>JADRCH010000016.1:15290075-15473238 GCA_019843965.1 Rhynchomys soricoides
TCTTCTTCTTCTTCTTCTTCTTCTTCTTCTTCTTCTTCTTCTTCTTCCTCTTCTTTTGAGACAGGGTTTCTCTGAGTAGCCCTGGTTGTCCTGGAACTCACTCTGTAGACCAGGCTGGCTTTGAACTCAGAAATCCACCTGCCTCTGCTTCCCGAGTGCTGGGATTAAAGGCGTGCGCCACCACTGCCCGGCTTCTTTAAACAAATGATACGGTATATTTTTGCTATCTATGGTTATAGTACTCTGAAGTACTTGTTTTGGGGGCCCGATATGTAAGTCAGCACGTTTGATCCACCATCTTGCCATATCTGTCCACATGGTCCTGAGGAGATCACTTTTCTCCTCTCAACTTTTATAAAATCAACTTTTCTAGGTTCCATATGTAAAGGAGACCATGGGAAATTTTGCATGTTTTCTTTTAAGTTCTTTCCAGCTTGTGTTTTGTTGATTGATGCTTTGCTGGTGTTGCCTTTCTAAAATCATGAGATGAATAGCATCAACTACTTTAGATTTCATTATCTTTATAAATTCATCAAATGTAAATTATGCATTGTGTCAAATTTTATGGGATTTGTTAATCTTTTACTGTTTTATGGGTAATTTGTATCAAGAAGTTTGATTCACTGTTGATTTAAGGAATATTTATTAGTTCAATTCCTGTGTGAGATCATATTAGTAACCTTTTAATATTGTATTTAATTTATAGATTGTAAACTATCAAATATTCTTTATAATCAAGTTCAGATTAATTGATGTAAATGTTTTGTGAGCTTAAAAATCCTATATGTCTTTTAGACATGCATGAGTCTCCAATTTTTTTTTTTTTAAATCACAAAATTTCTTCATGTTCTTGCTTGTTAATGCGTGGTAGAACTACCTAGTTTCATGTTTCACTCTTTGATTTCTTTCAAATCTGTGGCCTCTTTTCTTTAATTAGTTGTTAGTGTTAATTCTTCCTTAATTGTTTTTCTGGTTTTTAATGTTGTATTCACTCTTCTCTCATATATTATATTCTTACTGAATTTTCTCCTCTCCTCCCAGTCCCCCTTTAAATTCTTTCCCACTTTGTTCATTCTTCCTCCATTTCTCTTAAAATTAGGCCTCCCATAGATGTCAACCATACATGGCATATCAAGTTACGGTAAGACTAGGCACCTTCCCTGTAGTGAGGCTATCCATTGTAGGCATACATTTTTTGCAACATACTTTTAATAAGGGTTCAGCAGTGGAAGAGAAAGGTTATTTGGATATGGGAGAAGTGGTTCTGTTCAGCAATAGTTCTTTGGGGGCAATCTTCATCTTCTTTGGGAGCAGTTCAGTCATGTAGCAAGCACGAAATACAACTCAGCAGCTGCAAACCAGCCTTCTGTGAAGGCAGAGAACACACAGGAACTGGCAGCTACAGTCCAGTCCTTCCAGCAAGTGGACAAGAGGCATGAACCAGTAGCTGTCCTCCAATCCTGAAGGAAGTGTTAGGCTTGCCAACTGGCCTGAGGTGAGACCTCATAAATGGCAAACTGCCTCAGTAACCTCAGAAGTAGTTCTCCCAATGACAACTTAGCAAAGAATAGTGAGGTGAAGCAAACCAAATCAATGCTCAGTGTTCATCTCCTACTGCCTGTGGGGTCATAATCATAGTCCTTCATGAAGCGTCCTTTAATGTGTCTGCTATATCAAAACATTCTTTCACCTGTGTCTGCTTCAGGGAAACATTCTTTTACTTGTCTACTTTAGCAAGACATCCTTTCACCTGTGTGCCCCAGCAATACATCATTTGACATAACTAACTTTCCAAAGAAACTAGAAGTTTCCATTTGAGTCCATTGTTTTCCTTTACACACTATGATCCTCACAATTGTTCTGAACATTATACTAGAATCTTGCCACTTATTTTATTCAAGGAATTATAACTTTTCTGTCTCTACTAAAATCTACTGACTTAAATGATATCATAATACTCCAACTTTCTTAAAGTATGTGTTATATAACTGTTATTGTCTGACATGCTCCACTATGTTTATAGCAGCCTTATTTATAATAGCCAGAAGCTGGAAAGAACTCAGATGTCTCTCAACAGAAGAATGGATACACAGTGGAGTACTATTCAGCTATTAAAAACAATTACTTCATGAAATTCACAGGAAAATGGATGGAACTAGAAAATATCCTGAGTGAGGTAACCGAGGACACAAAAGAACACACATGGTATGTACTCATTGATAAGTGAATATTAGCCCAAAGCTCACAATGCCCATGATACAACCAACAGACTACGTGGAGCTTAGGAGGAAGGAAGACCAGGGAAGAACAGGGACAAAAAATAGAGCAGAGACTGAAGGAAGGGCCATCGTTAGACTGCCCCACCTGGGAATCCATCCTGTCTGCAGACACCAAACCTAACCTTGTTGCTGTTGCCAAGAGGCACTTGCTGACAGGAACCTGGTATGGCTGTTCCGTGGGAGGTTCGTGATTTAAAATAAAATTTTATACTCGACTTTTAGGGAAGTTTCATAGAAAATAGTGAGTTTTTCAAAAGCTCAGGTAGGCCTCTTCCACTGAATGCCATTCACTGAACAAAAATATAAAACCTTCTATGTGCCAGCCATTTGTTAAACACTGAATAAAAGAATGAACAGGATGAAACAGATATTTATCTTTACAGAAATGTTCTTTTCAAAAAAGGAAAAATAATAAATAGCAATCCAAGCTCCAGGTATTAATAAATTCATGCAGGAAATAAAACAGGTTAAATTCATCAAGAGACACTGGAAGCACTTGAGGCCTCAGTGAAGGGGAGATAGATCCTGTAGAGACCACCTCCAGTAGATTAGCATAACACCCAGTTGAGAGATGGGACCACCCACCTCTCTCAAAGTTTTTAACCCAAAAATGTTCCTGTCCAGAGAAAAGACAGGGACAAAAACTAAGCAGGGACTGAAGGAAGGGCCATGCTGGGACCACCCCACCTGGGGATCCATCCTGCCTGAAGACACCAAACACTGACACTATTGCTGCTGCCAAGAGACACTTACTGACGGAAAACTGGTATGGTTGTTTCTTGGGAGGTTTTGCCAGCAACTGACCAATGCAGATGTGAATGCTTGGAGCCAACCATCAGACTGACCTAGAGGACTCTGGTGGGAGAGCTGTCAGAAGGACTGGAGGAGCTGAGGGAGACTGCAACCCGGTAGGAAGAACAACATCAGCTGGCCAGACATCCTAGTGCTCCCAGGGATTAGAACACCAAACAAGGAATGTACAGGGAGGGATCCATGACTCCAGATACATATGTAGCAGAGGATGGCCTTATCTGACATCAGTGGGAGGCCCTTGGTCCTGTTGAGTATTGATGCCACAGCATAGGGGAATACTGGAGAGGTGAGGCAGGAGAGGGTGGGTGGGTGAGGGAGCACCCTCATAGATACAAAGGGGAGGGAGGAGAGGATGATGTGGGAGGGGGGTTTGTGGAGGAGTAAAATAGGATATCATTTGAGATGTAAATGATTACATAAATGATTAATAAAAAATTATATTCTTGGCTTACCTTACAATCTAATATGAAGACAGATAACATATAAACACATTAAATGAAGCCCCAAAAGCTCATTTTAAAACGTGCCATGATGGCAAATGAAAGAGTTAAATAAATAAAAGCTATAGGGCAAACAGAGGTTCAGAGAACACTTGTAAGAGTCATCAATGCAGACAAGCATGGTACTTGTCTAATCATAAAATGAAGTTATTAATATGAATTGGATTGGTGTCACTCAACCACCTTCCTGCACATGACAAAGAAAATTGTAGCGAGGTATATGTTAAGCAATTAGCTTAATGAAGAACATGGTTCAAATCTACCTTAGCTCATCCCTTCTTAATTCATATTATTTTTTCAGTAGAGGTGTATGTATATGATAGAATTTAATCCATCTTTTCTTAGAATTTATTAGTGTCCTTTTGGTTTCAAGAAAAAAATGCAAGTTTGGTTTCAAGTTTATTCTTTTATCTGCTATTTGATATGTACGATTTGATATGGAGAGATGGCTCAGAGGTTAAGAGCACTGTCTGCTCTTCCAGAGGCCCTGGGTTCAATTCCCAGCACCCACATGGTGACTCACAACCATCTGTAATGAGATATGGTACCCTCTTCTGGCCTGCAGGTATACATGCAAGCAGAACTCTGTTTACATAATAAATAAATCTTAAAAATTAAAAAAAAGATTTTGGTAATGATGTCACTAATTTTATGATATTTACATGGTGGAAAATTGAATATCCCTGTCCACAATTCTGGCAGAAGTGACCTGCTCCACCAGAGACTACTCCAGCCACCAGAACTCAAGGTGAAGCCCTGCCAGTGGGCTGCCCCCACTGTCACAGTACCTGCCCAGGCTACCCACAACTATCATACCTCTCCCTATCATGATATCCCAGCCTCCAAATCATATGGAGGACTCAGAGTAGTCCAGAAGCCACTACAGTCATCTGACATCCAGTCCCCAACTAAGATGGAGATCCTGTACTCAACCACAGGCCACTCAAGCTAGAAGACCAGAGAGAAAATAGAAACTAAGGAACAAGACACCCATCCAACAAAGACAAACTCAGGAATTGGTACCTTGACCTATAATCACTTCAAACCGAATTGGCTAGAGGCCAGTGTAAGAACACAATCAACAACAGCCAGGACAATATGTCACCACCAGAGCCTAGCTATCCTACTACACAGCAAGTCCTGATTATACTAACACAGCTGAAGCACAAGAAAGAACACATGGGCACAAGGGGAAAGTTCCTGAACAGAACACCAATGGCTTATGCTCTAAGATCAAGAATCGACAAATGAGACCTCATGAAATTACAAAGCTTCTGTAAGGCAAAGGACACTGTAAAGAGGACAAAACAGCAACCAACAGATTGGGAAAAGATCTTTACCAATCCTACATCCGATAGAGGGCTAATATCCAATATATACAAAGAATGCAAGAAGTTAGACTCCAGAGATCCAAATAACCCTATCAAAAATGGGGAACAGAGCTAAACAGAGAATTCTTAACTGAGGAAACTCATAGGGCTGAAAAGCACCTAAGGAAATGTTCAACATACTTAGTCATCAGGGAAATGCAAATCAAAACAACCTTGAGATTCCACCTCACACCAGTCAGAATGGCTAAGATCAAAAACTCGGGTGACAGCAGATGTTGGTGAGGATGTGGAGAAAGAGGAACACTCCTCCATTGCTGGTGGGATTGCAAGTTGATACAACCTCTCTGGAAATCAGTTTGGCAGACCCTCAGAAAAATGAGCATAATACTACCTGAGGACCCAGCTATTCCACTCCTGGGCATATTCCCAGAAGATGCTCTAACATGTAATAAAGACACATTTTCCACTATGTTCATAGCAGCCATATTTATAATAGCCAGAAATTGGAAACAACTCAGATGTCCCTCAACAAAGGAATGGATACAGAAAATGTGGTACATTTACACAATGGAATACTATTCAGCTATTAAAAACAATGACTTCATGAAATTCTTAGGCAATGGATAGAACTTGAAAATAGCATCCTGAGTGAAGTAACTCAGTCAAAAAAGAATGATCAGGGTATGTACTCACTGATAAGTGGTTATTAGCCCAAAAGTTCAGAATACCCAAGAGTCACTTCACAGCAACCATTGGACAGAGTGTGAGGTCCCAGATGAAGGAGCTGGAGAAGGGACTGAAGGAGCTGAGGGAGTTGGCAGCCCCATGGAGGGAGTAACAGTGTCTACTGGCCTCACCTCCCAATACTCCCGGAGACTGGATCACCAACCAAAGAATATACATAGAGGGACCCATGGTGCTGGCCACATATGTGGCAGAGGAGGGTCTTATTAGCCATCAGGAGGAGGGCCTGTGGGTGTTAGATGCCTCAATATTGGAGAATGCCAAGGAGGGAAGATGAGAGTGGGCGGGTGAGTGAATACCCCCATAGAGGCAGAGGAAGGAGGGAAGGGATAGGGAGGTTCCAAAGGGGAGATCTGAAAAGGGGAAAACATTTGAAGTGTAAATAAAGTTTCAAAAAATTATAAAAAAATAAAAAAAATTAAAAGAAAAAGAAAATGACCTTAAAACCCAGTTTGATAAGCTGGGCAATGGTGGCACAAGCCTTTAATCCCAGCATTTGGGAGGCAGAGGGAGGTGGTTTTCTGAGTTCCAGGCCAGCCTGGTCTACAGAGTGAGTTCCAGGACAGCCAGGGCTACACAGAGAAACCCTGTCTTGAAAAACCAAAATAAAATAAAATAAATAAAACATAAAATAAAAACCAGTTTGATGAAGATGATAGAGGTCCTTCAAGAGGGAAAAAAACGTCACTTAAAGGAGAGCAGACTAGCAGAAAGCAGGTGCTGTGGACCTCTTCTTGTTGAGTTTTTGTTGTCTTCACACTTCTCTAGAGACTCAAGGAGTCATGGTTAGCAACAGTGCTTTCTTTATGTAAATGAACAATTCACTGCCCCTTCATTCCAGCTTAGTACAGTTAAAATAACTTTTATTAATTTTTCAGTCCTTGGAGAACAGTTGTGTTTCACCTTCGTAAATAATAGAATATTCACAGTAGAAACGTTGGAAATTGTAAAAGGACAAAACAAAATCGCGCATGCTCATATTGGGAATACAACGCAGAGTTGATGGGTTTAAAAGACAAACCCTGGAAAGGAAAGGAGCTGGGGGGTGGGGCGGGAGGGGCTCGAATAAGAAGTGGATTTGATCCTAGCATGTAATATGAGTTTATTAGATTCTCAAACAAAACTCAAAACCATTCTGTAAACAGAACTAGTTTTACACTAAACCATTGAATTGTGACCTGTTATTTAAACTTTATAAAATAACTTAGGATATTGACATTCTAAATATAATACAGTTTTATTTGCCAATTATAAACTTTGCCTGTTGTTGCTCCTTACACATGTTAGTTGACTCTGAACTTTTACCAATTAAATCATATTAAAAAGAATACTTTAAAAATTAATTTCCTGCTGCCAGGCAGTGGTGGCGCACGCCTTTAATCACAGCACTTGGGAGGCAGAGACAGGTGGATTTCTGAGTTCGAGGCCAGTCTGGTCTACAGTGTGAGTTCCAGGATAGCCAGGGCTTCACAGAGAAACCCTGTCTCGAAAAACCACAAAAAAAAAAAAAAATTCCTGAGTATTTCTCTACTGTAATTATCAAAAGCACAAAGCGTAGAGATCTTTTGAAACTCACAGCACATCTCTATATTACCCTGTAACTCTAACAATGCTTTCCTTCAGAGTAGTATAAAGGATTAGCAGAATTCCATAATTTTCCAATACTGAAAACTGTCTTCAGTGTTTTTAAAAAGATGATAAGTGTTTAACTTTATTCTGCCTGATTTAATGCATTTTTTTTGACTTTTCAAATTTTATCTTTGGTTTTATTATTCAAACATTTTGGTAGCTTGTTTAATTTAGGCAAAATTGTGTTAGTCTTGCAGAAATTATATGAAGATACATATTTTTCTGTCTATAATTTATATTTTACTTGTTTAAAAAGCAGTGATAGGCACACTTCTAAATTGTGTCAAATATTGTCCCATATATATGTCACTTCTTGGGTTTTTCAGGCTGCAACAAACTATTATCTACTCATTAAAATTAGTCTTCAAAAAGATTGTTACTTTCAGACAAGGACATTATGACACTGAGTTTATTCAACATCTTGACCAATGTCAAATGCCCACCGGTGAATGACAGAACTGATCTCTAAAATTTGACAACCTGACTCGAACCCGTTATTTTTTATAAACTTTATTACTGGAAAAGCTCAAGTCAGTCTTATAGTCCTCCTTTTAAATATTGTGTCTCCTATTCATTGTGTGTGCATACCAGAACCTGTGTGTGCATGTGTTTGTATTTGGGTGAGTGTATGCATTTCACACACTCAAGTGGAAGTCAGAGGGCAATTTTCAAGAGTCAGTTCTCTCCGTTTATCATGTGGGCCCTAAAGACTGAACTGAGATCCTTGGCAGGAGGTGTCTTTACCCCAGATCTCTTGCTTATTTATCACTGTCCAAAACTAGCTGGTTTCCAAGCACTTCACAAAGAAGCAACAAAATTATTTTGGCATCATTTTAAAGTGATGGACTTTAAAATACGGGTGTATTCTAATTAATGTATTAATGCTTAAATTATCACTTTTGGGCAATAAAAATAGTTGAAGATTTTGCTCTTGTGTAAAATCTTAACATACTTTGGGAAATTCCATGTTTCCATATTTCTATGACCAAGACTCACTTTCTACATTTCTATCTTAGAATAGAATAGAACATATAGTTAAGATTTCTTGGTTGGGATTCTTTACGAAACCAACATCATCCCTAAAACCATCTAAAACTGTGTCCATATACCCATAGATAACTGTAGTCCTCATCTCTCATCAACTGTTCTCTGCAACAGGCAGAGACTATTACAGGAAATCATAGCCAATCAATGTACTGAGTTGTGAAGCCCAATCTGAATAGATTCATCTACAATACAGCTCCCATACCTGAAGCTCAGGGATCATTGCAGAAGAGAAAGCTGAAAGACTGCAAGAGATAGAAGACTAGGGAGTTTGCTGTGAGATTGTGTCTCCTAGTAGTGCCAGAGGATATTCTCATAAAAACACACCAACATGGCTGCCTAAACACACCAAAAGGCATGCCAAAGTAGACAGAGAAAAACCAACAATGTCTCAAATCTACACAACAAACTACTAGAAAATTAAGGAATCCTGAGAATGGGAGAGGCAATCGTCCCCAACCAAAAGCACACCAGTTAGTTGTTAGGAATCAAATGATCATACCTGAAACATGCATGCAGTGGCATGGTAAAGATTGGGCATGACATGTTTAGGAAGAAGAGAGGGCGAGAGAGAGAATGAAGATATATATATATATATATATATATATATATATAGTCTTCTACAATAACTATTAGAAGGCGTGGTCATGAATTTTAAGAAGATCTGGGGGATTGGAGTGGAAGAGAAATAGTGTGATTATATTATAATCTCAAACATAAAAAATAAAAATAATTAAAATATTCCCATAAATTTCCTTTTGGTTGGAGTTGGGGAGACGTTTCTGTAATTAAGAGCATCTGATGCTCTTCCAAATGACTCTGGTATGATTCCCAATACCTACAGGGTGGCTCACAGCCATCAGTAACATTATATCCAGAGAATCTGATGCACCTAGTACACATACGCACATTCAGGTAAAAATTCATACACATAAAATTGAAATAAAACTGTTTTTCTTTTTGAAAATAAAGAAAAAAATAACAAAGAATTCTTGGTTAATTATGAGATTAACTCTTGGCCATGATTCTCCTAACCTCACAGAATAAAGAAAATTCACTGTATGTTTCACAGTGGTATTTCTACTGAATGTGGGGGTATAATCCTCATTTTTTTTGGTTTCTCCTTAAATGATGAACATGTACATTTATTGTGTAGTTAGGCATATCTGATTAACAATAAATTATAATATATTTGTTTTATGTTTTAGCTCTTTTTATCTTTAGTATATAACTCATTAAGAGAATGCAATAAAATTACTTTGTTTTCAATTGACTTAGCTCTTTTTCTTCCTGTTTAATTTTTCCAGCTACTCAATTTAGGGACTTATCTGCTCGTTTTACTTTAATTAATTAAAACTTACTTTTTGTGATTTATTTTTTCACTATCTTTGTCAGCTTCATACAAATACATGTAATACATTCTGATTATATTCATCTATCATTAACCTCTCTGAAACTCTTCACTCTCCCTCTAAAACTTTTTTTTCCAAATTAGTTGCCTTCCCAAACATTTGGATTCCCTCTCTCTCGTGCTTTTTCTTTTTGATGCTCTGAGATTAACTGGGGTTACATGATGCAAGAATATTGGTAGAGAGCTATTTTTTGCTAAAGCATGGGAGAAACGCACTAGCTTTCCATACCACTTAAGAAAATACAGCTCTTCTCTCAAAACCATCATCTGTTAACAGCTCCTCCTCAGGAAGGGGTGAGGTCCTCTGTGTATCTTCCACAATTGTGATGGAATGCCAGGGGGCCCAATCCCCTGTCAGCCTTGTGGAGTTACCTATAGCTATAGGTATTTCTGATCACAAATGCTATGTCCTGGCCAGATGGAATATCCCATACACATCCCCCTCATCTCCAGTTCCTATATACTTCCCACTCTTTTTTTCAAGATATTTTTGATTACTGTAGAAGGTAATAAAAGTGTCTTGTTTATGGCTAAGCAGTCAGTAACCATTTACTTTCAGCATTTTCCCTAGATATAAGTACATGTGCTGTCACACAGTGTATAAAGGAACATGTCTGGCTACAGCGGAGAGCGACTCTAATCTACGTGTACAAAAATAAACATTGAGAAGGAAGGCAGTTTGCCAACCTGTGCATTCAGCAATAAAAGCAGTAAAAGATTCCCCACTGCCAAGGCCACTGGATCTCCTTAACAATAAGAATTTTGTTCTAGCTTAGTGTACCACATACTTACCTCACACAGAACAGACCTTAAATCCATGAGTTTGTTTCTCACCAAACAGTCAAGCCACAACTATACCATGAAAGTATTTTTGTATAAATGATGCATTGCTCAATAAGACTACTGATGGGTTTTAACTCCCAGCAGCCTATGCAGCACATTTTGGCATAGTGGATGGTTGCCATCAGGGAAGAATCCTCTAGCCAGGCTCCTGTTTTATTGATCTATGTTTTATAACAAAAGTACATGGTGTCTCTGGCAATATGGTAGTACAGTACAATTCTACTTAGGTAATCAAGAGCAATAGCAATAGCATGTCTTGTTTGGGAGGTGCTAGAACCTCTCTAGCCAACATTTCTTTGGGTAGCAGCCTGCTCCTGGCCTAGGAATACTTAGTTTTTAAATTTATGTGTTCTGGGTCCAGTGTTAAGTATCCCTGCAGCAGATCTGCATCCTAAACTCTGTTTTTCATTATATTTTTATTTAGCTTATAAAGTAGTAGATCTCAGGGCTGGGGAAGACGGATTACTTGTTTAAGTGCTTACTGTTTAAGCATGAGAAACCAAGTTCAAGCTCAAGCCCTATAAAAAAAGGAGGTCTCAGCAACATGGGGCAGGTCTGGGAGGGTGGAGACAAGAGAGTCCTGGGACTTTTGTAGAAAAAAATAGAAAGAAAGAAAGAAAGAAAGAAAGAAAGGAAGGAAGGAAGGAAGGAAGGAAGGAAGAGGGGGAAGAGAAAGGAGGGAGGGAAGGAGGAGAGAGAGAGAGAGAGAGATTCTACATTGCCCCTTTACACATCCTTTGCTTTGATAGACCTCCTGAACAACTTATCCTCAACTTCCTGCTCCCAGGCCCCATTTTTAAACACTTTTCCAGTCTGTTCCTTACCACTTTGAGATCTTGTTTATTTTCTTGTATATCTCTTTAATGCCTGTTCCTACCCTCCACCTTCTTACTTCTGGAGCTTTTTCTTTTTTTCTTTTTCTTTTTCTGTTTCCTTTTTTCTTTCTGAGCTTTATTCCAACTTAATTACAGACACCTAAAAGTCTAAGCTTGGTCTACACATCAGAGTGAACAGGCAACATTTGTCCTTCAAAACTACTGTGTGAGTTACGTCACTCAGGAGTTTCTAGTTCCATCTATTTTGCTGAGATTTTAATAATTCCATTTTTATAGCTCAACAAAATTCGATTGTGTGTATGAACTTAAGTTTTCATTATCCATTCACCAGTTGATGAACATCTGAGTTGAATCTATTTCCTGGTTAGGGTGACTAGAGTAATTTGCATCTCCCCGATGGATCATGATGTTGAACACGTTTTAAAGTGTTTCTTAGTCACTGATATTTTTTTCTTTTGATAACTCTATGTTCAGCTCCATATCCTATCTTTTATTCTATAAACTAATTATCTGTCAGATGTATGGCTGACAAATTTTCATTCAATTCTGTAAGCTGCCTCTTCATACAGTTGATAGTTTCCTTTGCTGCAATTAATTTTAAAGTATTTTTAAATATAATTTTATTTCAAAACCACATTAATAAATATTATATAAAGATAATTTCATTTCTACCTATCTTTTCCTGTGCCTATCTAAAAATCACAAAATATAGTTTTCCTAAATTCTTAGACAGAAGCTATAGGTATATATTTATACTTATAACAATAAATATATAGAATACATATATTCTACTCTCCCTGGTTAAATATGACAAACTATACAAACATTTCTTCCCATTTTTATTTTCCTTGCTTAATTTAATAATACCTATTCCCCATATGGCCATATTGTATGAATGGACTTTTCATTATATAGCCTTAAAGATTTTTATTATAAGGACATATTTTGTCAAATTAGTTTGCTTCTGATAGATACATGGGTCACTGTGGCTTTATAAAATTATTTCCATTATTAATATGTGAACATTTTATTTGTGAATATATCTTTTTGCAGTTTGAGAGATATAATTTGGCAAAGTAATCAAGCCTACTCAGTCAAAGAGTGTGTATATAAAAGACTTTTGCTGAATATTACTAAATTGTTTGTGAAACATTATATTTCTGTTGGTACTATATAAGTGTGTAAGACGTTGACATGCCAAACAATAACGATTTGTCAACTATTTGATACTAGACAATCTGAAAGGAGAGAAATAGTACACTGTGTTGCTGTTTTTACTTTCATTGTCTTATTTTGTATCTTTTCATGTGTTAAAGGGCATCTATTCTTTTACATTCTATAAATCATTGTATTCATAAGTATTCTTCATTTTCCTTTGGAGCTGATCATCTCTATTTTTATTTTTAAATTTATTTTGGATAATTTCCAGAATGTTTACAATTGTTTCTTTTATTTAGAAAACATTTATGATGGGATTACTGACCTGACATTTCAAAATGATTTATAATCAAACTGAATGTTGTTTTAGTTAATGATGTTTAATTTATTTAGGATGTATATATTCCTTTCTTCTTTCTCTGCACTATTCTTACATAGCTTCCTTTTTCTCTCTTTTCTCTTGAGAGTTGGGCATATGATATTTTGTCAAATCTTTCTCTGATTTGTCACTTCATCTGCCATTCAATTAGATATCAATTTATAACAAAGGTGTTTCCTTCTACAAACTAACTTTTCCTACATTGTTTGGGATTAAAGGTATATGCTAAGGGTTGAGCCACACTACAACTAGAAACGGGTTGTTGTTTGTTTCGTTTTTTCAGTAAATAACACAATCTTAAGATTCACAGTGTGATCAAATATACTGCTTGCAACAGGTTGATACTATCTTTCAATATTTGTAAGGTTTTACTTTCACGTTAAAATTTTTAATTAATTTTAAACATTTCAAAACTAAACCACTATGAACACAAGCAATCATTTTCATTTGATTATTCATACACTCTGTTACCATTCCAACAGACAAACATTTTTCTCATGTTGTAAAATGCTAAGAATTGTAAGTTGTTTGGGCTATTGTTCATGTATTTTTTTTTTTACAAAGTTTTGCTCATGATGTTTTAGTCAAAGAAGCAATACTATCTTCCTTTTTCTTTGCAAATGTACTATACAATACACTTTTCCAGATCCATGAAAAACTTTCCAAGATTTTAATGTTGTCTTATAATTGTGGTACATTAACTTACAAGTAATATGTTTTAGTGATATTAAATATTTCATTTAAGAGTATTAACTATGGTATATTGTGGTAGTTGCTGTTATACTTTTATGTTTTTAAGAATAATTTATAGGTTTCCTTATTCAATATTGTGCACATTTCTCTTAATATTTATATTTAGTGCCAGAATCAGCTCTTCCCTTTTTACTGTTTTCCAGACAACCTAGATAAAATGTCTGAAGATTCATGCTTTTGTGTGCATATATTAGGGGGTACAAATATTTCAATTTTATTTCATTTTATAATAGGTATGAATTGATTGTTTTTGAACTTCCAGTTAATCATATTATCACCAAGTAAGAATGAATTTATTTCTTCCTTTTCAGCTCTCAATCTTTAATTGTATAATTATCTAATTTCATTTCTAATAATTTTAGCACAATGATGGAATGATCTGGCTAGAGTGTATGTCTTTAATTTTTCCCCAACTTCTTAGGCAGAACCTCCTTTATGTTTCAGTTTAAAATTATATCAAGTTTGAGGTTGTCATAGCTACAAGTCATCCAATTAAGGACATATAAATAAATCATTTTCATTAAATATTTAAAAGTAAACTCAATTATCTGAATGTAAATCTCTATGAAAGAGGGTCTAATGATATAGTCTTAGCTGGCAAAGATCTCACTACATGGTCCAGGTTTGCTATAATGCCTGCCTCAGCCTCATTTTCAAGAATGTTGAGATTAAGGTGTGTGCCATTATGACAAGCTTTTAACAATATATTTTAACAATTTTTAAGTGTGTACATTTTATCGGCACATCATATTCCAAAAATTACTCGTGCACACATATATACACACACATACAAATACAAACACACACACACACACACACACACACACATACACACATTCTACTCTCTTATTGGGATCAGGATGGTATTTAATTGAGAATATATATATGGGAAAATGGATTAATAATTACAGTTTTCATGTTTTAAAATAAGTTTTTTATTCCCTCCAATGGAGTTTTGTGAGGCTTTAAAATATAAGATAGTTAAGTAAGTTTTTCTCATCTTGTATATATCAAAGCCATAGTCTATGTCCACACTACAATGGATTCTCAACAAGTGTTAGATTAACAGGAAGAAGTATGGCTTCATATGCACATCTTCTTTTTTGAATATTTATAAACATTTGCAACATGATTTATTTTAATGAGATGTTTTTGTTAACCTTGTACATTTTTGCATATATGCTGTTGCTTTTTAAGACACATCATTATGGAAATGCAAGTTACACATAATAAGAGTTATCTATATACAGCTTAGTGTATTTGTAGACTTGTGCAATCATGCTAAAAGTTTGGAACAGTTTTCCTCCAGTCAGAAACCTTACACCAGTTAGCAGCTATTTCATCTTACCCTCTAGATCCTGGAAACAATTAATCTTCAGATTGTTCCTACAGATTTGTGTATTGTAGACATGTGATATAAATGTAGTGATACCATGCACAATCATTGTGCTGCTTTCCTTCACTTAGCAAAGTGTTTTCAAGTCTCATCTATGTGATTCATGCACCAGCACTTCATTTAGTTGATTGCCAAATATCATTGCATTGTAAGGACACAGGACATTGATGTGCCCATCCATCAAATGATAGAAATGTGGTCTGTGTTTTTGGAATATTCATGTATAAATTAGGTTCATGTTTTAACATTTTAGAAATTATATCTCTGTCTCTCTGTCTCTCCATCTCTCTGTCACTGTCTCTGTCTCTCTGTGTCACTCCATACATATTCCATACAGATTCACCCCCATATTTGACATTCTAAGGAGTAGTGAAATGTTTTTCAAAGAGACACCATCATTTTCAGTTCCACTAGCAAGACAGAAATGTCCTAGCTTCTTTTTATTCCTCTCTCTTATTGGGATCAGGATGGTATCTAATTGAGGTTTATATTTTTCGGTTGCCATCAGTTAATAATATTGTAGATAGGTTCATGAGACTCATGACGACTTGTCTTTATTCTTTGGAGAAAACAGGAGCTGTTATCCTTCTTTGGTCTAGTGTTGTAAGAGTCTGTCTTTTACTCTAGATCTCAATCCCTCATTATAGAGATTATTTGCTGATATTTCTTTCTGTTTATTTGTTGTTGTTGATTTTGTTTTCTTAAAAGAATCATTTAGAATTCAGTTTGTAATTTGTATGAAGTTCAATTCTTTCTTTCTTGTGTGCCTTGACTTTTGGTGACTTCACTAGGATGAAATTGCCTAATCCAAGGTCATGAGATTTATCTCTTTTTAAGAAAGACTGGTAACTCAGGCCTGCAGTTTTTAGCACCAAGAGGCTGATAGACTCCATTTCAAATCATACTTGAATTAAGAAAATAAAGTGTGAAAGGAAGAAAGGAAGGAAAGGGATATACATATTTCTCCTAGTGGTTCTATAGATGTGGATTTTACAATTGGGTCTATGGTCTATGTTTCACTGAATGTTTTCTAAGTGTGAGGAAAACACCCAAGTTAGAATTGAATACAGAGCCTTGCACATGCTGCTCAATGATTCTGCCCCTGAGCTACCGCATTCCTCGCCATTATCATCACCATCACCACCATCATCATCATCATCATCATCATCATCATCATCATCATCATTGCTACAACAACTACTACTACTACCACTACTACTGCCACTACTTTTACAACTACAGCTCCTTCAACTACTACTGTGAATACCCGGTAATTTTAGTATCTTTAACAGTAAAACATCCCATTCTTTCCTACACTGACTTGTCTTTGGCTACAGGGTGAATAAGAGGAAAATAACAAATTGATTGTTTTTAAGCTCTCAATTCTGTTGTTTCAACCAATATTTATCTTAATGTGTGCATTTACTAAAGCTATATACAATCAGTGTTGAAATCAAGAACTTTGACTTCTCTAACTTTGCTCTCCCCTTTAAAAAGGATTTTCTCTGCTGCAAATCCCTCATGTCCTTAGAACTGCTTTGCCTTCAGAATTTGAAACGAATGCACAATCCTAGTTCTTATATTTGACTTGTGAGGACTTGATCTTCAGTATATCTGATTCTATTGAGAAACCGTCATGAACTCTTGCTCCTCCCAACTGCTTCTTAAAACACTATCTTAATTTTTACACCCTCATTTGCATTACCCAAATCTCAGATCACTGCTAAACAATGGCTGGAAGTGCAGGAGTCTTCCTAACATCTCTGACTTCAATGAGAATTATTTTAAAGGCATACTGTTAATTACTGTGGTAGCTATTAATTTTAAATAAGGCTCTTGATCAAACTCTTCCTGATTCATAAAGTTCTTTTGATCAGGAATGCATATAGGGTTTGCTTAAATATCTCTGTCTTCATTTTCCTAACTATGAAGCTAGGGAATTGAGGCAAGATTAAATTAATGTCCAGCTGAGTAAACGCTGGCTTTGTGGTTAAAGACAATTCATTGTTTTTCTTCCTTAAAGCTACTCTGAGACACTGGATCTGTTAATTGATGTTTTCATGCTCAAACTTCTATTGATGAAACTTATGGATAATTATATATATATCACCATAGTGGTTTTGCTATTAGAGTTAATATATATAAATATTGATATAAAATAAACAATAAAGAGATAACAAATTTTATTTCTTTTTGATACCTACAAAGTATTACCTCTTTAAATTGTATCAGTAACTCTGTTTGTTTTCATTTTGCTTTATCAGTCTTGGCATAACTACATAAGAAGCTGGGCTGATAAGCAATTATGTCCTAACTTGAACAGAATGGAAGTTTCAATTTCCACCTATGTGTAAATACATGTATTTTTACATATATATGTATAGGTATGTGAGAACAAATGTGTACAAGACATAAATAACATGATCTAGAGGTGACTTGGGAGCTTGCTTCCTCCTTAATGCATAGCTATCAGAGAATCAGAGTCCTGTGCAAAGTGATGAGGTAAAAAGGGCATTAATGATCCTACCCATCTGTGGACCCTACCAACTACAATATTCTCATAAAAATGTGTTCACAGACTGGGGAGATGGCTCAGTGGTTAAGAGCACTGATTGCTCTTCCGGAGGTCCCGAGTTCAAATCCTAGCAAT
This sequence comes from Rhynchomys soricoides, assembly GCA_019843965.1. Taxonomy (NCBI): domain Eukaryota; kingdom Metazoa; phylum Chordata; class Mammalia; order Rodentia; family Muridae; genus Rhynchomys; species Rhynchomys soricoides. The sequence goes on from JADRCH010000016.1 coordinate 15,307,842, forward strand.
CACATGGTAGCTCACAACCATCTCTAGTGAGATCTTGTGCCCTCTTCTGGCTATGCAGGCAGAACATTGTATACATAATAAATAAATAAATAAATAAATAAATAAATAAATAAATAAGTAAGTAAATAGTGTTCACTGCTACAACCATGGCACAACTGTTATGGGAATAAGCTCTCTAGATCTGGAGCCTTCTGCACAAAAGGTAACTCATGCCTGGTATTATAATCCTGATTGCCAAGTCATGGTTGAGGAGATATTAGATCCCAAGGGGGAACTTACTACTGCTGATTAACTAGTATGGTGACAAAGTGCCTTCTACATATTTATATTTATGTGCCTAGCTTTAGTTCTCTCTCCATCTAAATCAGAGAAGCTTTTCTTTGTCATGGATTTCAGTGACTGCTGGGACTCACTCACAGCTGCTAAAGATGATGAAAATAAGAGAAGGCGGGGTGCTCAGCCCTCAAAGGCCATTTATCCCACTCTGTCTAAGGCTCAGAGAACAGCAGGTTGTTATTGTTTGGTTTTGATTTTACATTTATTTTTTTCTTTTCTTTTTGTGAGGGGAGCTTGCAAAGGCAGTGGACAGAGAGACAGAGAGATGAGTGGGATTGTGGTGCATGAAATTCACAAAGAATCAGTAAAATGTTGGGGGGGGGAGAGGAAGGAGAGAGGGAGAGAGAGAGAGAGAGAGAGAGAGAGAGAGAGAGAGAGAGAGAGAATATACAAGGTTCAGGAAGTATGCAACACTCAAAAGTCTCAGGAAGCTCTTGAGATTTACAAGATTCAGACAGAACCTCCCTACTGTTATATAGGCAGTAACAACGGTAAGCAAACTCTTGGAGCTGCTGAATTGTCTGCAAGTCATGTCAGGAGCCCAGGTGTGTAGCTTCTATGAGGTGTTTTTCATTCTGGGCTGGGCTTTTGGTAATACTGCTGCCTTTGAGTAATCCATGCTCCTGAAAATAACCTCTGACCTACACTTTTGTAAATAACACTATTAAACTCACTGGTTCACTAAGCTATACATAAGTGAACTGGGGTCATTTCACGTCTGTTGTTGGTTCTCTATCTGGGGTGAATAGACATTTGTTCATGTTTCTCTAGGGACAGTGACACAGAAGAAATAGTAGTGACAAACAATTCAATCTTCCGCAAAAAGTGTCTCTATCCAGCCTGCAACATGGTTGTGATTTGTTTATCTATTTTTACAGCCTTTCAAATATTAAAATTAATAACCATATGCTCTTAAAATTAATAACCATATGCTATAAACATAATGACCCATATACATGTGTCATATCTCTCACTAGCTTGAAACATCCTTGGGTCAATCACTGTGAGATATTCAAATTAGTATCATTTATATATGTGCATAATGACATAGGTATGAAGGTGTAACTAAATAGTTCTGGTTTTGACAGGATGAAAAACCAGATGAACCAATAAATTATCAACACCATAAATCACTTTCCTATTTTTATTGGTTACTCTTTCATTCCCGTGATCAAAATACCAGAAACAAAGGAAGAAAGGCTTATGCTAGCTCATAGATTCTAAGAGTGTCAGCCCATGCCAGTGAGAAATGCCTGAGGTGCTTGGGAGGTTAGAATGTCTGGTGGAGACTTCTCATGTTACTGCAGATCAAGAAGTAGAGAGCCAAGCTGTAACCTTCAGAGGTTCATCTCTACAGACCAAATGCTGAGCAATGAAGTCCTCACACTTAAACGCTTCAACACAATTGTTCAAATTAGCTCCATCAGCTAAAGAGAAAACAACCAGAATACAAGCAGGTGGGAGGCATTTCAACTTCTCTATTTTATATTAAAAATATAGCACTGCTATTACTGGTGCATATCAATTCCTATGATTTAAACATGAAGGAAAAAATTCACATGGCATTGCACTTGTGATTAGGTACTCAAAGAACCACATTGTCCAACAGCGTGTGTCTATTATCATTTCCTCTAAATCATATGCAGTCTAAGCATTTCACTATGAACTGATTTTTCAAGGCCATCTGATCACGCTATGCTTGACAAACTGTACAAACATTGAAACATTATGTATTATCTGTGTGTTTGTGTTTAGTTTTATTAGAGTTAGGTATCGCTTATTCCTAGAATTCACAGCTTAGTGGTCCATCTCGCGCAACTAGTTCACAGACAGAATCGTGCAGGAGGCTCTTCAAGTGTCACAGGAAAACTGATTATTGGAAGCCTGCTGTTCATTCTCTTTTCTCCCCAGACACCTAAGTGCCCTCAGATCCCAGCACAGTTTATCCTAAAGCATGTTCATCGGTGCATTTACAGAGGTTCTAATTAATTTTTTGTAATTGCATACTATTTCCCCCCTCTGTTTCTCACCGCAGTCCCTGCCATGGAAACAAGATGTTCCACCTCTGGAGGCTGCCCTGGTAAAAGCCTATTAATAAATAATTAAGTTTGGAGGTTCCTGCAGTGGTGAGTCATGACGGGAGATCACGTGGGAGCCATCTCCATGGCAACTTACCAACAGGCACTGAGCTGCTCTGTTTCTCTTCTTTGCCTGACATGAGTAGGGCTAAAGCACAGATTAAAGAGACTTTCTTTTTGCGTTCCCCTCCCTGGTATTTTCCTTTCTTTTGAAAACATTTGCCATTGCCTTCAGAATTCAAAAAAGACACACAGTGTATGGCAATGTGATGAATGTCATCGATATCTGTGAAAGAGCCTCCTCACCTCCCTTCTCCAACCCCAGCTCATATCCTCTTCTGGATGGGTTTCTGACCTCAACCAAGCCCTATCATACATGCCTAGAATGTGGCTGTTGGAAATAGAATGCCCTGTTCCCCACTGGCTCATGTGTTTAAGCACTTAAATGCCAGATGGTAGCTCTCCTTGGGGAAACGACGGACATTCTAGTTATGTGAAGCCTTGGAGTGGATTTGATCAGTTTACAGCTTTACCCAGTTTCCAGTCTTCCTCATTGGTTTCCTCTGTGTTCAGACATAAACTCTGAGCTTTCTGCTCTGGCCCCTTTGCCATGCTTCTCCTGCATTATCTACCTAGACTCATAATTCTAAATAATCTCTTCCTTCTATAAGTTGCCTTTGGGAATGCTCTTTATATTGGCAACAATAAGTAACTAATATACATCCCTGTCTATGATGTGCTCACTAGGTATTTCTGCATGTTATCCCTTGGCCATCACCTGACAATTCTTCACTAACTATTTTGGTTCTTTCCCATTCATCTCTGTACTCAATTTAACAATATTTAGAATGAAAAGAAGCACATGAGTTTGAGGGTAAAGCAAATTTGGCCAGTGAGAGATCAGGAAGATGAGAGACTAAGAGGGCAGGCAGGGCGAAGAGAATGGCGGCTATCTTTGCTCTGTTGTTTCTGAATCTAGGTGGTCGTAGAGATACCGATTCTCTCCATGGCTAGGTTTTAGCTTGTGAAGTACCTGTACTACACCCTTAGGTGCCTTCCCACTATGCTTTTGGTTTCTGAGAGGCATGACTATTCCTATGCAAAGAGTGTTTTCATTAAAACCTCTTAATTTGACCAAACTCTGTCTTCCTACTAGACCTGTAACTCACACTATACTGCACATTAATTCTGTTTACAGAATAATGGGTACTCATGTATGTTATCTGTTATGGTTTGCTAACATGAAAATTGAAATTATAGTTGTAGGGCTCTCTGGAAGGTCAGCTGAAATCAGTCAGGATATGAATATTATTTTGGGCAGCCACAACTCCCATTCTTGTCGCTTTCCAGCTTGAAATGCCATCACTCACAAACAATATCTTTCATGAAGAATTTTAACCGCAGTGGTTTATCACATACTTGTCAACTCTCCCAGAAGTTTCCCCAATATTGCTCTAACATCTAGAGTCATGATCATAGGCAGTGGTTAGTGATATCCTAAGCAACGCAACTCTGCACTATGAAATAGCCATGTTATTATTTTGGAAATATGTTTATATGAGAAATACTGGAAGATGTGGCAAGTCCCGACTAAATTGCTGCACACTGAACAAGACAATTGTCACAGTAGAAGTCTTCAGCCCCATCCTAGGAAGATAAAAGCAGACAAATTTTCTTCTAGCTCTTATTTCTTGCTTCTTCTGAGATATGGGTTTATAGACACAGTCAATTTTCTGCCCTGCCCTCTACATATGGCTTTCATATTACTCGTTTCATATCAGCAGGTGTAAATCCGACAGGAAAGGACAACTCAGAGAAAAAGATCACCTTCCAGAAGATCCAAGCTTTTTTTTTTTTTCTTTTCTATCTCCAAGAATATCTCATTCGCTGCTTTGGGAGGCAACTTCTTGTCTCTTCCTGCCATCTGGACATTTTACTTTATCACTGAGTCTTAGAAACTTATCAAGTGTGTGTTCTCTGCTGAGCAGGACTTCCATCCAACCGATCCATCCTTTATTCGGATGTCTGTACTTCTGTCTAATTAATTCTCCCATCTTGATGTTATCTGTGATTTCTGAAATCTTCTACTGGCTTCCCATTCTTGTTAGGAACTCTGTGCTCTACCTACAAACAGCTTGACTGATGGATTTCACTTAAAGTAATGAGCCTCCACCCCAGATAAATGCTTAGAAGTAGCAGATGAAATTTTACTTCCCTGAAATGCAATGGATGTAAATCAGATTAATTGGCTCCCAACCCTGGGAACATCCTGAATCTCATTTCCTGCTTAAGTTGCAGGGAGGGACTTGCAGGTTAACTTTTGGCAGGTAAAGTGGCTGGGACTAGCCATTTGTTACTAATAACTACATGAGAAACAGAGCAGGTTGATAATCTTGACAAGTAGGTTGTGCTTTGCTTTCCAGTAAAGAAAATTCCAGTAACTTGGCTGCTTTATCCAATTACCTCCTCCCATACTATACAGAAGTTTCCATATGTGAGTGTGGGAGATACAAGGGGCTCTTTTTCTTCTCTTGCTCCTCTGGAAAAGAAGCAAGGCCATGTTACTGTTGTGTCTTCCATAATTTTCAACAAGAAATTTCACAGATAGCCACTAGTCTTAACCTCTTTTAGGGCTCATTAAACCTACTTTCACAGCAGGTGAAATCACATTAAGGTGATTTTGTTACTAAAAGTAGAAAAGCAGATATTAACATAAATAATTATAACCACTATTAATAGAAGCTTCATTTATAATAGACCCTATCTAGAAATGCTGAAATGAACATCAGCAGATGATTGGTTAAACAAACTGTGATTGTATCCCTATGAAATATGAAATCTATTCAGTAATAAATACAACTATTTATATTGAAATAGTGAATGAATCCAAAAGTAACTATGCTAAGAGAGAGAAGCCAGATAAAAAAGGTGCTGTTGGTACAACTTCATGTGGATGATATTCTAGAATATGTGAATGGTTTACTAGAGCCAGAAAGCAGACTGGCCATTGCCTGAAGTTGGGCTGGCTTGGAGTGAAGCCATACACATGGAGAGTGACAGGAGAGGAGAGGTGGGCTCTGGAATACATGGACCCATTATCTTTCATGTGCTCTTGGCTTCATAGTTGCATGCATTTGCCAAACTTAACTATGCTGTGTGCTTCAGAGATGTGCAGTTTGCTAAAGATTAATTATGTCTCAATTAAGAAGGTTTTCGAGCAAAGATTTACAGTTAGAGTACTTACATTCAAACTTTGGCTCAAAACTCCCATAGCATGTGATACTGGCAATTTACCAAACTTCCTTATTCATGTCTGGATTTTCTTGATTTGTTAAAGGAAAATGAAATGATCTTAAGGTGTAGAGGATATGTGAATCTGAACTTGTTGATCATGTGAAACCCTTGAAACAATGTCTAATATGTAGTGTGTATATTATGATGTCAGATGCTTTCATATCTGTTATGTGCCTGGAAATTACAACTCACTTAACCTCCAAATAATTCAGTAATGTATTTGATGTTCATCATATACACCCACAATTGACTTCTTCTGTCATAGAGGAAATGATAAAGCTAAAATTGCTTTTGTAGATTGTCCTGTTGTCTCTCCGATAAGGAACAATTCATCCCAAGAGAAAGAATAGTCCTTCTCATGTAGTCTCTGTGGTAGTAACAGGATCAGGTAGAAAGAGATTCAGGAAAAGAAGGATTATCTAAAGTAAGTTTATGTCCTCTCACTCTGAACAGTCAGTCACTGCATTTCAGAGGGTGTGCAGTTTCTATAAAAATCTACAATATCCTTCATTTCAATGACTCCTTTTATGTCTATATGGTAGGCTTATATGTCTTACAGCTTCTGCTTCCTGTATTAAGATAAAACAGCAAGATTCCATGATGAAGGTGGAAGTTCAGAGAGGTGAAATATTGCCATTCACTGATAGTAGCTTTAAGTGTTTGCAAGTAAAGTGATATGGTAGTCCTCTGTTTTAGATTTCTTACCACTGCTTTTTCTTCATGCCTTGGGATCCATAAACCAACTGGGCAGGCTTCACTCCATGTTCCCATCTCTAGTATGGCAGTGTGACTCTGCTACCTTGTCTAAATTGTGACTGGTCTTAAAGAAGGCACTGAAGGTGCTCAACAGCCTCATCAACCTCAATGATTTCATCAGTGAAATTCTGCTGGGACATGAGCTTAGAGAGTGCAAACCTGTAGAGCATGGACAGGCCTGTCTCCTTGGAATAGCTCACACTGAGCTCCAAAGGCTCAGACATGTACCAAGTCTATGGAACACTGACCATAAGCTTGTTCCTCACCAGAATGTCCAAAACACTAAAATTCTGTGGTAAGTACACTGTTGCACTAAGAGCTGAAGATGATGGAATTCCTTATGCTAGTATTTGACACACCAAGCCAAAAGAAAGTTGCAGAGTATAAAATGAAGTCGACGGATTTAGATGTTGAACATCTTGAAATCCCAGAACAAGAGTACAGCTACCTCATAAGAATGGCTGCTCATGAGTCCAATATGTATGTTGAGACTTTAGTCATATTGGAGATACTCTGTCATATCCTGTGCAAAAGTTAAGTAAGTTTTCTTCAAATAGAGCATTTGAAAATAGGAACATTACATTTTCTCAAACAAGGAATGTTGATAAAGAGAAGAGAGCAGTTACCATAGGGATGAAGGAGCAAGTTGAACTAGCTGTTTCTTCACAAAAGATATTCCACTCTGTCCCCTACAACAGCATCCAGTATGTCTGCAGAGGGACCCCTTGCTGTAGAGTACAAAATTGCTGAGGTCACTTCAAACTTAAATAAATAAGTTAAAGTACCATGTGGTTCTCAAGATCAAAAATGAAGAAGAATCTTTAAGTATTGATAGAATCTGAGAACAGGAAGCCCTTGAGGACTTCTTTTGAAATGCCAGCATTTTCTGAAGTCTTTTCTGTTACCAGATTTGTACCTTAGTATATATGTAGATATCTTCTGTAAATAACTTATTTCTTCTTTTCTCTCTGTTCTCTAAAACATGTTTTAAAAATCCAAAGTAAAAATTGGTCTTGTTAAAGTAAACATTTCAGCCTTAGAAATATTGATGAGATATTAGAACCAACAGATCATGATGCTAAATACAGCTTTAAGAAATAGTTTTTCAATTTGAATAAAGTTAACTTAATTTTAAGGGAAAAAATTAATAATGTGTGCTAGTCTTTAAGCATTGACTAAAGTTCAGACTACAAGGTCACCTGCCTCACAGAAATGATGTAAGAATAAACAGAGGCATTAAAGACATAGATCATTAATAACTACAAACACCATTCAATAGATATGAGGAGTCACTAAGCTATTGACCCAGACACCATTACATTTGGAGTTGAGAGTCTCAACATCTGAGTCCATCTTGGTCATCAGACAGTTGAGTGCCTTTGAAGATGTATGATGTCTATGGGACTCAGTTTCTTCAGATAGAGAATAAATTTTTTGTTTCCTGGGGGGTTGCATGTTATGATGTTTTTAAGGAGTCACACTCTGTTCTAAGGCACCTTACACTGCCCCTATCTCATTAAATTCATTAGATTGTCTTTATGAGACAAGTTGGAAATGAAAAAGAGAAGATGAGGGTGTGGTGAGGAGACCACTGAGATAAATGGTCTCAGAAGGCATTAGACCTATATGATACCTTAAATTCTTTCAAGGCTCCATATTCTCTTTTCTAAGCTGGATCACTATAACTACAGGTGACACTCTTCACAAGTCTTATTTTCCAGAGATTTACTCACTCCTGTTGCTTTGTTCGTACCTTCTTGAACTTTCTCAAACCTGCCCTATTCAAAAAAAGGATGAAAATGGCTGGCAGAAGAGTCTGATAGTGATGATCAACTACCTCAAGTTTAGCCTCAGAGAGTCTACAGGACCCAAGAGCAGAGACTTGAAAAGAAAACCCAAGTGACAGGATCCATATAAATGCACAAGCCTAAGACTCTAGGTTTCTTATGGACTTAGATGTTTCATCTGCCCATCCACCTTTATGACTGAAACCATTTACATACTCTTACAAGCAGGTAGGGCTCTTTTCAAAGTTCTTTCATGCCAGAAGCTAGTGTAGGAAGACATGGCCCATCACTTCCTAGATTTATTAAGAATTTCAGTATGTAAAGAATAATGTAACTTTAGAATGACTCTCACAATGGTGTTCACAGACTGCAGCCTATCGCACAAACAAACCTGCCCCTTGAGTCCATGCATACCTCTTTGGTGAAACACACTCATGTTTATTTTTGTACAATGATTTCATACACAAAAACTTGCAAAAAAAAAAAAAGAAATAAAGAAAGAAAGAAAAGAAAACCCATATGGATTGCAAAGTCTATGATATTTACTAACTACCCCTATCTGAGCAAAGCTCATCAACCTCAGCCCTAAAGGACAAGAGAATCAATCATTCTGATCATCAATGTTAATGTAAATGTGTAAGTATTAAAGGTCTTGGAAGAGAACAGTTGAGTTTATTCTTGATGTTCTTAGCTAAGAACATCTGGGATATGTTTGTTTTCTTGGAATCAAACTGAAGAAGAAAGTACCTGGTGAGTGGCTACAGAATCTTGGACCAGCATAGGCAACTGATCATTTGTGATTGCTGCAGTACAGATCTATATTAACTAAATGCTTCTGACTTCATGGTTATTAAATTCTGACCCAAAGTCTCTCAAGTAGACATCAAATAACATCAATGGTTATCAATGTTATCTAACTTTTGTAAATTTGAATGGGAATCTGAGGAGGCAAGTGACAGATCACTGCTTTCTAATGGCTCTTTATAAGAGCCTCCTTACATCAAGAGGTTTTAACTTCTTGATCCATTAAATCTTCAACATTTTATGTGTCAGTAATTATTGTGCCCATTAAGCAATGAATATGCAGACTTAGATAAACTACATGGGTTGCTGAAAGCCGAGCTATTACAGAATTTGTTTTCGGGTGGTGTATGTCTGTAATTGCAGATATTTGGGAGGGTGGAGAAGAAGAAGGATGTACTTTTGAACAACTTAGTAATGCTCTGTGTCAAAATAAAAATTTAAAGGCAAAGGGATATGTGCCAATGGAAGACCACTTGCCTATATTGTACAAGGTCCCTAGGATCCTTGTCCTGAAAAAAAGCTAAGATATAGGCACTAAGTCAATAATCCAAACACTGATTTCATAATTCATTCTGATTTCATATAAAAAGGTCTAACACATGTATTCTTTCCCATGTACAAGCAGAATTTTAGGAAGACCTAGAATGCAAATGACATAGGAAAAAGACTTGACATATGGCTAAATATTTCTTTGGTTCATATCTGGAACTCAAAGAACAGAAACTAAGGTGAAATATACATAAATGTAAATGCAAAGAAAAATATAAATATGTATGTATATACATACATTAAATATACAATACAATTATATACATAAATAACAACAGATATTTGTTGGTGCACAAAGGCTTATTTCAGATGGTTGAGGTCCCCTACCTGCTCTTACCCTCCTTTTGGGGTTGATGAAGGTAGAACCATGTAATTAAAGTTATAGAGGTAAGGATCAGCATTCTTACCAGTAGGCAACTGGTGATGTCTGCAGGACGCTACCTCTACCTTATTCAATAATTGTGTATTGCCAATAACAGCCATAAGACATCAACAGTGAATAATGTTTTTTTTTCCTCAAGAGTAGTTAGTTACTAGACTTTGAGGGTCACTGTCTCATGCTTATCTTGCGAAGAACTTCATCAGCAGATTGAGAAATACTTTGTTACTAAAATCTTGACTATATGTCTGGGAAGAAATAAACAATGCTGGAACCCATATTATTGATGTTATTTTGTGCAATTTAACCAATAGGCTAAACACTAGTTTATAGAAACTGGGAGCAAAAGGGTTCTCTTGTGAAAGAGAACAGAGAATTGCATGCCACATTTTCTAATTGGTATACAATTGAAAATCAAAGTCAACTGTATTCTTCCTGAAATAGTCAAGTTTTCAATGTCAGGTGAAAAGCCAGGAAACTAAACACCATTAGTTAAAGTAGAACAGATTAGTTATTTTAACAAGAACAAAACTTGTAGGCACATACACAAATATTGTGTATGTGTTTGTGTGTGTATATATATGTATGTATACAATATAATATACATTATATTACATATTTGGTAAGTGTTAGAAATAAACCCTTATAGAAAAGCAGTCTCACAGTTTGATGGACACTTTTGCCTGGCTATAGATTTAAGAAAACAGAAGCAGCTGCATTCTCACCCAAACAAATAAGAGGAAGTAATGACGGGGAAGGATGCCAAGTGATGGGTTAACTATCTAATGGGTTATAAAGAATGAAGTATATAGCCAAGACACAGAGCTGTTTAAGTAAGGTCCATACAAACTGAGACTCCAGAGAGTTTAACCCCAGTGGAAATACATTGTATTGCTGAAGCATTTTCACTGCCACAGCTTCTGGCCTTAGGGAAAGCATAAGTAGTATTGTTCCTGCTCCCTTCGGGAAAAGAAAACACGTGTGGCCTTTCCATCTCTATTTCTCTAAATGTGTCCTAGTTCTGATTTTGAGATCTCTGGTTGTGTTTCTCATAGCTTATTTCTTCCAGAATGCAATATTTGCATTATTTTTTTACAAACTATTTTTTCTTTTCTATTTTCTCACTGTATTTCTAAAACCTCCAGGTTCACTCTACTAAGCAGTTCAGCATCCTTGTCAAATTTAATTAATACACTGTATATTTCTCCTTCCACATCATTAGAAGATGCTGAGTAAGATAGGGTTCATGTTACTGTCCTTCCAAAGGGCTGTCACTGCTGCTCCCTTCCCTCTGCATGTAGCCAGCAATTCTCAGGCCCCTTCAATTTCATACCTCTAATTCTATTTAGATGCTCCAATAGGCTATCTTTCTGTGAAGTGCTGTATGTAATGCATTAATGAAGTCAAGATTGGGAACATGCACTGTATTATATTTATCCTCTCATTTGATAATTAAACCCAATAATGAAGCTGAAATGGGTCTGGCAAGGTGCTTTCATTATTAATGCTACAATTGGCTTTATAATTTTCATTATTATTATTATTATTTAGATGTAAGTGTACACAAAGGGGGAGCAGAGATGGGGGATTTGTTATAACCTGAACACTCTGAAGTTGCTCTTAAAAATTAAACTTTACTGTGAGGTTGCTGACACTGGCCATATTATAGAAGAATTATTCAGAATTTTAGTAATTACTTGTGATCAATGATAGTCAAAGGGTTAGACTGTCTTGAGTGCTTGTTTATCTGTTGGGTTTTATAGGACTGTATTAAGAGAGGATTCATACTGAACATCACTCCAATTGCCAATGTCAGCCCAAAATCCATTGTGAAGATCAAAGATTTAAATAAAAGCATAGAGAAAAGCAAGAATCAAAGAGAACTTTACAGGGATGAAGTGGTGAGTGGATACGGGTTTTAGGAACAGACTGGAGGAAGATTTTAGAGTGATTGTCATGAGTTATGGCTCACTATATTGTTAATGATTCTGACTTAACACCAACTGGTGATTTCTAATGCCATTTAAGGAGAGATGATGATGGCAGGTCATTTCCATGCCACCCAGTGAGCAATTAAGTACTGAACACACTCATCTTAGGATGCTTTAACATTCATATGATAAAAATGGTGATATCGTTTATAAAAACCACACTTCACATTTTGAATTTTTGTCTTTTCTTGGGCTACCAAATACACAGTATGATATTCTCTCTGTAGTCCATCACAGTAATAAGCCACTGTTCTCAATCAGTAATATGACCAGAGATAAACAACTGATAAGAATCAAGAACTGTGCAGCTGAGCCAGCATGCTCTACAGCTGATGTACATTTGTTACATCTTTTACTTGCGGTTTTCAATTCACAATGGGCTTTGGCAAACGTTGCCCTATGACATGTAAAGGAGAGCCTGTATTTTCTTCATGGGATAGGAGAATCTAGAACTGAAAGGAGACTTGAAATGTTCAATATTTCCTTAAAGGTCCCAGACTATTACCTCATGCATTCACATCGAGAGTTATCCCGGCACCAGCATTCTGAGAAGTGTAGCACAGCCAAGGAGCTAGGAGGGGTCCAAAGTGAAGGTGCACAAACCATAAGGAGACCGTCAAGGCTTAAACTTGAAGCAGAAACCAAAGGCCAAGAGAACATTTATACACTACCTGAAATGCCTTAGAAGGTAATGCAAGAATAACTGGAAACCACTTTTGGCCAAGGCAATAAAGACCTCTTCTTTATGACAGAAATGAGTCTGAAGGCAGGGCACACTCTGGGATCATTGTCTTAGGACTGGAGTCAGGATACACAAGAAAAATTACTTATAACACGCTCTGGAGGCAGCTCAGTGTAGAACACATTGAGTACCAGGATTTGGATCCCCAGTGCTCACATAAATGTGAGGCAGATATAGCAGCTACTTATAATCTCAGACCTCAGGATGTGTAATTCAAATCACCAGAGCAAACTTGCTAGCCAGACTAGCTAAATCAGCTAGCTCTTGGTTCAAGTGGAAGACTCCCAGCAACCCAAGAAGACACTGGCATCATCTTCTGACCTCCACATGTACACACACACGCGCACACACACACACACACACACACACACACACCAGCAAAAACAAAATAACTCTTTGTAGTTTGTCCTAGTTTGCTTTCTATTGCTGTGCTATTACATCAACCACAAACAACTTGGGGAAGGAAACTGTTTACTTAAACATACCAGTCACAGTCATCACTAAGGAAAGCCAAGGCACAAAACTCCAGCAGCACAGGAACATGAAGGCAGGAACTAAAATAGAGACCATGGCACCATGCTGCTTTCTCTTCATGATGCCATCAGTTTATACAACCCAAGACCACTTGCCCAAGGATGACACTGCTAATGGTGGACTGGTCATTCCCACATCAATCATTATTCAAAAACTGCCCTCATGCCCATGAAGCCAATATGATGGAGGCATCATTCTCAACTGTGGTTCTTTTTTTCCTTTTCCCAGATAACTCAAGCTTGTGTCAAGGTGGCAAGAAATTAACCAGCATACATTTCAAGAGAAAGTCAAGTATGGCCTAAACTGACCAATAGTAAGGAAAAAAATCAAAATCATCATCATCATCATCATCATCATCATCATCATCATCATCACTCCTGAAGCTGGCAGAAAGTGCCTTTTCATTGAAGAGTGAGGATAGAGGAAGCAGATGATAGAGCTGCTCCCCCAGATCCTCCATCTAGACAGTCAGGGTCGGTGCCTGCCACTCACTCATTACATAGAGAACACCGAAAGAAATGGGTCTGGTGAGGTGAATATTAAATTGGATCACAAATAAAAATTAACCAGAGTTTTTAAGGTTTTCTCATCACTATCACTTATATAAATATCTCCAAATATTAACCTGAGACATTCACCCAGGATCTTATAAGGTAACAGGAAAATTTCTTGGTGCTAAAGAAATCCAGGCAGATTAATCCTAAAGTAAATTGTTTGTACTATTAACTCTACAATATGCTTTTGCAGAGAGGTTCCACAAATCTAAAATTTGAGGGTAGGTTCTAAGAGAACTTTGGAAGATGGAAGTTTTCAGTATTTGTGGTTTCAAGGGATTTAGCTCCTGGATTTACTTAAATTCATCAACAATATTACCCAGCTATGAAGCCTGTGTGCTTCAATAAGGACTGGCCTTGCAAGATACTCCCATGGGCACAGTGGTGTTATGGATGTTATGAAGATAACTAATTGCTCTGCTATTAGGTTTAAGGGCAACTCTACAGAAGGGCAAACATGGCTAGTACTGTGAATATGGTCAAGAACTCATGGTTGGGAGATCAGAGACCCCAGGGTGAACCTAGTCCTATTATTCTGCTAAGTAGATATAATATCAAACTGCTGCATAAATTCATAGCTTGCTATCCATAGAATAGTGCAGGTCTCAGACCTCCATCAGAGAGGTTTGTTTGTACAATGGATAGTGGTTAGTGCAGAAACTCACAACAGGTCAAAGTGCAGATCATAAGTATCAGTGGAATGCTTATCAACAAATGAGACATCTATGTCAACCTCATCTCAAGTCTCAGGCTCCACTGCAGAAGGTCCTAGAAAGACTGTAAGAGCCAGAGGTCTGTGCCAGAGTAAACCAATATCTTCTTTATAGGACAGAACCTCTGTATTCATGAAGTCACGGTAGCTCTGGTTGCCTTCTCAAGACTTGCACAAGATCAAGTTAATGAACATTCTACCATTGAAGGGGTTGGGAGTTCATAAGACCTACTAATGAAGGAGCTATTAGCAGTTAATGACAGACTTCTGGGAATGAGGAATCTGTTTTCTTTATTTATGTGCTCACTAGTAAGTCCACCATGCTGCAGTCAAAGGCCCAGTCCTATGAGTATATGAGCAACACAAATAGGACTCAGTGAGTTCCTATGAAAAAATAGGAGAATGTCCAGGGAGGTGGAATGGAAAAGTGGCCAGTGAGCAGTTAGGGACATAAATAGGAGGTGAATATCAAAATACAAAGTACAAAGCTACCAAGCAATTAATGAAATATTACATTTTAAATTTCTATCACATTATTTACTTATATGTTCGTGTATGTAAAAATTGTCAGAGGACACTTGCTGAAGTATATACTATGACTCCGTGGGTTAAGTTCCAGTCACCAGATCTTGTGGCAGATTCTTTTGCCCACTGTTGCTCCAGGATTGTAAACATTTATTTAAATCTTGTACTTGATCTAGAAGCATACATCAGTCCTAAGGTGTGTGCTTAGCATTCATGGAATCTTGTGACTGATCTTCAGGGCAGTGCATGCAGACATGCACACAAACACACCACACCACACACACACACACACACACACACACACACACACACACACAAATTATCAACAAAATCAGTATCTATGCCATAACATTATGCTGTAGGGACAAGAAAGAGAAAATTCTCCAACCCCTACCTCTATACTCATGCATTTCCCAATATAGCCTATTTCTCTTGCTCCAGTGAATAATTAAAAATATAAATAAAGAAAGGAAAGCAGACACACAGCAACCTGCTTCTTCCCTCTCAGCCTTGAAGTAGTCCCTGCTTCCCATCAGCTTTTTATTTCTGCCACAATTACCCTCACAGTATTTGAAAAATAAGATGCTTTTTTTTTTTTTGCACTACTATTTAGGGTAAATTGTCAGTAAGAGATTAAAATAATAGAGATTCTTAGGTAGAGCAGATGACGAGTAGTCTGAGGAGAGTCAGCTGAGAGAGAACATGGGGCATTCGTTGGGCACACCTACTCCTCACTTGTAAGATTCACAGGACAGTACTCCCAAATGCCAAATTGTTCACGGATCAAGAAAAACAAATGTTTATGAGTCATCACCTCAGGGAGCAAGACAGAGCTGATTTTATGCAGGATTTTGATATGTGTGCAGGATGGACTTCAAGCAGCACTGGAGTGAAGAGAGATTGACTGAAATTTAGAGACAGAAGCTTGGTCATGCAAATAAGGCTAGTTCTCATTGTCTGACTCACAAAGATGGTCCCTAAAGTGAAGATACTGCCAAAAGGCTATTTACAGAAGCATAGTTCCATCATTGATTGCCTAGCTTTCAAAATTTGACTATTTGAGCTCATTGTCATTGATCGATGAAGCATGTTTATCACCAGTTTCTAAGGTTCCTGTTCCCTTGGTCATAGGATCAATTTTCCCTAAAAGGGTTGAAGCATTCACTCTTAAGAGTTAGTTAGAACACAGTGTTCGAAAATCCACAGTCCATGAGGCACACAAAAGTATTTGGACTCTTTATTGACATTTCCTACCATTTGGCTAGAACTAAAAAGGTATTGGCAGAGGTAAAGTATACACAAGAGGTTATCTCTAATCAGCATGTCATGCAAAACCATTATTAGGCTATGCAGCTGATCATTCTAATTAAGTATGTATTGATAAACAGAAGGCAAACTTAAAAAATACTCAATCATGCCATCTGATTTTTTTTAAAAGTCATCATTGCTTTTATTATTTAAACCCTTGGTGTTCCTTAATGCTGCTTTGCTTAGCTGTCTTAATGTGATATGTTTGAGTTGTAAAAATAGATAAAGGAAAAAACCTTCTAGCACTGCTGGTTACTAATGCACATGAGGTAAGGGCATGCACAGAGCTGTGTGGCTTATAAAGTCTTAAGAAAGTCCCAAATTATTTCAAGATGGCTGTCCCAACTAAGTGACTTAAGTAGAACTTCAAAGTCTCAGCAGTGTGCTACTGTCACGGCTGTGCTGCACTCTTGTGATAATGATGTCATCAGATCGCCCTATTCTCTTCAGTAAGCCTCTTCAGCCCTTCTTTATCCCCCATCTCCCACTCTCCAAAATAAGAAAAAGAAAATAACAACTTCAGCATCAGACTTATTTCTAGATATGAAAACAAGTGCCCTGATTATTGGTTGATTTGGGCCACTTTTACAGTCCTTGAACAACTGGTTTAGACTTTCACTTCAGATCCAACCAAAATGATCTCCATTGGCATAGAACTCAGCAAACCATAGAAATAGTTTCTCTCTCTCTCTCTCTCTCTCTCTCTCTCTCTCTCTCTCTCTCTCTGTGTGTGTGTGTATTTTTATTTTTAACTTTTCACTCTATGCTAATGCACAGACCCAAACTTTATTATTTCTCATTTGTTCCAATTGGGTTATGGTCTCTGAAACGATCTGAGGCAACCCTAGCAATCGGACATTTACTTTAGTCAATTTGATTCAATCTGCCAGGAGACCAGATCAGTGCTGAACTGCTTGATGACCACTCAACTCCTGTAGGTTGCTAAGGTGATGCCACTAAGAGTGGCTTTTCTGGGATAAGGACTCCACAGGAAGACCAATAGAGTCAAAAAAACTTGGAACTTTGGGGGCTCCCAGAGACTGAACCACCAACCAAAAAATGAGTACTGGTTAGACCTATGTCCCCTGCACATATGTAGTAGATGTGCAACTTGGTCTTCATTTAGGCCCCCAACAAATGGAGTGGGTGCTGTCCCTGAATCTGTTGTCTGACGATAGATCCTGGTCCCCTAACTGGGCCACTTTATCATGCCTCAGAGGGAGAGAATGTACCTAGTCCTGTGGTGACTTGATGTGCCAGGGTAGGGTGATACTCAAGGGGGTCTCCACCTTCTCAGAGGGGAAGGAGAAGGGAGAATGTGTGAGGAGATTTAGACAAGAACTAGGAGTGGGGATAATATTGGGATATAAAGTAAATAATTAAATTAATTAATTAATAAAAGACTGCCTCTTCTGTTGAGTGAGATGTCAAGTAGTCACAAGCACACACTTCCAATGGTACAATGAGGACTTGGCCATCATGCCTCTCTCCCTTGGTTTCTACTTTTGCATATTTATGGCATAATATCAGGGCTGTAAAATATGTCATTTAACTTGTTGTAGTTCTTTTGATATATGATAATAAATCAGGTAATTTCCAAACAAAGTAAATGTGTTTTCCAATATCCTGAGAGTAGGAAGTCCAAGAGCAGGGTATGAAAAGAGTCAAGAGATTCAGTGTCTGGTGTGGGTTCACTCTCTGCCTCAAAGATAGCATCTTCTTTGTCTTCCCATGGCAAAGAAGGCAAAAAAGTACTCCCGTTACCCCTCCTCTCACACTTGCATGTGCTCTCATCTCACTGTGGAGCCCAGGCTAGACCCAAACACATGATATATTTTTCTACTTTAGTTCCTTAAATTTTTCGATTTTAGGTATGAGCCATCATGCCCAGCCCTCAAGTTCTTTTCATAATAAGACTAATTCCTTTCATAAAAACAGAGCTCTTACAACTTAATTGTGTTCTAAGACCTACCTCCTAAGACCATCATCCTGGGGACTTAAGTTTGAACTTATAAGTTTGGTGGTAAAGAGGACACAAACTTTCAAATTATACCAACACATTACAAATGCAAATGATAGAAAAGAATGGTAAACATTCAAAAGAGCTTTTCTACAACTCTCCTGGTGAGCTCTTTCTCTGGTTCTCATAATTATAATTAAGTTAACTTACTGAGCCTCCTCTTTATCCAGTCTTTTTTTTCACTCTTCTTATTTCTTTTCACTGCCTTCTTATTTTCTAAAGGCTGTTTTTGAGAACTCCTATAATTATCACACACACACACACACACACACACACACACACCTATACCTCTTTTCTTCTTCCCCTTTGTAATCTCCTAGCTATGCTTCACTTACCTGTTTGCTTCAGAAAACACATTCTAAGAGCCAGTTCCAAACACTTAACAGAGCAGTTCACATGCCTTCATGTAACTGTCCCCCCACCTATCCACCCCAACTTAAGTTCAGCGACTTTCCTATGGCTCCCTTCTTACTCTTCTGATCCCTCTATGCCTCTTATGGTAATATTAAACATCCATGAGCCCAAATTCTCAAAATCAGTTTCTCCAACTGTATGAAACTGATTCACAACTATGATTCCAACATTCCTCTGATCACTAAATCAGAAATGTTTTGATACTTTCCTCTGACTTTGATGCCAATGTCATATTGAGCGCTAAATCCAGAAACTGTTCCTAATGAACAGATCTCTTTTCTTGACAGATGTCACCATGGTTCAGACCTGACTGTCCTACTATATTCCTATCTTTAACATGCAAATAGAGACTATAACCCTCTCAGTCCCAGTAGAAAAGATTAAATCTTACCAATGTCTTACTTCAAAATTCTTTGGTTTCATGTTCTTGTTCTTCTCTTCTCTTCCTCCTTCCACTCTTCCTCTCCTCCTTCTACACTTCTTTGTCGTGTTCTTCTTTTTCTGTTTCTCCTCCTCCTCTTCCTCCTCCTCCTCTTCCTCCTCTTCCTCTTCTTCCTCCTCCTCTTCCTCCTCCTCCTCTTCCTCCTCCTCCTCTTCCTCCTCCTCATTCTCATTCTCTTCTTTCTTTTCTCTTTCCTTTCCCCTCCCCCACTCTTCCTCCTCCCCCTCCTCCTTCTCCCCTTCTTCTTCTACTCCAGGTACTCTTTAATATATTCTTATCTGGATCCCCATTATGTAAAACCATTCACACTTTGTGATTTGAAGAGGTGGACTAGGAAAGACCAGAATCTTCCAGGCATCTGGTAAACACCAGGCACCTTCATAATCTCAGCACTCTGGAGAATTAATTGCAAACAACTGATGCCATGGTCTCCAAGCAACATGAACAGACATATGAAAGTAGTGAGATGCAGCAACCTACAAAGGTTTCCCAACCACTGTCCCCTTAACCACTAATGTGCAGCTTCTGCTTATGGAATGCACTGGCCTTGACAAGGGCCCATTAAGTCCACATTGAGAAAGTGTGGACCTAGGCTTCAGCTGTTACCAAGTTTTCAAAGAAGAGAAATCTGAACTGCCTGAAGGATACAGAAAGATTCCTTTAGAGAGGGCAAGACTGATGAGAGGAAAGAAGAAAAACAAAAAATGTCAGAGAAAGTATAAAAGGGAAAGAGAGGAAGAGAAATTTTAATACTATTTTTACTAAATCTCTGAGATGTCATTCAATGTACTTTGATGACATTTGCTCCCCTTCTCCCCTGACTACTCTCATATTCACCCTCTCTACCCTTACCTCCACACCTACCTGAGTTTTCTTTTCTTTTTTCCTTCACTGAGACCTGTTAGTGTTGTCCAACACTTCTTGGGAGTAAAGCCTGACCTGGAATCGACCTACCAGTAAAACTTCTTTTTAAAAATAAAATCATGGTGGCAGAGTGTCTGGAAAGGCAACTTAGGGATTAAGGATATAAAAGATGGTGCTCTAAAGGATTTAGGGGATTTTGTCTGTCAGACTTCTTAAGTGGTGCATGATGGGAGCGATTCCCTTGACTCAACTAGAAAGACTTTTCTGTAAGTGAATTATCTTTGGAAACTGTAAAGGGCTCAATGTCAATCCAGACCAGGGAAAGATGTGAGATGTCAACAGTCTTGGAGTATTCTCCTGCAGAGGATGTGTTTGGTTCCCAGCACTCATGTTAGATGGCTCATAATTGCTTGTAATACCAAATCAAGGAAAATCCAATCCCTTTGCCTTCTATGGGCACCTGCACATAGGAGCACATACATACTGTGCACTTGTGCACACACACACACACACACACACACACAAAGTAAACATTAAATTATATTAAAAACTAGTCTTCAAGGAATTGTAAGTCCTACATATTTGCAGAAAATAAAGTGAAGGATAATGTGATTCCCTAACAATTGTTCAAAAGTTTCCACAGTAGATGAGTTTCTAAGGCCTAAAAGGCTACAGTTGAAAACCATTTGTAATACTATTATTATTTTATTATTAACACTTGTATTTAATGATAAAACTAAACTGCCTTCCTGAAGGGTCAGTCTATACAAGGTACCAGAGGATTCTCAGTGCTCCTTATATTACACAAGACATCAAAATCCTTTATGACTAACAGAAGTAGAAAGTGCATCACAAATCTACATCTTTTAAAATGATTGTGCTGAAGTAGGGTTGGGATCATAGATATGCTGAAACTTATAAGTAGGGAACTCTCCCAGACACATGGATTCTAGATGTCGTATCTTTAAGCATCCTTTCCAAACTACTGTATATTATTAGCTCTGCTTTCTTATTATACTGAATACAACTGACAATAGTTACAAGACCCACGTCTCCATGATCCTTTTGGCTCTAGTAGCCACTATTACTAGGGCTTTGTCTATGCCATTTGAATCAAATTTTATAGAAGTGAATTGATTGGAATGAGGTCTACTCCTAGGCTTCTATACTGAATCAAAGAAAGTGGAGTCAGTTACAAACAAAGCCAACTTGGATGGTGACAATTTTGGGTCAGAAGAAGAACCAAGAAAGCAACAATCTGTATACAATCTATGTTTAATTGCCTATGTCCTTCACATCTCTTGGCTGTACTAACTGAACCATGTGTTAGTGGTTTGTGAATGTGCACTGAGATATTTCCAGAAGATGACAGTTTGACTACTCTCAATGTGGTAATGTAAGAGGAAACAGAGAGAGTCTTCAGCTTTATGTAAATGGTCCGTTTCACTTAAAGCAGTCACTTTGGGGAACTCCTGGATTTTATAACAGAATTTCATGTCTATGACAGTTTTCCTATGAGAATTTGTGTCACTGACATCATTCCTTGAGGTACAAAACGTATCATCTTTTCTATAATACATGCCTGCCTACAAGGTTGTGTGTGAATCAAACTTTTGATAGTCTAATCTCAGTTTCTTCCCTTATACAATGGAGGTGAGGAACCCAAATCCTATTTCAAACTCACCAGGAAAGAATTATTTTACTTAAAGAGTTATGTTGTGAATTTTTTTATAGTTGCAATACTGTTTCAAAAACTTGGATCTCCTTCCATCACACTTCACTGAATCAACCTTTGAAAGTCAAACAGTGGCTTTAGAGTCTAAGGGACAGAAACATAGCAGTAGTTATAAACTAAACGCAAAACCTGGAACTCTAAGTTCCACTTAGCAATTTAAGCAAATTACATCAATTCAGGAATGATCGTCAGTGATCCAAAGTGACTACGTTCTTTTTATTTTTTTTTTCCTCTTAAAGTTCTTTGTTTTTAATAGTCTTGCCTCTGTAAGTAACAAGCAAGATTCTGATCACTCATTTCAGATCTCTGCTTAAAAGCTCCTCTCTTCACCTTTGAAGGAATGAATCTCATGAAGTTAAGTAAACAAATTGCAGATGGCAGAGTATATTCATTCAGAAAACATGCACATTCGTCAGCAAAATGACATTTAACAGCACAAAGAAGCCAAGAACTGAGCTGCTACATCAAATCCTCAATGGAATCCAATATCCTCACCTATGAGATGTCTAGAAGTAACGAGCAGTCATGCCCCCAAATGCAATTACCAGAGGGGAAGAATAAAAGATTCACTCTCTTTTGTAAGGGATAGAATCGTAAAGAAGATATCTCAGCCTAAGCTAAGTACACTTGAAATATAGTTTATCATGCTTTGATGCCCAGTAATGATCTAATTCTCTCCATTTTGTATGTGCTGAGAGCAAGAGAACCTTTCCATTTGCATTGAGAAAACATCACATCCCTTTCTCCTAGGCAACTCTCCCACATTTTTTATCAGCACTAAGAGTGATTTCAAATCAATAGGACTAATATTACTCTGTTCTGAACAGTGAGCTTCTCGGTATTCTTCTCCCCCTTAACATATTAAAGAATTATTAGAATAATTAAAATAACATCTGTGAAAGAGAAATAATAATTGAGCAATGGCAAAGTCTTGGAGCAGTGTGAATGCATACAGTTATCAATAAACACTTCATAGGGTATCTTTTCATATGTGCATAAATGGAAATATTGGTCCTAAGATATTGCTAAGGGATAGGGAACTGAGCCTCCATTAAAGGCAGGTTTCCAGTCCCTAAATCACTTCTCACAAATAACCTTCAGCAAATTGACTTCTCTGATGAACATTGACATGGTTAAATGACTCTCTTCCCCACTGGTTCTCTAATAGGCAGGATATTAAAAGACATGGAGACTATTCTGGAAGTCAACTGAGGAATTTACAAAGTGATAAAAGAACACCATAAACTTTGGGGAATGAATTAGTTCTATTGCCTCCAACTCTTAAGTAAAGTCTGATGACTTTAAAGTCATCAGAAGCCAATGGGTATCCATTCCGAGGTCTTCTACCTTCTTTTGCAAGTAAATACACACAAGACAGAAGAAATAACAGATTAGGCAAAAAATAACCTAGGAAGATCACAGAAAGGATGGTATCTCTTTATTACATGTTGGAGCATCTTCTGGGTATATGCCCAGGAGTGGAATAGCTGGGTCCTTGGGTAGTATTATGTTCATTTTTCTGAGGGTCCACCAAACTGATCTCCAGAGAGGTTGAATCAGCTTGTATTCCCATCAGCAATGGAGCAGTGTTCCTCTTTCTCCACATCCTCGCCAACATCTGCTGTCACCTGAGTTTTTGATCTTAGCCATTCTGACTGGTGTGAGGTGGAATCTCAGGGTTGTTTTGATTTGCATTTCCCTAATGACTAAGGATGTTGAACATTTCTTTAGGTGCTTCTCAGCCCTACACGTTTCCTCAGTTGAGAATTCTCTGTTTAGCTCTGTTCCCCATTTTTTGATAGGGTTATTTGGACCTCTGGAGTCTAACTTCTTGAGTTCTTTGTATATATTGAATATTAGCCCTCTATCGGACTTAGGACTGGTAAAGATCATTTTCCCAATTTGTTGGTTGCCGTTTTGTCCTATTGACAGTGTCCTTTGCCTTACAGAAGCTTAGTAATTTCATGAGGTCCCATTTGTCGATTCTTGATCTTAAATCACAAGCCATTGGTGTTCTGTTCAGGAACTTTTCCCCTTTGCCCATGTGTTCAAGACTTTCCCCCACTTTCTCTTCTGTTAGATTCAGTGTATGTGGTTTTATGTGGAGATCCTTGATCCACTTGAACTTGAGCTTTGTACAGGGAGATAGGAATGGATCAATTCGCATTCTTCTACATGCAGACCACCAGTTGAACCAGCACCTCCACTATGTTCATAGAAGCCATATTTATAATAGCCAGAAGCTGGAAACAACCCAGATGTCCCTCAACAGAGGAATGGATACAGAAAATGTGGTACATTTACACAATGGACTACTACTCAGCTATTAAAAACAATGACTTCATGAAATTCGCAGGCAAATGGGTGGAACTTGAAGATAGCATCCTGAGCAAGGTAACTCAGTCACAAAAGAATGAACATAGTATATACTCACTGATAAGTGGTTATTGGTCCAAAAGTTCGGAATACCCAAAAGTCACTTCACAGCAACCATTGGACTGAGCGTGAGGTTCCAGATGGAGGAGTTGGAGAAGGGACTGAAGGAGCTGAGGGAGTTTGCAGCCCCATGGAGGGAGCAACAGTGTCAACTGGCCTAACCTCCTTTTGCTCCAGGAGACTGGATCACCAACCAAAGAATAGACATGGAAGGAACCATGGTGCTGACCACATATGTGGCAGAGGAGGGTCTTATTAGCCATCAGAGGGAGGAGAGGCCCTTGGGCCTGAGAGTGTTAGATGCCCCAGTATAGGAGAATGCCAAGGAGGAAAGATGAGAGTGGGTGGGTGTGTGGGTGTGGAAATACCCTCATAGAGGCAGGGGAATGGGGGAGGGGATAGGGAGGTTCCAAAGGGGAGATCTGGAAAGGAGGAAACATTTGAAATGTAAATAAAGTATCAAAAAAAGATGGTATCTCCAATGCATATAATATGTTTGGTTGATAAGACAACTAAAAGGACTTAATAATATAAAACTTACTCCTGCCCAAGATACCTATCAGTATAGATGGAGATTAGGTGAGATGCAGATAAAAGATGCACATATAGCCTAATTTCACTTTCTCTAATTCTATGGCATTAGCAAGATCCTGTCACTATCCCAGACCTTGAACTTTTCCTATACATAAGATGTTTTATGCCAAGTTTTGACTGCCAAGTTTTTTCCTCTTGATACAAAAGGGAATGAACCCTGGGGAATGGTTGACACTAAGGGAACTGGGGGAAGTAAGCCCAACCAACAACTAACAGGTAAGTTCTATTGAGGAGAAAAAAAAAAAAACATTCGCTGGTTTTATAAATGTAGAATACTATCTACAGAAAGTTGACATCTGGTAAACAAATACTTATTATTTTCTATGATATATTTATTCACGTGTGTGTATGGATTTAATACTTCAGTTGTAGCTGGATACAGAATTCTATTCCTTTAATCAACAGCAGACCTCTTAAGAAGACTCAAAATCTGTATTTCTACATTCTGCCTGGCAGATCTCAGAAGGTCAAGGTTTTGTGTTGCCCTAGCAACAGCAGAGAGCATCACTACTACCTGAAGCTGCCCAGGGTTGCTGCAGGCTCTGTGGCACTGTAGCTAGTTATGATGTTATTCCAATTGCTGAGGAAACACACAATCCTGCATCAAGGCAGATGGGTAACCATGAAGTCATTTTCCATCCATCTTGCCTCTAACAGTCTGCACTGACAAACACCTTCATTAATAGATTACATAAATTCTTTAAAATTCTTTAAACAATTAGGATATTAAGTAGTGGTTAGTAGCAGGTTTCCTTTTCAAAAATCTCTTAAATGATTCACTTTTACCTCTTGAAATGTGAAACTTATGTATTTAAAAATATATTATTATATCATTTTAAGTGGAATTGTCACCCATGCAAAATGTGCCTAAGTGAGTCTTTTAATTCATTCCCAGAGACTCTACCCCATAATCAAGCCTACAGATCTTTTAGGCTGGTCTCTGTTGTATCTGCAAGAGGAAAAAATGAAGAAAATGTCTTAAGAAAATATTGGAACTTTAAAAGTAGATTCATAAAAATTGTTCTCTATTTGAGTCATTCCTGACTGGTTCTCTTTTAAAATGCATCCTCTGTCTTTCTTATAACCAAGGGTTTTAAAATTCAAATGTTCATGAACACCAGCTTTATTAAAATTAGAGCTTGGGGAAATGGCTTGGAAAGAGAGAGGAGAATATTACCCAACCATTTAAAAGATGCTAATTAATGAAGTTCTAAAGCCCAGAGAGGACATTTGATACAGCAAGGGTTCCTCTACCAAAGAGGAATGGAACTAATCTCAGGAACAAAAAAAGGAACCCAGAATAAAATAAAATTGGAGTAGATTAACCCAAATCTTTCCCCAGGTGCTGGAATGGACCTCGGGAGTTTGGTTATAATACCAGAACTTGTGTTTTTCTGCTTGTGAACTGAACACATTAAACTTTTCTGGCCCCAACTTCATGCTGGCCTTTAAATTATCAAGAAACCACCTGGAATGTGCAAAAGAAAAGATTTTGCTCACTGGATTTAAATGGCCCACGTATTCTCCTCAGTAATCACATATTCAGTCCTGATCAAAACAAGGAATGAGAAGAAAAAGCCCAAACAGATGGTTCCAGTCTGACTCCTGCACAGAAACTCTGTCCACCTTAAATATGGAGAGGAGAGACTATTCTCCCTTCCTTCCCCACCTTTTCTGCCCCATATATCTGCTGCAGCTTAGGATTTGGAGCTGGTGACAATATATCCCCTTCTGTGTATTAAACATCACTGGAGCCTGTTAAAGAGCATGTGGTTAATCAACTCTGTCACTGTTTCTCTCTGATCAGCACAATGTGTGTTATGTTTGATTTTATCCTTTTATGACTGCACATTATTGTTTTGTCTAATATTCTATTCTCTCTGTCTCTCTCCTTCTCTCTCTCTGGGTCTCTCTCTGTCTCTGTCTCTGTCTCTGTCTCTCTCTCTCTCTCTCTGTCTCTGTGTGTGTGTGTGTGTGTATGTGTATGTCTGACTGTCTGTCTTTCTTCTCCCTCTCCCTTTCCCCCACCCCTTTCTCAATATCGCTATGGGACAAAAATTGAAAGTCTCTACCAGGTGATGAAATAGATGCCTTGGCACAGTTTTGTAACAGAAAGTCATTATCTGGAACCTAATAACAATTTCCAAATACTGAGATAGTAATCAGATGATCCATTTGTCATCTAATGAAAGTGCTCTAATAGAAGAAAGCTTAGTTTTGAATGACATGATCCAATGGGGGAGAGGAAAAGATACCTTAGTTTGAAGGTCAATGTCAGGACTGTGAAAATAGAGTTTGTAGAGCAGGTATGATCAGTTTACTGCTCTGTAAATGCCCAGACACTCCCCCTCTTATAATGTGTGTCCTCAGATCTTAAGTCTTACAGTTCTGAAAGTCTAGGAATAGTATGAATAGAATTGTTCTTCATGCCATGGCATGTGGCATTCTATTTTCTAGGGTGTCCTTCCCTTTTTCCCTCACTCATTTGTCCCTTGGTGATAAAGTAACATTATTGAAAAAAGTTAACCTTGTGTCAGCAGCTTGCTAAGTGCTTTATATTGCTCATCTGTGGCATCCCTGTTCATCTCAATCATGTTAAACATATTAAATATTTCTCTGCTTTTCAGATGAGGGGTCTGGGTCTTGGAGAGGTCAAACTATTGGCATAATAGGCACATATAGGTTAGAAACAGCAGAGAAAAGATTTATCCATTCAAAGCTAATATTCATGCTCACCACAGCAGTTCAAATGTTACTTCTGTTAGAAAAAAACACCTACCTCACCAGAAATGATGGATCCACTCCAACATCTGGAGAAGTCATGGAAGCTTTGCATCCATGTATCATGAAGTATTGCAATTAGTGGAAATATTTTAAGAATTTCCTCTCTGAGTGTCTTACACATGGAAACAGTGAGTAAAGTAAGGTTGTATATACTTGGAGCTGAAATTACCTGGTACATAGCACTTTCTTATAAGAAGATATGACTGAGTAAACATGACAAAGCAAAACAACAAAGCCCTGAGGTCCTTTGGACACAGCGCTTTAGACCCTCCATTTTTATTGATGGGATGATGATATGTCTCTTTTCCTTCATTGAGTAATGAAAACCAGTTAGCTACAGTTGGAGTCAGAGAGAATCCAGGGAAGCTGTCACCTATACCTAACTTAACACTGAACTACACCATCATTGCCTAAGGGGATGAGGCAGGCTGATTGACATCTGTATTCCTAAGGATAGGCTGTATCTGAGAGACAATGAGATCTTAAAATTTCTATCTCAAAGGTGCAGCCTGTAGAATGCTAAGTGTCATTGTACTATGCTCTTGCCTTCTATAAGCTGGGAAAAATGTGAGACATAATCCTCAGTATGGCTTAGATCAAAATGTCTTCCATAATCTTACATCTTCTGTACCTAGTCCTCAGCTCATAGAACTATTCATAAGTCTATTGAGTCTTTAGAATGTGGATAGTGGCTCTGACATAGGTCAGTATAAATGGGCCTTTGAAGGTTATAGTGGCCCTTTCTCTGCTTCTTGGCCTGCAATGTGAACAGATACTGTAGACCTCCTTACCAGCAACTGAACCACAACCCCATCTATTCTTGCCATGGGGGAAGAGCTCTCTGAAACAATGAATCATGATAAACATATTCTCCCATAAATTGCTTCTGTCAAGAAAACTGTTCACAGCATCACAAAAGTAGCTAATATATCTTTCTTTCTAATTTAGTAATCTAGAGGAAAGAGATGGTGACTGAGTGGTATTGGTGTGAGTAGGGAGCAAAACAGTCAACGTCATCAGATCGCTGTGTGGTGCAGCTTGTGACTGTCTTTTCTTGGGTACTGGGAATATACAAAAATTCAGACTATTAAGGATTGTGCAGGACAGACTTTGTGCTGATTAAAGGCCATTAACATATTTATCTCCAAAGTCTGTTGTAGAAAATCATTAAATCCTGGCCCAAGGTTTCTACCCTGCCTTTGGTATTTAAGTTCCTGGATGAAAGATATACTCAAAGCTTTTATATTTACAATAAACCTTAAACAGCACAAGAGCTGAGCCGCTGCCTATCCTTGACGCTGTTAGAGTCTACTTTCCTATCAATAGCCTCGAGGTATTACTTACTACTTACTATGTTTCATCTGGACTGCTCTTAACTCAGGGTAATGTTATTCTGGCTCACCTAACCCATGGCGGCTTCTCCTTCCTCCTCTCCTGCAACTTCTTCCCCTTGTGGTCCTCCTCTGACCCCAAGCCCAATAAAATTGTAAACTCCATCTATGTCTCTTCTGCCAAGCTATTGACTCTTGGCATCTTTATTTATTAATCAGAAGTAACTTGGGGACAGGGTCACAGGGGATACATGCAGACTCCAGGTCTTGGGAGCTGCACTAAGTATTACAATAGACAGTGAAAGACAAAATCTCAAAAAATAGGCATGTGCTATATCTTTGTCTCATGATTCCATACACTACAGCACAATGTAAATAAACAAAAGGAAGGATAATATGATATCTGTGTTGATGTGAAGAGGCTTGAAAAATTCTAAATAGACACAAAACCCCAAGATTGTTAGGTGATCCTCACTCACTTCATATACCCTGAAATTCTTGTGCATGCATAGGAAGCGCTGTGGAAGTTGGAATGTTGTATCTGAAAGCCCCTGTTGCCAATTTAAAAACTGACTTGACAGATTGCAGATAGTTAAAAGATTGTAAAGTGCCTAGAAAGTGAAGAAAAAGGTTGCATATCCCTTACTGGGAGCACTAGATTTTCTAGCCTTTTGTGGAACTATGAGTCTGTTCTCAAGCATCAGACCAAAGCCAGTTCTCTACAGCTGCTTTCTGCAAAGGGTAGACAAAATTACCACAACGTTCTGGAGCACAGAATGTAACTAAAACTTATACAGTCTAATTCTCATATGTTATGAGGCTGAGAGAGAACGTTAATGTTACATTTTCTCTAAAAGGACTCTCACTAAGATGACCCCTCCAATTAGCTAACAATAAAGACAAACTAAATCAGACAAGTTCAGCATTGGAAAGCATCTCCAGAGCTGAATAATAAGAGAAAATCTACAGATGATGGCTTTAACTCCAATATAATTTCAAGTATCAGATGCTTGTACATGTCGGGCAAATATGATATAGTTACATTTTTGGTGTCCAGCAGTCGTTGCCAGGCTGTAAACAGTGTTATCTTACCTGTGCATAATCCCACTGAGTCTGGCACAAGTTGGAGAACACAAAGCAAGAGAAGGTAGTGTCCAAAAGAAGACAAGTCCTCAGAGAAGTAAATCTTTCCAGGATTATGCATGATAAATGATACCCTAGAAAGAACATGTCTCAAAATCATTCCAGATTTAAATTCCTAGGCTAAAAGGTATGTATGGGTAGTAATCTAAGAATTTTTAAGGAAGTTATGGACCTTTCTGATCTCTAGTTTAATTACTATGTAAGGTAGGTATATAACTATGCAGTGATATAAATTGGAAACTGAAAGAAAATCATGGAAACTGCAAAATGGCATAGAAATATTAAGTCATATGAAAAAAAGGAAGCAAAGATAAGGAGCAACAGAGGGAGAATTGGCCTTCATCTAAGAAAGTGTGATGTGGTCAGTATTTCTTAAGGTATTAGAGAAGTGTGAATTGCTGAAACCTACATTTGCTATAGTCAGTGATGGCTATAATTATACAGATTTCATTATGTGTGTGCATAATATGTACAATATTGTATAACAACTCTGTAATTATCCTATAGAGCAATGTCAATTGAAATGTTACTGTCACTCTTGATGTTTTGAACTGTCATCTTTCATACTCACAAAAATGGTTCAAGAGAAATAATGATACAGAGCCTACACTGATACATGTGATAGAGTCACCTGGATACCCTTAACATGTTATAAGAGAATCCCATCAGGAAAGATGGATTTCTACATGGGAAAATAGAACATGGATAGAAAGATAGAAACAAAGATAGATTAAATGGATGGATAGATAGATAGATAGATAGATAGATAATTGACAGATCATCTAGTAATTTATGGCTCTATTTAAGTAATTTTAATAAAAGGACATCTTGATTTAGTTTCTCAATACATGTGTATATGCACAGAATGAGTGAATAGGCATGTTCATGTATGTGGGTACAAGTACATAGGTATCAAAACACATGTATGGAGGGCAGAGAACAACTTAGGAGTATCATCTTCATTTTTCCACTTTGTTTGTGACAGGATATCTTCACCAACAAACTATCTGGCCTGGGAGCTTCTGGGATCCTCTTCTCTTTGTCTTTCATGTCCTTAAGGCACTCTAGGATTGCAAATGCTGTAGATACTGTCCAGATCTTATGTCGATTCTTAGGATCCAAAGTTAGCTCATCAGAATTGCATGGCATGCACTTTTACCCACTGAGCTATCTCTAGAGCCAAAATTCACATTGACAGAAAATCCCCTCTTTATGTAGTCTTTCTTTTGCCATTATCATGAATTTGGGAAGCAGGTGATATTGACTACTAATCAAAATCCAGCCATAGATGGCAGGGTGAGAGTAGGTACTTTCAGAAAGGAGGTGGGTCTTCAAAGGTTTTTAGAATTATGAAAATTATGTCTGGTAAAGAACAACTTGAGGATTGGCTTTCTATTTATCTATGTTGAAATAGCTTATAAAAAGTTACTCAATCTAGTTGCTAAGTTGAGAATTATGTGCAAGTCCATTAGATCTTAAACTCTACCTTCTACTAAAATTGCTTTCTTGTGAATATTTCTAAAATTGGGAAGATATGTACACTTTAGAAATTCAGTGAGAAATTAACTGTCCATACTATTGAACATGAACTCTAGGTTTCAAGAAAGAAGAAATAAAAAACATTCAAGATTATTATTTTTTCTGTGTGTCAGCAAAACCCACAAATCCACTCATAATTAGCAAAATTATTAATCATGTTCATCTTCTATCTTAAAATACCTCCATTTTATCTTGTGAGATAGGTAGTTTGCAAACAACTAGAAATTGTAGGCTTAATTTTCTTAAATATGTTTAGATGTGTGGATAAGGCTTATTTATCTACATTTTACTTGAATGTGATTCTGGAGGGTGATTCAATGGATGAAATGTTTGCCATTCAAGCGTGGGTACCAGCGCTCATATCTCAATAATTATGTCACTCTACGGGGCCCACCTGTAGTCCAAAACTTGGAAGGTAGGATTAAAGGTCTTTTTCTAATAGACTGACTAGCTAGACCACCTAGATCAGAGACTCTGCCTTGGTGAATGAGATAAAGAAATATCAAGAAATACTTCCAGTATAAGCCTCATGCTTCCACATACCCAACCACACAGGTATGCCAACACAATGCAAACATACATATACACATGCACACAGGCATACTGCATACATATTTGTCAGTTTTATGACAACTTAACATATGCTAGCGTTATTTTTGAAGGGGCAACCTCAATTTGGAAAATTGCTTCTCCAGAATAACTTGTGGGTAAGCCTATGGTACATTTTCCTGATTGATTGACAATGGAGAACCCAGCTCACTGTGGGTGGTGCCACCAGTGAAAAGGTGGTCTTGGGTGCTCTAAAAAGCGGTGGATGATTGGGTATGGGAGAACCCTCTCAGAGGCAAAGGGGAGGAGTGGTGGGATGAAGAAATCTTGGAAGAGGAATGGAAAAGGGGGACAACATTTGAAATGTAAATAAATAAAACAAGTTTTAAAAAGTAGGCTGAACACCCCAAGAGGAACAAGCCAGTAAGTAGTATTCCTCTATGACCCTTGTCTCCATTGCTGCCTCCAGATTTCTGCCTTGAGCCCTGGCCCTGATTTCCCTCAGTGATGAGCTGAGATGTAGACCTCCAAGCTAAAATAAAACCTATTATCTTCAAGTTGCTTTTGATCATAGTGTATCACAGCAATAGAAACCCAACTAAGACAATTCACCCTCTCCGTAGTTACTAGAAATGTAGTTTAAGCTGATAAACTAAAGCATCCTGCTCTTTTCTTATCTATTTGCACATCCTCTCCAAGTAGATCCTATCTTCCTCCATCTTCCTGTCCCTTCTTCTATATATGACAAAGAAGGAAGCAGCTCAGCTATTGACAGCACCATGACAATGAAGATAAACAGCCGCATTGGATACGTTACCATATGTTCTCTTTGCTTGTAACTGGTTTCAGTTATAGCTACAAAACCGGATTGACAATGTTATTGGCTGTGCTCACCGAGATTTGGTCCTGTGAATATACTGACTAACCCAGAGCTGTCCAGTTAGTTTGCCTGTTTTGTGTTGTTGTCCCCCTCCTCCAATCATCAGCCATAATTCTAAATAAAGCATCACTTGCTTTTGTTCCATTTTTATGTATACATTTTTTTATTTTATTTTCTCATTGGCAAGTTAAACCTGCAATTCCACAGCATGTGCTATACAGTATTCATGATCTAACCAGAGGATGAGCACAAGACAGAGTTATAGTCACCATTTGGATATTAAGTAACTGTGAGCCTGTCTTAGGTATTAACTGCTCAGAGCATCATCCCCTCCTCATGAACATCATCCCCTCAGAACATGTAAAGTTGGAAGAAATTGGTTCTAAGATGTTTTGTGTAGTAATAGGAGCTCAGAACTTAC
Organism: Rhynchomys soricoides; assembly: GCA_019843965.1. NCBI lineage: Eukaryota > Metazoa > Chordata > Mammalia > Rodentia > Muridae > Rhynchomys > Rhynchomys soricoides. The sequence continues at coordinate 15,341,343 of JADRCH010000016.1, forward strand.
CCTCTTTCTTCTCTTATCTTGACAAAATTTGATCTCTGTTGCATAGAATATTTTGTTAATTTCTACTTTTTTTCTAGCTCAGGGAGTGGGGAGGTTCACACTAAGAATGCTTCTTTTCTTTACCTTTCTTGCTTTACTGGTAATTACATTCAGCACCTCCATCCTAGCACAAAATATGCTAGCCATCTACAGACCCAGTGCTACATTCATTGAGCAGCAGAAACAGCAGTGCCAAACTACACTCAAATTCTCAATGTTCATGCTGCTCCAATCATATGGAGAGTTTCCTGTTACTAAACTAAACTAGAGATAAGATCTTAATCCAAGAGCTACTTCCAACTTACTGTATTTGTTCAAATTTTTCATTCTTATTTTAGTCAATAAACAACGTAGTGGGATTCATTATGTCATGTTCATGCATGTAAGCAATAATATTTGATTTCTATTGTCCCTGCATGACCCCTTTTTAGTCCATTCTTCCTTGTAAATCATCTTCCCTCTCTGCTTTCTTATCACATATATTTCATTATTCTTGGTTGTTCCCTTCTTTCTCCCTTTAGACTTCTTTCCTCCTTCCTAAAATCCCCTTTATATATATTAAACATAATATATGTGTGTGTGTGTGTACATATAGCTATACATACATATATACATTCTACATATATACATTCTACATTTTATATATATGTATGTGTGTGTGTGTGTGTATGGGGTATTTGTGCTCATATATATGTCTTTGATCACATAATACTCATTTTTCTGAATCTGACTTCTTAACCTAATGATCTCTAGTTTCATCTCTTATTCTGCACATATTAAAATTTTATTCTTCCCTGTGACTGAATAAAACTCCTCTGTGTTTCTTCTACAGTTTTGTTTCCTTCATCTATTATGAGCATCTAGGCTTATTCCACACCCCTTGTGAATACTGGAATAAACCATAAACACAGATATGCACCATATCTGTGAGCTGATTCTTTCCAGATGGTCTTCTAATAAATACATCTAGCCTTATCTCTCCCGTGCAATGTACATCCTACTAAATTTCTCTACATGAGTAAAAGACATCAAGAACCTACATGCTTCTCACAACACACCCCAAACTTCTCTTCTTGAATTATTTTCATATCTGCTAGCAATATTGTTATCTATGGAACAACTCCGTCCCTGTATTCTAGTCTTACCCCTAGAATCTAATAATAAAAAAAAGCTCATTATTTTGGCAGACATTAAAAGAAAACATAGCAGAGATGAGTCCTTTCCCTTCTTTATAGTTAGCACATGAGTCCAGAGCTCCAGCAGCCACCCTTTATGGTAATGAGTATAGTTAGATATGCTCAGGCTGATAAGAGGATAATGAGTTCGAGACCACCCTGAGTTAGACATTTGCAGGGCATGGTGGCACACGCATATAGTTCCAGCTACTTGGGAGACTAGGGCAAAAGATCACTTGCATCTAGGAGTTCTGGTCTACAGTATACTATGCTTATCAGGTGTCTGTATAAATTCAGCTGCAATATGGTGGTCTCTATCAATTCAGGGACCACCAGGTTGCCTAAGGAGAGACGGACAGACTCAGACTAGAAGTGGAACAAGGCAAAGTGCAGAAGCTCTTATCAAGACTTTGATTTCCTTTGTGTCACTCCAGCTCAATTCCCATACAGCAGTGTTGATGTATCCTTAGCATCACCTCCAATTGCTCCATGACTGGTTGTTCCTTCTGCCTTGTGCCTAACCACTTCTTTCAGATGAGCAGTCCTCCATGGGTATCCTCCTTTGTCCTGTTCCTCACGCACAGCTGGTCTGCTGATGCCCTGTGGTACTTTCTTGATCTATGCTGCCATGGGTCCCCTGTCTCATCTGCATACTTTGCTCTCACCATTTAAGTCTCCAGTCTTCTTTAAGATTGCCTTTCCAAATTGCCTCAAGGGCTTCCAGTGTCTCTTGATGAACTTAACCTGTTTTATTTCCTACATGAATTTATTAATACCTCGAGTTTGGGTTGTTGTTTATTATTTTTCCTGTTTTGAAAAGAAAATTTCTGTGAAATAACTATCTATTTTATCCTGTTCATTCTTTTATTCATTCAGTGCAAGGGGCCTACCTGAGCTTTAGAAAAACTATCTGATCATTATTCTCTATGAAACCTTCCCTAAATTTCGAGCATAAGATTTTATTTTAAATCATGAATAAAAACCCCTGCAAAGAATCTTTTCAATGTCTTACAAGCTATTGTTTAGATCTCTTAACTTACCTTCGGTTTTGTTTCGTTTTTACTCTTTTCTGCAATGCTAAGTAAACCCTTCAGGACTCTGGAAACGCCACTTTTAAATTTAGTCATTTCTTTCCTTGTTTTGCCAGTAGAGAACCTAAAAGGAGAGGGCAGACTGGGAGACCTGAAGAGAGTGTCTTGGCTTGCTTCTTGTTCCTAGGAAGCTAACTGTAGCAATGGCTCTTCACTCTGACGGAGTGGTTCCATTTGCAGCTGCCTCTGCCTCTACACACCATTTTCACACACATGCACAACCACTTCCACACATATGAACTCCTACCTTCATACACCACACACACACACACACACACACACACCCCTTCCTAACCACACACATTTCTACACATACCCACAACCACATTCATACACACACTCAATTCCACATATATGTACCCTATTGTCATACACATACACATATGAACACGCGTACCTACAAACATACACACACACACAGACATACACACATGCATACACTTACACACACAAACAGCCATCTTTCATCAAGCTGAAAGGGTGACTTTTATGCACCTTATCAGTCTCAGTCTTAGTTACTAGCAGGCCCAGAAGCTGTGGGCTCAATGTCCAAGCTCCTAGCGTCAAATGCTCCCTTCCTCTTCCTTTGTCTCTCTGACCTAGTGGCATCTGCTTCCTTGTGTTAGTATATGTGTATAACTTCATGGAGCACTTTTGATTTTTATTCATCCAGTTCTTGTTTCCCTAAGTCTACATTATGTTCTGAATGTTAAAATAACTAGGATGGTTGTTATTTGTTCTAATGGACCCCAGCTGGTAGAGAAATGTATAATTTATTGCTTTGTACATTCTCTCACAGGGCATCTTCCACTGGCATAAAAAAGACAGGAAGTTTGTTTAGCTCAGGAATCACCCTTCACTTAGCCTTCTGCCTACTGGAAGTGGTGTCCCTTGTGTTGCAAGTAGTCAGTTCACGTTTGGTGATTGATAGCTATAAATCAAGGGATAAAGTTACTTCATCTTCTTATTTTAAGAAGAAGCATTTTTAAACTTTTAATCTTCAAACCCTCCAGGAGAGGAAATTCCTCAAGTGTTTATTTTAATTGTAATATGTCTGCTTGTTAACATGTGCCAGAATCAGCTTTCTGTCAAGAAGTGCTTCCCATGTACACCCGATGGCAAGGATTTACACGAAGGAGAAAAGCTTGAATCTGAGGGGAAAAAAATGGTGATTTTGAAAATATGTGATAGAATGTTTTTTCCTAAATAATCTCTGCTGTTTTCAAATAATTCAAATATTTGACTTGTCTCTAGTTTAGTCCTTCTCTTACTGCAAGTGTATGTGGGGGGGGGGGGAATTCAGTATTTCAGTACATATGAAAATTTTCTCAAAATACAAATGGCTAAAATTTATATCTCCCCTCCAAAATTTTAAGGTTTAAAATTTATACAAATATAGTGTAGTTTTGGAGCTCAGTGGCCTGACATTCCTGCTGGTCTTAGAAATGGACCGACAGAGCACCCATGAACTGATGTTCAATATTGACGTTCAAATGAATTGATGTTCAATACCTCTGATGGGAGAAGAAAGTAAATCAGAAGCACTAGGGATTATGAACAAAGTCACGGAGCTTGTTCCCAGTGAGTAATGTTCCAGCCTCTGCGTCCAGATTATTTTTCTTGTTTAGCATCTACGTGATCTGTTATAGAACTATTCTGAACATTTGCCTGCTTTAACCTTTCTTAAATATTATAGTCCTCTATATCTCTATTTATGAGCAAGTATACAGCCATCCAATTTTCATAACAACTAATGAGGTTTAATGCAGGCTTCATCTCACACCACCTGACAGAAATGAGTCACAAATCCCAGTGCCTACTTGTCCTTCCAGCTCAATCTACGTTAGTGGTTCTTACTGCTCCTTCCTCAGTTTACATAATTCATTAAAGCCATCATGGACCTTGTGTTTATGCAAGAGCCAAACAGAAGACATACTCTGTAGAGTTCCCTGCCCTATCTGGCATGCCAGCATTTCAATCAGCAGAGAGATGCAAGTAGAGCCATAAAGCTTAATCCTCTCAAGGATCCCACACCTAGGACCCCAGCTGTGAGTCAGCTTATTTGCATACACAAGAAAACCATCACCCAGAAACTCTTAAAACATTTTGGAATTCAGAGCCAAGAACCAAAACCCAAACCCAAACATGTGTTTTAGTTATTATACTAGAATTACAAAAGAGGCAGAAAAGCATCTATTTTAAAGATATAAATTAAGTAGGCTCTATGGAATGAGACAGAGGCATGTAGTACTTGAAAGCTTCCAAACAACTGGTGAATGTTGTTTTTTCCCTTATGTAGATGCAGGGCTGATGCCTTTCCTCATTTTACTGAGCCACACTAGGCATAGGAAATATGCCATTGCCTTGCTTCATACCTTGACCCATGGAGTACCATGTGACATAATGGACTCCCAACCCCTTTCCCAAAGTCACCAATGATTTGTCTGTAATCATAAAATTAAAACCAGTTATGGGCCTTTATGGAACTCCTACTGCGCTGGTGGCTGGAGACCAGCATCAATTATTCAGGATTTGCATACAAACATTTAAAGAGCCTGGAACTGAACCCTCCAGAAAACTAAATTTATCTGCCACTTATTTCTCAAATAACCCAGTGCTCTGTACTAAATGGATAGAAAATGGACATTCATAGAAGCATATAGATAGATATGTGTATAAAACAATGACTGTACCCGGCCCTGGGTGATTCCATTTTGAGTGCAAATAAAGGGGCAAGACAAATGAATAAATCATGAATAAATCATTATGAATAAATCATAATGAATCACGATTATGTATGTAGACTCTGTCACCTTGTCTAAAACCAATCATGAAGCACAAGTTGACAAATTATCATCCCTACAGATAGAAAGGTACTACTTAACGACAACTCACTCCAAGGTAGATGAGCATGTTAAATCCTTATTAAAAATTATGTCTGAGAAATTAGAGGAACAGACTGATAGGGTGTAAAACACCTTCACCTGATCCCATAAGGTGAAAAACAGCCACCACCTTGCAGCAATGGCCTACTGATATGTCTAATGTCTAAAGATCTGGCTGCCTAATGCATGTGTCAGGAGATCAGCAGGCTGAGAACTCCCAGGTACCCTGTGGCTTCAGACCAGTGGGCTTTTAAAGAGGCATTTGGTTACACCTGTATTTATTTATTTATTTATTTATTTATTTATTTATTTATTATACATGTGTGTCCTTGCATGTGTGCATGCACATATGCCAGCATGTGTAGGATCAAAAGACTACTTTTGAGAGTCTTCACTCCTTCTACCATACAGGTTTACCATAATTAACTAATTAATTAAGACAGGATGTACTGCTACTTGCCAAGCCATCTTCTTGGGACCATGTCTCCCTTTCTTAATATGGCACATTCAAATGGCTATCTGATTGTCTTTCCATCTATCCATGAATCTGTCTGAACTCAAAATTGTGCCTGGTCTCCATTGTCCTCTACCTTGTATACCGTGGAAGCTTATGCTTAATGCTGAGACCTTGCAGGTCAGCTCTGTGTCCCCAGCAGATCTCCAGCTGATTCCTTCATGTATTATTGGCCACCTGCAGTGACTCTCCTTGCATCTGTATCCAACTGTATCCAACTTTCTGCTTTTTTGAAATCCTTGAACTCTGGCACTGCTTCTTTAACCACTTCTCAGCCATTCTGTGGAATGTAATATGTCTTCATATCTATGCAAGTGAGGATATAATTCCTGTGGTATATGTGTGGCCTAAGTTAATATCCCTAATTAAGATTGGAATAAAAAACCAGTGCTTGCAAACAGGTAGTTATCAAAGGAAAGTGGGAATACTTGGTAAATAGCAGTCAAAACAAAAAACAAAAACAAAAAAACAACAGAGCTTGTGAATTTGCTGTTTTTCAATAAACCCTGGAATTGTAGAAAAAGAAATGTGTTAATGTGTTTCTATGTTTCCTGTGTAGGATATTCACAAAAGACTCTGAACCCCATGACCAGCAGTGACCAGCTGTACTTCTAAACTCTTGTAAACTTAGTCATTTCCATTCCAGAGCCAGAAGGGAGGAGCCTAAGTCTTCCTTGGGAACTTCACTCCTCCCATGATGGAGGTCTGCTGAGTTTGGCTGCTGAATAGCACCAACAGCCATTGGAATGCTCCTTTACTTCCAAGGTGAGAGCGCAATCAGGAATTGCTTGGCAGAAAGGGGCATAAGGCATGGTTGTCTTCAGGGAAAGCCAGTTAGAGCATCTTAGCTCTGTTCCCCTGACTTTCTGTTTCCATGTTTCTCACTTTTTCAGTGTGTCTCTATCTCGCATTACCTCTCTTTTATCTTCTGTGTTTTCCTACCTCCTCCCCTTTCCAGCCCATCTTTCCTTATCTCTAGCCTCTGTCCATCTTCATTTTCTCTCTCCTCCCACAACACTGAAAGAAGAACAGCAAACTCTCCACGTTTGATCCTTTCTTTTTCTAGAGTCCATTCATTTCTTCTGTTTTGCTAATATAAATGATTGGCCTGCAGACTTTTATTCTATCAATCACAATCCAGCTGGGCCTTTGTAATATGAAGCTTCAGCCAGCTTGATTAGACTGGGGTGTTTCCCAAGACTCTACAGCCTCACAGAAGGCAGCCGTCATAGTCATAGGAGAGCTTAATTCCACAGATGGTTAATCTCATTTTGTTATGTGTTGATTTTTCCTAGTTTCTTTCAGGGAGAATAATTTATTTCTGAGCTCCAGGAGCGGTTCATCCTGACCTCCCATTTATCAACTAATTCTAACAACACTCATCACTTATTGGGTGATTATTACGTATCAATCACTGTGTTAAGTGCTTTGTGTAGGTTCATTGATTTAATTTTCATAGTAAGCATGTGGGAAGCAAGAATTTATTGGGGTTTGTTTTTATGTATTTTTAATTGTTTCCCTTAAAAAAAAAAAAAAAAAAAAAAAAAAAAAGGTAAGTTCGGAGACTAACTCAGTTCCCAAAGACCCTGGCATGTAGTCAAGCCTGGACAACCTCTCCTTACAAAGTTCATGCTTCACATGTGCTCAGCTGAACACACTTTCCCTGAAAGGGCAATCCTCTTCCTAACACAAGTCCGAAGTCCAAGCCCTTCCTCCTCCCCTGTCCTGCCCTGTGTGAGGCAGGCACCACCACTCCCCCCAGATACAGCCTTAACAGGGATTCATATAGAAACAGGGGTGTTTTGTGAGGTGACCATTCTCATTTCATTTCATTTGCTATGATAGAGGATTCTAACAAAAAGCAACTTGATGAAGAAAGAAGGTTTAGTTAGCTTACAACACTAGGTTAGAGTCTATTATTGTGGGGAAATCAAGGTAGGCCCTTAAAGCATCACATCTATAGTTGAGAGCAAAGAGAAAATAAATGTGTGTAACTGCATGGGTCTTTGCTTGCTTGCTTGTTCCCAAATAGGTTTTCCCTCTCTTATACCATCCAGGAGCCCTTCACGCCCAACGGGGGATGGATAGGTCTTTCTGTATCAATTAACAATCAAGACAACCCCCCACAGGTATACCCAAAGGCCAACCTGACCTAAAATTCCCCAATTAAGGCTCTTCCCAGGCAATTCTAGGTTATGTTGAGCTGACAGTAAAAAGTAACCAACATGGCAACCTAGATTAAACTTCAACTTAGTGACATAGATGGTGCATTTAAGTGGCATACAGGGAATTCTGAAATAATGTAAGTATTAAGCACTTAGAACCCTTTTCAAATAGGAGATGGATATCCAGATGAACTCCAAAAAGACACTGTCACTGAGACATAAGGATCAGAGTTATAAGGGCTCTGGAATTAAGTGTACTGAGCCAAGCCTCTGTGATAGAAATGCACTCCTCCTTTGTAAGATCCATGAGGATTGTATTTCCATAGAGCATTGGCTCTCCACCTGTGAGTCGCGACTCCTTTGGGGATTGAATAGCCCATCTACAGGGGTCACCTAAGACCTTTGGAAAACACAGATACTTACTTTACAATTCATAACCACAGCAAAGTTACAATTATGAGTAGCAATGAAATAATTTTATGGCTGAGGGTCACCACAACATAAGGAACTCAATTAAAAGGTTGCGACCATAGGAATGTTGAAAACACCTGTCACAAAGGATTATAGGGAGATGTTCCTTGAAGAAGAATATCGTGAAACCATACAGGATTATGAAATGCCAACATAAAATATCCGATGTGCGATGTCTATTCAGAGGTCTGTATATGACCAAGGGTTTTTCGCATAAAAGACATATTGCTTTAACAGATAGAAACCTAGGAATTTCGGGCATGTTTTATTGTTTTAGTTCCCCTACTATCATGCAGACATCACTCATGAAAGAGGAAGACAATTGTCTTCCTAAATGTTGTCTGAGATGTACAATTTGTGAATATGTTTATTTAAGAGTGAATTCATTTAAAATGGTAAATATTAATAGGTATTTCAATTCCCCGGGCTTTATACAAAATTTATCAATTTATGAGTACTATTTTAACTCAATTTCATTTCCATGGACACACCAGTATTTTAGTTATTTTTCTGTTAACCATGATATATCAGTAGTAAATACCTATATGATCAGAAAATTAATCCATCACTAAATTGCCTCACATTACTGAACATGAAGGCCGTGTCAAATTTTCATACAAACATACAATTTAATGTTGCTGCCAAAACAACCATTGTATTATACAATGAATTAAACCAACCTCTACTTGATAGAATACTCCAGAGAAAGACAGAGATTTATCATGAACAACAGGCTCATGTCATCATGAAGGTAGAAAGGCTTAGGCATGCCAGTCATGTAATTTGAGCCTGGGAACCAATGAGAGTATCCCAGTGGAAGGTGAGAGAAGATGAACAGATATCCCCACTCAGCAGGTAAGCAATAAAGACATAAATTCCTCCTGCTTCTGTCTACTTAAAGATGCTTTTGTTCTACTTAAAGATGAAGTTGAACAGGAGAATCATACCACACAGCAGGGAGCCACCTATCTTGATAAATCCGCAGAGTCAAATATTAATCTCTTCTAGAAAAACTACCCAGGAACACTCAAAGTATTTCATCTGGGGATCTTGAGGCCTGCTTATGTCTGTCCAAAACAAACCTTGAAACCCCAAATCTGTCTTTATTCACTCTTTCCAGTCTCTCCTCTTTATTGGAATATGCCTTTACCTCTGCCTCAAAAGCATGTCAGTGTTGGGCTGGGGTATAGCTCAAAGTTGTTGGGTGGGGTAAAGCCTGAAGTAGTTCCTCAGCACTTAAAAACAACATGAAAATGAAGGTATGTATTTATAAAGACTATATGATTTATTTACTATTTGTTTAATTATTATAATTTATTATAACACTTTTTGGACATACCCTTTATGTTCATCCCTAGGTTTGTGAGGCTGTTTTTAGGGAAGTTATTAAAATCATCCTTATTTTGTAGAGAAATAACATAAGGCTCAGAAGTTAGAACCAAGGTGAGCATGTGTTTCAAAACTCCTACTCAATGCTTTCTGTGGTGTAAGCATGGAAGTCCTCAGGTGTGGCCAAATATATTAACTCCTGAAAGCTGATTCCACCAATACCTGGGAACATGAAATAAAAAAACAAGCCATATAAGGGGAAATAATTCTAGGAAAATATTGCGACTCTCTGGGGAAGTTGCCACTGCCTTTTCTCACCTAATAATTCCCTTCTCGGGTGCCTATAGTAAAGTACCTTTTTTATGGTGAGTTCAGCTACAAGCCCTGGTTTGCCATGCCCCAGAGGTCTAGCTGAATATTTGGCCATTCACCTTGAGATTGAGCAAGCTCACAGATTTCCTTTTCTCCTTTCTGTCTCCTGGGAATGGCTCCATCCATAGAAAAGTGTACCTCATCTTCTCCCTCACTTTTTCAAATAGAGATGCCAATATCACCGTACAAAAGCTCAGAGGTCTCTGGGGGAATTGACCATCTTATCTGTAATGGGGTCTTTATATTAAGGTGACTGAATAGCTGTGGTGGGGTGTATCAGAGGGAAAGGAAATAAGGTCCAGGGTGAAATTGTTTAAAACAGTGCACCCCTGGTGTGTTCCACAAAAGGTGCTATCAGATGCTCTTGGAGAAACATGGTTTTGGATACATCATAAATTAAGAGTTTTGCAAATATTGCCTGCTACGTGTCTGTTAGTAATTTATACTCTGTATCAGAGTATTAAAGTCTCAGAAAAGTTCCAGTTCTTCAGTGTCAGATTTTATAAACATTTTTTCACAAAGCTTTCCTTAATTTTAATTTTCTTAAGATATAGAAACCACTCATAGACCTAGCACTTCCTGAGAACACTGATTTAAAACAGGCCTATTTTTAGACTGTCAGGTAATATCTAGAATTGCACCACTGAAAAGAAGGGAAAGGTAACTCAAAAGTACCTTGTAGCTATAAAATAATTAGTAGAAGTTGGCTATTTCTTTTGAAACACTTCTTGAATTGCCCATAGCTACTAGAATTGGCTGTTCGATAACCAGGGAAAATTGAGACTGTCCAAAGCAGTGTTCTGGCTATCATCTATCTTCCTGCAAGAAGGGTTTCACTCTCGACTTTGCCCTTCTTTCGCTAGCTTACTTCTAGCTGTTACTATGAGTATTGGACTATTCACATAACCAATCTGCCTGCCTTAAAGTCATACTGCTCCTGTCCAAATGGAATACCAGTCACAGGAAAAGTTGTTTCCTTAAATCAGTATTCTGTGCCGGGGATCAATAGGGTTAGGATTTTTCTTATTGACCTAGGTAACTCCATTTTGCTTTAGAGTTAGGCTTGGAGTGACTGTAGGCCTAAATTTCTACTTCTGAGAAGTAACTGAAAGCTTCCCAGAGACCAGGTATCCCTATTGTGATTGAGCAGTTAAGCAGTAGAGATATTTGACCAGGTGTCCCTATTGTGGTTGAGTAGTTAAGCAGTAAGATAGTGCACCCTATTTGTGTAAGGAATTGCATTTACAGAAGATTATATAGCTTTGTGGAATTTCCCCCACCCCTGCTGCCTCCCTGCTCTTCGTTATATAAGCTATGTATAGTACACAGGTCTGACAGAGCTTGATCGGAATATAGACTTGCTCTCGTTCCTTGTGTCTCTTGTCTCTTCATTCATCTGTTCCCTCCTTAGGTCCACGTTGATGAACCCATAGGCAGGGGCAATTTGGAGTCAAGTAGTTAACAAGTTTTCTTACTGTTCTATCATTTTTGACATACAGATCTGGGTAACTGGAATGTCTCTTCATGGTTCCTAAATGGCTTCTGTTGCTCCAAGCAACATCAAAAAAAAATTTGCATGTTCCATAAGGGTTGAATGGGGACCCTCAAAATTACTAGCCTCATCCCAATACCTCACTGGGGATATTTACAAAAGTAATCAAGAGCTGAAGGCACAGGTCAGCAGGTTAAGCTATTGCTGAATAAATGTACATACCTGAGTCCAGATTCCCAGAAGCTGTGTAAAGTTGAACCTGGTAACTAATATCTATAATCTCAGCACTCCCTTAGCAAGATCAGAGGTGAAGACAAAAGAATTGTTGGAAGGTCACAAGCTAGCTATCATTGTGTGTACAGTGGCAATCAATAGCACCTCCAATAGATAGATAGATAGATAGATAGATAGATAGATAGATAGATAGATATAGATAGAGAGGTAGAAGGCAAGGGTTGACCCCAGACTTGTCCTCTGAATGCCACATACTTGCTTTGTCACAAACATGCATCCTATGCTCTCACTCACACACACTTCATACACATGCATACAGACAAAGAAGATAATCACGATGCATGGAAGTCACACTTGTCCTTCATAAGAAGGAGAAATTTCAATGTAGATAACTCCCAAGATAAGGCATCTTGAGAATCACATGAATAGGAAGATATCTCTCTCTCTCTCTCTCTCTCTCTCTGTCTCTCTCAACAAAGAGAAATTATAGTTCTCAGAAGAAACCAACATTGCCAATATTTAACGTGCCTGGGGCCTTGAAACCTTCCTGTTGTGTAAGCCACTTAGTTTGTAACAGCAGTTGCAGGAAGCCAATATACTTCTTCATTTTACCTGGAAGTACCTTACAAGCTGCCTTTCTGTCTCTCACAATTAAATTATGAGTTCCTGTTGAAATCAATCAGAAGAAAAAATGTTGGCTCAAACAAACCTATACTGGGAACTAGAAAGAGTCATTTCCTATTAGCCTGTGTGTGTGTGTGTTTGTGTGTGTGAAGAGAGAGAGAGCACATGTGTATATGTATATGTGTGTGCGCACACATGCACATGTATACGTGTGTATGTGTGTGTGTGTGTGTGTGTGTGTGTGTGTGTGTGTGTGTGTATGCAAAGTCATAAAAGACACTGTAACAAGAAACAGAAAGAAATGCTTCAGGCACTAAGTGAGACACAAATACTTCTATGACAATCCATGAGGGAAAGATCTCTATTTTGACAAAACAAAAAGGGGAGAGAGAGAGAGAGAGATGAAATTAGAGAAACAGAAGTAAAAGCAGGAGAGAGGTATGAGACAGGAGTCAATGGAGATAGCACAGAACGAAGACGTGCCGTGTCAGATGATGTGGAGAACACAGGTGGAAGAGGAAGGAAAAGAAACCAGAGGCTTTAGCAGTTTAGGAATCAGCAGGGATTAATGAAGGATAATTTTAATGGAGAGGCAGTGTAACTGAAGTATGATGAAGTGTGTATTTCAATAGGTTGATGTACAAATCAAAGGTAAAGAATTAAACTTACACTGTCAGAATCATCCCTCACCCTATGTTTCAGGTCTCTTGGTAATAAGGATGCACATGTGGAAGGCAGACCCTAAAAGAAGACTCTGTTCACAAAGGTGTTGGTATGACAGCTCCTGTCACTGCCTTGGCAATGGAAGCCATGCTACAAAAGTTCAGGATAAAGAAAGAGACTTAGTAGAAGAGGCTTATGGAAAATGTATTTAAAATCTCCTTCCCAAGAGAACAGCAAAGTGCCGTTGATTCATACTAATCAAGCAGCCTTCTCTCCCATTTCTGTTTCCTGCGTTTTGAAGGGAGAAAGTTTCTGCAGCAGCCCCAGTCTCTTCCCATTTGCTCCCTTACTCTACTCCAGCTGGCATGCATACTCTGAGCACTGCTTACTGTATCTGCTCTATCTGCCAATTTGGACCAAATTGGCTCATGCAAATGCAGAGCTTTCTTGGGTGCTAGATCTTCTGCAGTTCATGAAGTCTTCACTATTCATGTGAGCTCTACAATTGGGTGATTTAACTCTCAAGATATGTCTTCCAATTTGGCCATGAAGGAACAGTTTCTCCCCAAATATCTTGCATTGTGATTTATTTCTTAACTACTTAAAAACTAAAATGGTCACTTATGCTACTATGTAGTGGACTTTCTTATTTTCCTGACTGTTCACAGAGCTACAGAGACTGGGTGTCTTCTACAAAGAATAGCTTTCCACAAAGTACAATAATCCCAGCACCAAAGAACATATTTCACACTGCTTTGCCCGGTTCTTAAAAAGTACCTGATAAACATATGGGTAATACTGATATTCCTCTTCATCCCAGAGTAATTAGTATCAGCCCTGTTCACAGTCGAGATAGTTATTGCTATGCCTGTCATTAATGGTGGATGAATTAGTAATTCTTACAAGCATTTGCAACTTCAGTTTATTCACTATTGGGAATATTTATCGCCATATGTGTTTTCAATACTTCAAACCTGAGCAATGGTTCTTGTTATCAGCCACACAATAAGGACTAAATAAATTTTGGCTAGAAGAGTGGAAAAGGTGAATGGATTAATGACTTAAGATTTGCTGAAGAAACAAGGCTGAGCTTAAAAGTCTTCAGTGTCTTACTCATGAAATCACAGATGCATGTCCTTGCCAAGAAACCACTTCACTCAAATTAGTGCTAGCACTAGACCACTAGTCTAGTGCTAGGTGCTTTTGCAGAATTCACACACCTTTACATGAGCATTTCAAAGTTCCAGCCTTCCTTCTGGCTTCCCAGACTGTAGGCATCTAAACTGTATTGTAGCAATTGACGATGTACAGATTCCTAAGTTGAGTGGTGTTTATAGGAACTTACAGTTACCCTAACCCAAATTAAATCAAAACTGCTCAATGGATAAACCCAACACATGATGCACACCATTGTTCCAATGAGCATCAGTTAGAATTTCTCACAAATGGGGTCACCATGTGAGATGTAAATTAAAATTTTTTAGACTATACCTTCAACTCTTTAGAAACTGGTCACCTGGCTGATGTCTCAGGGGGAAAAACAGGTGAATGTACCATGCCAAAGACGAACTGGAATCCACCAGTGTGGGTAATGATCCAGAAGTTAAACAGAAATAGAACCACTGAGAACACCATACATTGTTCAGCACCTGAAATCTAGTGTCCATATCCTGTGTGCTAGAAAAACTGCTGCCTCTCAACTTGCCTGACTTGCAGAACTGGAACAAAAAGCTAAAGAAAGAGATTCAATGAGAGTTTTCACTACTGCTCCATCCTACATTGGATCAGCAACAATGGGCATGAATCACATATGACATCCTTTGACAGTTTTCAGAGAACAGAATATATATTTCCCATATTACTTTCAAATCTCATTTCTGACCAGTATTAATTTAGGACTATTCTGGGAGGAAAGCTATGGAAAATAATTTATGGATCTATTACTATAAATAAATCTCTCCCGAATTTAGTTGCTTATAGGAAAATCACAGAGCTCACTTTGTCTCAAAGTGTGTAGGGTCAGAGATCTCAGGGATATTGGATGGATGTTTCTGCTGTGGGATTTCTTTGGAAGCTGCTATAAAGCAGTGGATAGCTTTGGAAGAGCAAGAAGTCAGACTTAGCTGGGAACTTTGGCTCAGGCCCCGGGTGGTCTGCCTGTGTGGCATTCTCATGAGAGAGATGTGGGCTGCTAACACACAAGCTGAAGGCTTCAAGAGCAAGGGTTCAGTGAGCAAAACAGAATGGCATGATTTCTAAAAATTGAGCCTCAGATATCAACACAGCATCATTTGCACTTTGATGTATTGTTTCAAAAGTCAGAAAGGTCCACCAAGATTCACCCACCAAAGTGGGTGGGATGAGAGTCCACCTCTTCACTGTAGAAGAGCAGAAGGGGAGGAAATATCTTACTCCTTTCTTTCAACAGGTAGAATCACAACAAAATCAGCTCTTCAATTTTTCTACCCTCTTAATTTTTGAAGTCAAAGAACAGCAATAAACATGAAGTTAATGATAATTCAGTTTGTAGTTCTTGACATAACTGGGATAGATCTCAAAGTGTAGTCCCAGTAATCCCCACTATAAATATTTTTCCTAACATTGGGACAATTAATATTGAGAGAATGAATCAGAGAAAGAAATGAAGCCCACACAAAAAGCCATCATACAGTAATTACTGTTTGAGCCTCTTCGCTTTGGTTGACTCGTCTGTGAAATGAAGGCACCATATTCCGAATGACCTTACTTGATCTTTTGCATTATTTATTGAGTCTAAAATAAATGTGATCATATCAAACCTTCTTTTCAAAATGCAGAACTGCTAGCTATTTTTTTTATAACATAGCAGAGCAAACTGTTGCCTTATAAAAATGATAGATGTGGTTGCTTTTTCCCAGATCGGATGCCTGAATGAAAGAAGGAGCCATATTAAGACACATAGCTCCGAATCCCTCTCTTATCTTTTCATTTTACAGAGGTGTACAGTGCCTTTTATCTAAAGCAAAGTAATACATGACTCAAAAATAAACCAATTTCAAGAAATGGAGAATTAATAAAATATTTACTATTTGAAAGAGAAAAGAAAGCTGTGATAATTCTCTACATTTCTCTTCATTATAGTCTTCCAGAATGTTTGTGCATATGGATCACAAATGAATCCTGGGAAGAAATAGCAGAAGGTTTTGATTAAATGGTTTGTTGAATAAACAATTCTGAGACATTTTAATGAGGTCAGATAAAAGGCTGTGCTGAAAAGAAATATTAAATTTTTTACTTTGGGGCTTGTAGCCTTAAATGATTTCCTGCAGATCTGAACTCTGTATCTCCTTACTGTGCCATTATCTGAATCTTCATGCTAATTTTGCTGTCTCAGGTGACCCATGATTCCTTAGCACAGAGAATTTCACTGCAGGATTTCAGAAAATTATTGAGATCATTCTAATGAACTCTAAAAACAAAATAAAACTATAGTATAAATAGTATAGTATAAATAAAAAATAGTTTATTGGAGGAAGGTCCTTTGTCTCTGTCAGTTATGGAGAGAAAATGTGAGTTGTGAGCATTGTGGACCTAAAAGGTAGAGAGAGTATTCAGGATTGATGTAAAAAGAGTAAAACCATGAAAATAGGCAACCAGAATCAAATGAATTCTGGGGACTCAAAAAAAAAAAAATTCAGTTGAGACTTTGGCAAATATTCTCCACAGAGTGGAGAGAAATATCATTTCAAAATATCTACTGACTTGGGGCAGGGCTCAATACAAGATTCTTAGCTGCCTGGACAATGAAGGGCTGGGTCCTGAATAACCAGAAGCAATGGGTCTCAGGAGAAAAGAAGTTTTATCATGGGGCTGGAGACAAAATGGTTAAAAATGTCAAAGGCAAATAGAAGTAGGCCACATTCTTCTCCCAAGGTCTTTGCTTCTTGGGGAAATCTAATGCTGTAGTTTACTGGGCTAATGAGAAATCTGACCAGTAAAGAGGAGAAGCTTCAGTAAGGGCAGCAGAATAGACTGAACATACATGGAAAAGATGAGAACCCATATGGATGCTTGCCATAGGAAGGGCAAGGAGAAAGGTTTGAGAGGGAGAACTTATTGCAGATCCATAGACAGAAAGCAGAAGCCATGTGGGAATGTTGCTGTCACTTACCAAAAAGTGTAATAAGTGTATATTTTTCTAAATGTCTTGGCAAAAGGAATTAATTAAGTTTGCTAGCTAATTGAGCTAAATTAAATATAAAATATCAGATTCATCTTCAGTTTGTATGCATATCTGCCTATATAGCACAATAATACACAGCTATGTTTTTAAACTGTGTTTGCTAAGTATATCATGTTGATTGCAAGCTTCTAAAGGACTATGATACTTTTCAGCATGACCATCCTTGATTGACATGAGCCTCAGATGGCCCAGACCAAAGTAAAATCATATGAGGTGCTATCTCCATTTTTTCTATATTTTCATTTGCATCTATTAAAAAAATCTTCTCTTACATAAGCCTCCTACAGATCTGTCAGTGTGACCCAGCATAATAACAGACAAAGCTGGAGACAGCCTGGACATAACTTAGAAATGATCCATGTACTTTCTCCTTTAGCCTGAAAAACCTTCATGTCTCACTTCAGCCTGGGTTCCACCTCTAAAGCTTCTGCTTCCACATCCCAACTCTTGCCAGCCAGTGACGTTTCAAATGCTTGTCTCTTGCTTATTGCATTTACATTTCACTAACATCCCAGTCCTATGCAACCAGAAAAGGCCACAGAGTAAAACTTGTGAGAAAGTTCAGAAAGGCCTATCCCAGACTTGCAGTAAAGCACCAGTAGATCATTGTTATCTAATGCAGAATGATACTTAAAAACAATGCTTATCATTTACGTGTATATTTGCCTAAGTACAGTGTATGAGTAGTGTATGTCTGTACCAGAATGTATATACATGTGCATGTGGTACATGTATATGCATGTGGAGTTAAAAGAACTTTGTCTATTTCTCTATTTTTGAGACAGGGTCTCCCATAAAACCTAAACTCACTGATTTGTTAGACTCTCTTGCCAGCAACTTCTGAAGATCTGCCTGCCTCATGCCTCTTCCCACCCTCTGTCCCACTCCCTACCACTAGTGTTACAGGCATGTGGTCCCATGTAGCTTTTACATGGGTGACTGGGATCTGAGCTCAAATCCTTATACTTTTGCTACAGGCATCTCCACAGCCCAGAGCTACTTTGTAAACCTAGGATTACTTGGATATACTGCAAACATGTCATTCCTTCAAACAGGGAGTTCATCATGGGAGAAACTGTGAGATGACTTCATCTCTGTCATTGATTTCTAGTCAAAACTGTGAAAGGCACATGTGATCTGTCCTCTAGAGAAATTAAAACTCATCAAACCATAGATTCACTTATAGTAAGCCTCTGTTCTACCTGTGCTCTGTAATACGATTAAGATACAGCAAACAGTTCAAGTGAACTTTGTTGGTGTGTTTTTTGGTTTCTGGCTAAAGGATGCAACCAAAAGTTCTAAGGGATAAAGATGCCTTGGGAAAAAGTACTTGTTTTTTTGTTTTGTTTTGTTTTGTTGGTTTTTTAATTACTAAATCTCTAAATTTGTAATTTGACCCTGCTCTTCTCAGTTTGTCCTCAATGTGTACCTCTATCTAGCAAGAGCTGTGTCTGTAGACATTTCTGTATGTACTTGCAGCTCAGGAAATTTTGTTCTGTTCTGTGTCCTAGCCAGCCATATAACTGGAGACTAAAATATAATTGCTTTAATTTACTTGTTTTCTGTTTTGCATCAAAGCACCTGAAACATGACAATAGAGTCTTTGGCTCCTAGGATTACTGTATCATATGGAACTCTTTCTTTCTGGTCACACTTAGTTGATGAGCCATATGGCGCCAATGTATTGAGAAAAGTCTTAGCAAGCTTTTCCAAATATGAAATATTATTCAGATTTCCCTAATTTATGCAAATAAGGCCATTCATTTTCCTACTTAATCCTCTCTGGAGATGCTCCAAAGTTTGAAATGAAAGAAATTCTTCTTTCAATATATGTAATCCGAATTAATTGCTTTTGACAGCAAAGGGTGGGATGGTAGATACTGCAGTAGTTAGCCCTTTAATCAGCTCACCTCTGCAGCAAGCTTAGCCATACAGTTCTCTGGAGAACAGCCAAGCCTACATGCCCTACAACCTCATGGTATCTGAAAAGCAGTAACTCATACACATTAACTGCATTTTATTGTAAATAAACATAATGCTGGAGAAGAAAAATAGATCCAAAATGAGAACAGAAAATAAAGTGTGAGCAAAGAGCCTTGTCTAAAATCTCTGGGAACAGATACCTTGATCTACCATTAGAACTTTTCAGGGGAATAAAGGCCATGTTCTTGAGCATGATAGTGAGATATTCTATAAACGAGTCCACCTCTTCCCACTTCAGATGCACGCTGCCTGTAGCCCTGTTGGACTAGCTGGTTTTATGTTGCCTTGACACAAGCCAGAGTCATTTCAAAATAGGGAACCTTAGCTGAGAAACTAGCCCCTCTGGATTGGCCTATGGGCAAGCCTATGGAGCATGTTTTTAGTTGATGATTGTTTTGAGAGGGTTCAGAATACTGGAAATGATGTCATCCCTGGGCTAGTGGTCCTGAGTGCTATAAGAGAGCAAGCTGGGCAAGCAACAGGGAGCAAGCCAGTAAGCAGCACTCTTCCATGACCTCTTGTTTCAGCTCCTGCCCAGCATGAGTTCCTGCCCTGACTTCCCTTTATAATGGACTACGGGTTGTAAGATGAAATTAACATTTTCCTTCTCAAGCGCCTTTGGTCATGGTGTTTAATCACAGCAATTGGTACCCTAATTAAGAGGCCAGTCTTATTCTTCCAATTCTCAAATCCTTGTCACAATCCCAGATATTTTCTTTCAATATTTCTGTCATTCATCTTGCAAGACTTAACTCCAGTATCACAATGGCCATGGATTTTTTTTCTCCTTCCTTACCTTGATGGAAGTAATTTTCCTATTTTCCATAATGGCGTAACTCAGTCAACTTCTTTCACAGCAGGAATGTTCACATAACAGATAATTTAATGAACAATATTTATTTCTTACCTTCCTTTAGGCTTATGGGCAAAGGGACGAGGGAGTTTTAGCTTCATGAGACATGAAAGCAAAAGCAAAATTCTTAAAATATTACTTAGGAAAGACATAATTTGATACATAGGGCTAAATTAAGGAATGTGTTAATGAATAAAAAGCTGTCAGAAAACTATAAGCTACCTCAAGAAGGAAACTAAGCTTTCTAATTGTAGGTGGTACTTTTCTACGCTAGCACCCTTAAACATCGGAAGGCTTTTTGTTTATTATAGAGAATTCTTTTCTGAAATTGAACCCAGAGTTTTGAGGATGGTAGATAAATACTCTAACACTGAACTATACACTACCCACTTTGTGATAGATTAAAAAAATTACAATTGGAAATTTAATTCAATTAGGATGGATTTATAGGTGGTTTTTAGAAAGATTAGAGGGACCAGCCCCTCCTGAGCCCTGGAGCAAGTATTATGCATTGTTAGAGGGCTGTAAATACTTTTAAATAACTTTTGGTGACAAGTATTTATTTTCCAAGTGCCCTATTTAAGTTCTACTTTTCCTGGAAAACAACTAAGATGTTAAGTGCCAACTTTATTCCATTCTTTAGCAACCAGTCCTGTTGATCTCATGGTAACTGGCTATTTTGGACAGAACAATCACTCTGACAATACTCTAGAAGCTGCAGAGAACCTTTTACAACTAGCTCAAGATATGTTGCGGTTATGACTACTCCAAATAGACTGTACCAGCTCTATGACAGTCCTTTAAGCAACTTAAGCCTCTGTGAACTCTAGAAGATGGTGAAATCAATTTTATCTAGACCAAAGCAAGGGTCAGGCCACTTTTCATGGATGAGAGGGTTGTAATTGGTATAAACATGGTCTTTCATTTTTATGAAGATTTGTGGCTGATGTAAACAGTGTGATATCAGCATGAAGGTCTGATGTGGTTAGTACAATTCACTTGCCACACCCACTTTATGGCTGTATCAACAAGCCATTAAGCTTAGTTTTTTAATCAGCTGTGAGACCCTCATCTGTGCTGCCAAGGATCCCTCTACCTCAGTCTTATGACAGCTGTAACACTACCAGCTTGCTGCTGCCTTCTGTTGAAGCTCACTGCTTCTGAAAGTCATGACAATAGCATGAAAATAATATATTTTCAATAAAAGGAAAGAATAGCTGACCAATTCCAAATCCATAAGCCTCCAACCTAAAAGCCTAGAAGTCATAGAGTCATAGCTTCTAAAGACTGGAACAGTAGTCGTCTAGCCTCAGAGTTTCAGTCTCTTAGACTCTAGACCTTTCAGAGCAACCCCTAAACCTCAGACATGAAAGATCTGGGACTGTGGACAATGGAAGAGCTTATTTATCCTTGCTTCTCCACAGTTCCTATACAAATGGAGCAAAGAAATTCAGCTGGCCAATTGATAACAATTATGATTGTGAGTCAGACGTGATAGGGAACAACAACAGTGGACATTAGGCTTTGTGGCTCTGCATTCATAATTAATGAAAATAGCTTGACTCTACAAGGAGAAGAAATAGAGCTAAGTGGGATAGACATAAGATCAAAATCTTCTTTATTGAAACACATACTTTTTAATTCAAATGTTATTTGTTTCTTGAAGTATGAAATTATTCTCCAGAGAAAATCAGCAACAAAGGTTAATAAAAGTAAGCAGTCATGAATTTTATTTAAATTATTCATAAATAAAAGAGGTGATTACAGTGCAGTTAGAGGAATGGAAAATTTTACTTCATAAGGCAAATTAATCTGTTTGTTTGCAATTTCTTTTAATTTCTTCCAGTGGATGCAAAACAACACAATCTTTAGGTAAAGCAATTAAATACCGTGGTATATGACTCTCCCTAATAAGGTGCCAAATGAATTTCCATTGTAGGTATTCAGTAGTCAGCATGAATTCAGGAACAACACCCTACAAAGGTAATTCTAAAAAGCTATAGAGTGGTTCATAACAAAAGGGAGAGTGTATGTATTTCTGAAGATCATATTTATTGCAATGAAATAGTAACTACATTAGAATCTTATACACTCTTTTCACCACCGATGCACAATTATAGAAGCTTGAATCTCAAAGATAAATGCTTATTAGAATGCTCTTCTACCTTGTCCAGTTAAACTCTTCTGATGAAAACAAGCTCAGAGATAAGGGGTTTATCCTGTTCAAGGCAGTCTGCTATGGTGGGGAAGTCAATGTGGCAGCGCCTTGAAGCAGCTGCTCACATCAAATCCACAGGCAGGAAGCAGAGAGAGAGAGAGACTAGTCATTCTGGCTAGTGTTTAGCTTCCTTTTTCAATTCTATACAGTCCTGGATCCCTTGCTCAGGGAAATGTCCTACCTAGAAGTAAGATAGTTCATCACATGACAATTAAAACAATCAAGATAATCCCTCACAATAATCTCAGAGGTTAGCCTTAATCTAGGCCCTCTTGTGTTCTCCCTGGAGATTACCTCCTTTCAGATTCTAGTTTCTGCCACATTGGCAGTTAACACTAATCATTGCATTCTCTCAGTGCTTCAGAGTTTATAAGAATTATAGCACCTAGAATTGTATGAGTCACTATACAACAGCCATTAATATTCCCTTCATTAATATTCACACTGCACTCCAAAAGACCTACCTGAAGTCATGGGGCACTTGGTAGTTACCCTTCATACTTTGCTTTGGTTAACCCTCCACCCTGCTGTCTGTGACAGCAGACATTAAGTAGGGAATACAAGCCAATCAGAGGATTGATTTCCTTCTTCTGTGTTAGTGATGTCCCCTGATGTTAGTTATGTTCTTGGGTGATATCCCCTGAGCCCAGGAAGCTCTTTGAAAAGTATCAGCACTAAATACATCTGCCCACTTTTTCAAGAATTCTAGAAATATGAATAAGACAACAACTGCACAATAGTTTGATAGTAAAAAGGTAATTAAATAACTTGGTGATACCATGATTTGCTCCCCTATCTTATGTGCACATTTACAGTTTTAGAACATGGACATTTTAATGACAATTCTAATTAGTGAATAGACTTTAACTCTATTGCTGTGACAACTCTCATCAACCCAATATGATGGACATTTGGACTTTGTTTACCTCGCTGACAGTCAAAGGTTTACCTCGCTGATGGCCATTAAGAGGACAAATGCGTCGAGGCTCTTTTAATGAAAGTGTTATCCCATGGTACTACTTAAGTAAGCTCCAAACTTATAAACAGATATTCTCTAAAGTGCCCCGCAGCCTTCTGTTAGTTATTATTCTCCCAGTGCACACTGGGAGAATACCACTGGACAAACTAGTCATCCTTTCATCATTTCCCTAAGTTTGTCTTCTCTCCAATGCTACCTATAATGTAAATTACCTATAGTATTCTTTTATATCCTATTCAACACTATCCATGAAAAAAGGTTTGATGTGCTAGTAATAACTTCATACATAATGAAATACGTCCACTATTATAAAAATTTTAAAGTTCTATCAGAAATTATCTTATATAATACCAGGATTATAGATACCACTTTCTGGGAATCTTGTTAAATATATTAGTTGGAAGTAAAGCAATTGAGAATCTGCTGGTTATTATGATCACAGGAATCCAATGGTGTCCAAGATATCCTTCTTGAGCATATAATGCTTAAAGTATCAGCCTGATAACTGAATAAATACATGTGTTTTGTAAATGTGTGACCACTGTTCTTTCAGCCCCATAATTGCTAACTTTTATTTTTGTCTACTTTTGCTTCATACCTGAAAGGTATTATTGATTGGCATCCAAACTTTGTTAACCTTCTTCCAAAATATTCTTTATAGAAAGGCTGAAAGAAGCCAAGGAGGAGGGTGACCCTGTAGGAGGACCAGCAGTCTCAATTAACCTGGACCATCAACCAGGCAGCATACAAGGCAGCATACACCAGCTGATACGAGGCCCCCAAAACATATACAGCAGAAGACTACCAGGTCTGTGTTCAATCAGAGATGATGCACCTAACTCTCAAGAAACTGGAGGTCCCAGGGAGTTTAGAGGTCAGGTGGGGTGGAGGTTGTGGGGTTGGGACATCCTCGGGGAGACGGGGGTGGGGTGGAGGTAGGAGGTATGGGATGTGGAACAGTTGGAGGGTGGACCGGTAGGAGGAATAAAATCTGGAGAGTAAATAAATAACTAAATAAAAATACACAGAAGTCTTGACTCAGGTAATTTCAGAAAATATCTACACAGTGTACACACACACACACACACACACAATGCAAAATACACCAACAACAACCTGTTTGGGGAAATATTTCCATCTTTTCTATTAAAAAATTTAGTTCTGTTTTGTAGTGTCCGACTCCAGACAAAGTTCAATCCATGCCTGTCTTAGTCAGGATTTCTATTCCTGCACAAACATCATGACCAAGAATCCAGCTGGGGAAGAAAGGGTTTATTGAGCTTACACTTCCATGTTGCTATAATCACCAGAGGAAGTCAGGACTGGAACTCAAGCAGGTCAGGAAGCAGGAGCTGAATCAGAGGCCATGGAGGGATGTTCCTTACTGGCTTACTTGCTTCTCCTGGCTTGCTCAGCCTGCTTTCTTATAGAACCCAAGACTTCTAGCCCACAGATGGTACCACTCACAAGGGGCCCTCCCCCCTTGATCACTAATTGAGAAAATGCCTTACACCTGGATCTCATGGAGGCATTTTCTCAACTGAAGCTCCTTTCTCTGTGATAACTCCAGCTTGTGTCAAGTTGGCACACAAAACTAGCCAATACAATGCCTTTGTGTTTTTGTGTTTGTGTGTATTTCTCTGTCTCAACTTTAGTTTTCCAATCACCAAAATAATGCTTTTAAAATAAATACAATCACCATGACAGTTTAGCCTGTTTTTCCTTTGCTGTAATTCAATTTAAGATCGCATGTCAAGAAATACTACAAATTACTGTTATCTAAGTGCTACATAAACTTACTTTCAGTTTTAAGGGGTATATATGACAACTTTGTATCAAAAAATGTATATTCTGTAATCATACAATAAATTTTCTACCCCAAAATATCATTAAGATTTGACATTAAGGAAAATAGCCATGTTCCCCCATCACCTGGACAAACATATACGGATTTAACTAAGCTGTGGCTCCTGATTCTTCCCTGAGATGCTAAAACACACACCTAGGCTTTGTGTCAGCCCCAGTACATTGGTTCCTCCCAAACACAAGCACATTAAAACATCAACAGCATCACACCTCACAAAAATGCATATTCATCCTGTGCAGTGGGTCCTTTATTTGTTGTTTGTCCTTTTATTTGGCTGTGATTACTTACAAACTTTCCAAAGCTAGCAAATCTTTTTTTCAGTGTCTTCTGTGGCTTGCAAGCTTCATGAATTTCTTTCCCAAAGCTCAAAACATTCATTTTTGTGTCAACAGCCAATGATACTACAGTACCTTTTCCCCCCGTTTCTTGTGGAACAACCAGAATGACCATGTAAGAATCTTTCAGTCTTTGTTCTTTTTGATACTTCCAATATACTTAACAGGCAGCCTTTCAACCACTGAAACTGTGAGGATTGAGCCCTGGGATAAACACTGTCATAGCCTTTGCTGGAGGGCAGTCCTTAGAGAAAGTTACCAATTGTTTTCTGGAAGACATTATAGTCAAGAACACTGTACTCCAAAAGAGACATTAGAAAAAGATATGATAATGAAAAGGCTATTCAACTGCAAACACACTCATGAGATCTAATAGTTTTGTATATTTCTATGTGACTAAATTTGTATTTCTTTTCTAGTTCTAGAAAATGGGTTTGATTTAATTATAATTTTAATGATTTAATGAATTATATTCACTCTGATAATAAAATTTCTACACTCACACCCCTTTTTATCTGAGAAATTTTTGTGCAGGTATTTAAGTATATAAAGTAAATATATAAACATTTACTGACAATCATTCAAAAAGAAATTTGCTTTAACACAAGTATTAAAATGCATAAAATTTTATCATTCATTTATAAATACAAAAGCAAATTTGCATACTAATGAAAGAAATGTGCTTGTTTAGTTTTTGCATAGTGGGTTAAATCTTTGCTGAGTATTTGATACTTCAGGGTGCATAGCATCTTCAATATTTTCCTGAATTGTGAGATATTTTGTTTTTATAATCAGTGTGAGGGCTGCCACTTTGTAAAGGTGTTGAGTTAATAGTAATTCATGTCTCCAACTAACTACAATGAAACCACTAAAAGGTATGGAAGCAGCTCAAAATACTATATGGCATTATATTGTAGGAAATAATTTTGTAAACTATGGTTCAGGACCCTGTTTGGACTCTTTGAATGATAGGGGGTTGAAAAAAATTGACAACAGTAAATGGTATCTGAATAAGCAGTGTCTAAATAGAACAAACTAGCAGAAGTTTATTTCAGGCCATTTCAGGGATGGAGGAAAGTTTTGTCCAAATCTCATTGTCATTTAACATTTTTATGAAAATAAAGGTAACTAATATATAGAATCAAATGTTCTAACCAATATATTACACAAAGGTACTATTAATAATATGATATTCACGTGCTGAGACATTATTGTAGGAAAATACTGACAGCTTTTATTTTCAATAATGGAATAGGTATTTCTCTATAAGGACAGGAAGCTTTGGATAGTGAAAACACTGCAAGTCTTGACATAGAACAGTCTGCAATCTGCACTGAGATGTTTCAGGCAGTTCACAGTGTGTAACCAGACAAGATAGAATGCACAATGCAGAGTAAATTCATTGTATGTGAAGACCCAAGGCTGCAGTGAAATCTGCAACAGGGGTGGCTGTTGCCAGAAACACCTTGGATTCATTTTACATTTGATTGTGAATGAATATTTAGTTACTACCTATTTAGACACTGTTTACTATTGCCAATTTTCAGCCTTCCTCAACATTCAGTTGCATGATCCCAGACAGGGTCATGAGTCACAGTATACAAACCTAAGTCCTACAATATGACTGAATACAGTATAATGAGTTATTTCCATATCATTTAGTGGCTGCATTATAGTTGTTTGGATACATGAATCACTATTAACCAAACATCTGTCTTTAACTATTAACTTGCCACAGTTTTTTATTAAGTTTTTTCTCTTACATTTTCACACATATATAAAATGAATCTGATTAATTTTACCTCAAAACCTGCCACCTGCCTGCCTCCCTAACAAATCTTTTTCCTATACTCATGTCATTTTGTTTGTTTTCTGAGTTTAACCAATGGTGTGGCTACGTGTTTGAAATTATCATCGGAGTTTGGTGGCTGACCAGTAGGCACAACACCAAAGATGACGTCCCCCCATTCAGAATTTTTCAGTAGATGATATTTCAACATGCAGAGGTAAGCCCCCATAAGACCCTCTCTCATTCATGACTGACAGCTGCGAAGGCTCATCTTGTGTAGTCCGTGTGCAGGTAACCCAATTATTGTGCCTTCAAGAGAGCAATAGCTTTGTCATTCCTAAAATATGGTTTTTCATGCCACAGCCCATTTCCCTTTGTTCTGACTCTTAAATTATTTCTATGTTTTCTTTCTTGATATTCTTCAAGTCTTAGAGGGGGTAGTCTAAATATCTTGTTTAGGGCTGTGCACTCAACTGTCACTTCTCACCCAGACTAGCCCTTTGTCTTTGCACTGGAATAAATGGCTATCTGTGGTGTCTATTAGTATACCAAAATGCATGCAAGCATCCAGCCTCCCTCAGAATCACAAACACCCATGGCTCTTCTCTGTTCTTCTTGCCCCACCCCTAACCTAAACTTCTTCAGCTCATGGGCTTCCCTACCAGGACCCTGAAACTTCTTATTTGCTCATAACCCTGTGGTTTTATCTAAGCTCTGTCTCTCTCTTCATCATCCCTCTTAGCTTTCTTTGGCCACACGCTCTTTGTGTTGCTCTTTTGCTCTTCCTACCTCCTCATGTCCCTACTTACTTTCTCTCTCTACTCTAGGTATCTCTGAATGTTCTCTCTCTCTCTCTCTCTCTCTCTCTCTCTCTCTCTCTCTCTCTCTCATCTACAATAAGAAACTTTCCCTTGAACATAGCTTGGAATAATCATGTCATTAGTTTATGCAGCATTCACCAAAGTTCACTACAAAGAGGGAATTTTCTAGTTAAGAGTAAGAGCAGCCTTTCCCATGGGTATAAATATAAACATTTAGAAGACCTCGAATCCAGAGCAGTTGTTTGCCCATATAAGAATTGTGTCAGCCTTGCCCAAATGGGGATATCTTGTCTAGCAGTTAGATGTTGAAGTTTATACTTGGTAAAACAGTTGATAGCTTTTCTCACCAATATCATCTGGAGCACCTTCTAGCACCATGAAAGCTAACCAACAAGGAAGTTTCAAGTTCCAACTTGTTTTCTCCATATCTTACAACTAAGATGTATGCAGTCCTCAAAAATAGCACCTAGTTTTGGTGAGTAAGTAAGGGGAATGGCAAGAAACCATAATGTTTGGAGGGACCTTGGCTTCCCATTGACTGACAACTCATATGGAGGTAGGCACACCTGGTTCTGGGAATTGTATTTAGTAACTCAGGGCTTCTAAGACTAAAATTATCCATCCATATGGATTATCTTCCTTCTCTTTTACAAATACTATTGTTTATTTAATTGGTTCACAAGATAATAGGTTTTCATATGGCTTTATCATAAACCTTTATAAAGGTTCTCCAATATCTGCTCCTTGCTTAAACCTTTCCATTCTAATTATTCTGTGTCTCTACTTTCATTCTAAGTTGCGCCACTCCTCTCTCCAAAAGTAACCTTTCCCACAGTACCTTCTTTCTAGCTTCCTGGGTTCTAGGAATTCCAATTTAAACACACATAGCTAAAGATTTGAAGCTAAAATGCATTAATGAGAGAATACACAGAGTATTACGGGAATAGGGTAACAGTACATTTTTTCTTAGTTTTATCCATTTACCCATCATTTTCATTTTTCTTTCCTGATGAGTAAAATTCTACTGTGCCAATGGACCACATTTTCATTTATCCATGCATCAGTTGATGGAATTTAGGCTAAAATCATTTACTTCTTACTTCAAGCAGAGCAGCACTGAACTCGAGTGTATAAGTATCTCTACTGTAAGGTACAGGATGTATGGACATATGCCCAGGATGGGACAGCTGGGTTATATAGTTTTATTTTTGATTTTTGTAGAAAATTCCAGACAACTTTCCAAAGGAGTTATACCAGTTTGAACAGCCCCAACAATGTAGAGTGGTCTCTTCTCCCCAACCTGACACCAGGATTTGTTGTCATTTTTATGCTTGATGATGCCTATTCTGAGTAGGGTAAGATAGAATCATAAATCAATTTATGTATACACTTGATGGAAACATGCCAATTACCTCTTATAATAAATATATGATCTTATAAATCTAGGAATTTAATTTCTAGTTTTAATCTATAATTTTCATTAACTTCTTTTTCAATTTTAGCATTTCCCAGAAAAAGAATCATAAAGTTAATAGATGTGTGCATTTTAATATATCTTGATAAATTACAATACTATTTTTGTGTGTAAAACTTGTATAAATTTACCATCCCAGAAGCATCATTTGAGGTGATATTGCCTTTATAGAGGATATTATTATTGTATTTGAAATACTTCAATTTTGTTTATTTGAAAAGAGAAAATGGAATGTTACTTTTAATTTGTCTTTTTGTTTATTTTTTTGTATAATTTGCATTCATCCCTTGAGTGTTTTTCCTTTTAGGAATTGACTATATTCTCTGTTGAATGTTCATTGACTGTTCATTTATAAAATGCTTCCTTTTAGGACAACTTGCATAGTCTTTTTACATGTAAACTATTCACTCCTTATGCAATATATTCTGTGAATATTTTCACTGGTTAGCATTTTGAGTTTTACATTATTCTTAATTGCTAATGTTCATATAAGTGGATCTTTGTGGGGTTTGTTATTTCTTGAAAGGTAAAATGTCTCTTTTGGAACACTGTTGAGCATTAGCTTTCATGGATGAGCAAGATGACTGAGGTGCTAAATTCATTTGCCACTAATCCTGATGACATGAGTTTAATATACAGAACCCATGTGGTAGAAGAAGAAAACAGATTTCCCTAAGTTGTCTTCTGACCTCTACACACATTCTATGGCATGCACACACACCAAAACCATTAATCACTGTTTAAAATAGTATTTTATTTGCTTTTATTTTCTTGTTTTTCCAATATTTCATTATTTCAATATCTCTGAGATTTTTTTTACTTCTCAAAAATGACAAGGCTTTGCATGGAATAGTAAAAATTACTGTATTAGACAAGGCTAGTTGCTGGTTAAAGGGCATAACATCTGTATCAGAAGTGTTCCCGGGTGTTTTGGAAGCTTTGAAATGATCATGTTCTGCCAGAGTGAACATCAATCTACAAATGTTTTTATGTTGCTCCAAGTTACTATTCATTATGCAAAGCTGTACACCAGGCAGTGCATGAGGAACACAACCTCATGCAAGAAAGGAACATTAACTCATGTAATCAACCCTGGTCTCATATGCAATGCTTTCTGTCTAGCGACAACAAATATGTCATGGTAACTGGTTCTGAGCAAACACAGTGGAACCCATGACAGACCTGGAGACAGGTCTGTCATGTGTTAAAGAGATAGACTTTAAAGTCATGAGTCAGGCTGCATGTAATGTGTGCTGTACAATGTTATACACTATCCCCAAGCCATTTTTAGGCTATAGTGATTTAAAAATGTTGCTTTTCTCTAGTTGAACCAACCATAATTAGCTCGATAATCCATCTTCTGAAGGGTCAGCTTGAATAACACCAGATCAATGTCATCACTCACAGGTGATAAAAGAGATTTGCTTAAAATTCATTTAACAGACTTTCACTGAGCACTTTCCCCATGTCAAAGCCTTTGGTAGGGATTAAGGATCCACAATACAGGCAGGCATTGACCCTGCCTTCTAGAATAGTGAGTCTTAAACCTGATGAACAACTTCTTGAAAAGATGCATTCCTGGACTCTAACTCAGCTCTCTCTTTT
The DNA here is from genome assembly GCA_019843965.1 of Rhynchomys soricoides. NCBI lineage: Eukaryota > Metazoa > Chordata > Mammalia > Rodentia > Muridae > Rhynchomys > Rhynchomys soricoides. The sequence goes on from JADRCH010000016.1 coordinate 15,372,543, forward strand.
TTTTTAACTTTCATTATATTTCCTTCAGATTTTATGTGTGTGTGTGTTTTTTAATTTTTATCTTTTATTTTTTAAGATTAAAATATAATTATATCTTGTGGATCTGGTCATTCGGCAGAATGGAGGGTCACTTTTAGACTCAGAGCCGATGCTACTTCTTCAGGTCTTAAATGGGCAAGATTACAAAAAAAAAAAAGCATCCTTTGACATTAAAAGCCACAGCATTTAGAAGTACACTCACACAGATTCCCTACTATATCTTGGGTTTGGGAATTTCCCCAATGTTGAACATCCATAGTTGATACGGTGTGATTCAGAGTTCTTTGAAGCAAAATTCCACATGAAAGGAGGACTACCCTCTGGCCTAAGTGTGTTGAGCTTATTAAAATATTAAATCAAGAAGTTTAATTGATTAATTAATTAACTAACTGCAGAACATGCATATGCCAAAGCCAATCCAGAAAACATATTTAGCCACTTCAAAGGTAATGGTGAGTTGAGCTCACAGCTCTCTTGCTGAAGTATCTGTGCTGCTCCACTAGTTTATATTTACATAGTTATTTTCATATCTTTCCAAGTACATTCACAAACTGTAGGGCATAGTGCTTTCTCAATTGGTTTGATAATTAGCTCCTTTAGGAACCTGGCAAGAACCAAAGAAAGTGGAATCACTTTTCATCTATGCCTGTCTCCAGAAAGGAGGAATGCCTGGTGGAATTCAACAAAGAGCAAAGCAGAAGAAAATTGAAAGTGTAGTAGCTGCCTTATTGTTAGGAAATAGCAGCCAGAAATTAATGCTCTGTGAGAAGACCTGCACTCTCTGCTCTTTTGGAAAGCCATGTTTCCCTGGAACATGCAGAACCACTATGTATTAACATTGCAGAAAACTCTTCTCAACACTACACTTTAACCTTTAACCTCTATGAAATCTGCTTTCCCTGAAAACTGCTTAGAATGTCAGAGCAAAGAATGTAGAAAGGAATTACCACAATCAGGCTCATGGAACACGGAAATGAAGGTCTGGATAAAGAAGTGTCCAAGAAGAGTGCATCAGGACAAGCACAGCCATCCACAAATTTTATTGAGCAAAGGTTATATGTAAGATATTCTCTGAGCTGTGGTGAATAATGTGGACAGAACAAAACAGAAACAATAGGTGAATAATTACCATGGATCTTAGTGCAGAGAGGCATTGCTGTTGGAAGGGTTGAGAATACATGACAGTGCGCGCTCAGCCATAGGGCAGACTTCTATACTGACATCTCCACTCTCTCTTAGGCATATCATGGAAGATGGGGCAGAAAGTATCTAAAAACCAGAGGAGGAGAAGTGCCGTGAAATGTTATCCTCTGGATAAACATGGCTATAACATTCAGAGGAGCAGTGATACATCCATAACACCTGCACAGGATCAAGCCAATTACTGAAAGAATGGTCAACCAATAATCAGCCCAACTTGAGATCCATCCCATGGGCAAGCACCAATCCCTGACAGTATTAATGATACTCTGTTATGTTCGCAGACAGAAATCTAGCATGACTGTCCTCTGAGAGGCTCCACCCAGCACCCTGACTCAAGACAATGCAGATACACCCATACCCAAACAGTGGATGGACCTTGGGGACTCTTTTTTTATCATTTTTTTTTCATATTTTACTTACATTTCAAATGTTTCCCCCTTTCCAGATCTCCCCTTTGGAATCTCCCCTTTCCCTCCGCCCTCCCCCTGCCACTATGGGGATATTCTCCAACCCACCCACCCACTCTCCTCTTCCCTCCTTGTCATTCTCCTATATTGGGGGATCTAACACCCTCAGGCCCAAAGGCCTCTCCTCCTCCTGATGGATAACAAGACCCTCCTCTGCCGCATTTGTGGCCAGCACATGGGTCCCTCCATGTGTATTCTTTGGTTGGTGGATCAGTCTCCAGGAGTATCTGGGGTCAGGCCAGTTGCCACTGTTGCTACCACCCTGGGGCTGCACACTCCCTCAGCTCCTTCAGTCCTTTCTCCAAGTCCTCCATCTGGGACCTCACACTCAGCCCTACTGTGGCTGTGAAGTGACTCTTGCGTATTTCAAACTTTTGGGCTAATAACCACTTAACAGTGAGTACATACCATGTTCATTCTTTTGTGACTGCGTTACCTCGCTCAGGATGATATTTTCAAGATCCATCCATTTGCCTAAGAATTCCATGAAGTCATTGTTTTTAATAGCTGAGTAGTATTCCATTGTGTAAATGTACCACATTTTCTGTATCCATTGGGACTCTTATGGAAGAACAGGATGAAGGCATGTGGCCCTGAAAGGGATACAAGCTTCACAAGAAGACCAACAGAATCAATTAACCTAGACCCTTGGGACTGAACCAACAACCAAATCACATACATGAGCTTGACCTATACCTTTCTGCACACATGTAATAGAAGTGCAGCTTGACCTTCATGTGGATACTGAACAACTAGAGCAGGGGCTATTCCAAAAGCTATTGCCTGTCAATGGGCTATGTTCTTCTAGCTGGGCTGCCTTGTCTAGCCTCAGTGGGAGAGGATATGCCTAGCTTCAGAGAGACTTGAATTGTCAGAGCAGGGGATACACAGTGGGGTTTCATATCCATTCAGAGGAGAAGGGGAGAGATGCGCATGTGGAGAAGAATCATGGGAGGTGGTGACTAGGAAGGAGACAGTGAGCAGGATGGAAAGTGAATAAGTAAAATAATTTTTTAAAGAGTGAAAAAAAAAATCCAACACTAAGTTGCAATGGAATCCTGATCCTCGCCAGTAGCTGAGGAGCTGTAGAACTGTGCTGTGACTGCAGGAGTTGGGAGAGTCCCTTGTCCTTAAGAGTATGGCCACTCAGTAATTTTCCTATGACCCCACGCTCATGCACATATGAACAACCACTAATTGGACTCAGTGAGTTAAAAATAAATGCATACATAGATGCTTTTTTTAAGAAGGGGGCATGAATTGAGGAGGTAGATGGGATCAGAGGTCCTCGTGGGATTAGAGGAAGTGGGGTGGATGTCATCAAGTCCCGTGGTCAAAATGTGTAAATCTTTCAAAGAATAAATGAAAATAATTTTTAAGAATAATACTACCAATGATAGAGAAAAGGATACATTTGTATGAAGAAATGACTAATGTTGAGCCACAGTTTTTCAAGGTTGAGTAGAATTGCACATCTTTTAAACAAATATTACCAGACTCCTCAGCAGTGGCATGTTGTACTGTCGCACAGAATAATAAATTTTGTGCTATTGTTGATGCCCTTCGGCTCTAGCTCTGAACATTTTGTCATGAAGGGAAAACAATAATCTAGATTAATTTAGTTGGATTTTTTTAAAAAATTAAACCTCCAGCTTTACACAACTACTGAACTAGGTCCAAACACTTGATGTTCCTGTACTTATAACTTCTTAAAGTTAATCAAATTTTCCACTTGAATCAGAACAGAAATGTAAAAACCAATAACAGTTAAGCCAATAGTACTAAATTAATGAGTATCTCAAGTTCAGACTTGCTAGGAATGGAGAACAGATTCCTGGCTAGCATATTTATAGGGCACAGGGAATTGAATTCCCTAGAAAAATGGATCTCCTCAAAGAAGGTAACTATAAATAACATTTAGAAACATCAACAAAGTAGTCATAAAAGTATTATCGATATTTTAAATTTTTATTTATTTATTCATTTTACTTGCCAAAATCAGCTCTCATCTCCTCCCAGTACCCTGTCACGCAGATCATCTTCCCATTCCTTCCTTCCCTTCTCCTTTGAAAAGGGGAGTCCCCTTCTGCTATCACCCACATCACCACCACCTCTACTATATACCCCCCACCCAACCCTAGCACATCAAGTCACTGTAGGACTAGGTGAATCCTATCCCACTGAGGTCAGACAAGGCAGCACAGTTAGAACAACTGGATCCACAGGCAGATAGGCAATAGAATCAGGAACAGACCTGCTCCTGTTGGTGAGGGATCTGCATGAACACCAAGCTGCACATTGCCTATATATGTGCAGGGGGCCTAGGTCCAGCCTGTGCTCACTCTTGGGTTGGTGGTTCAGTCTGGGAGTCCCCAAGGGTTCTGGTAGGTTAATGCTCTTGGTCTTCCTGTGGAGTCCCTGTCCTCTTTGGTCACTCAATCCTTCCTCCAACTCTTCCACAGGACTCTTGAGCTCCATCTAATGTTTGGCTGTGGGTCTCTGAATCTGTTTCTATTTCTTGCTGGGTGGAGCCTCTCGGAGGACAGTTATGCTAGGCTCCTTTCTGCAAGCTTTACATAATATCATTAATAGTGTCACGTATTGGTTTTTGCCCAGGGGATGGGTCTCAATTTGGGTCAGTCATTGGTTGGCCATTTCCTTTGGTCTCTGCTCTAGCTTTGTCTTTTCACATCTTGTTGGCAGGACATATTTTAGGTGGAAGGTTTTATAGATGGGTTGCTGTCCTTATCCCTCCCTGGGAGTACTGCCTGGCTAAAAGTGGTCACTTTAGGATTCATATCCCTCACTGCTAAGAGTCTTAACTAGAGTTGCTCCCAGAGACACCCTGGGGCCTCTTCCCATCCCCAGTATCTGGCATGTTCTAGAGCTTGCCCCCCCACACCCACTGCCAGTTTCTGTTCTCTCTCTCTGCTTTCCCTATACCACAGATCAGCTCCCGACTCTGCTCTCCCCCAGCTCCTCCTCTACCCAGCTTCCCTGTCCTTACCTGTCTCTGATGAGTATTTTATTTCCCCTTCTAAGAAAGAGTCAAGCATCCTTCCTGGTGCACCATATATACTTCTAACAAGTAAATACCATCTGTGTCCTTTTGGGTCTGAGTTTCTTCACTCAGGATATTTTCTAGTTCCATCCATTTGCCTGCAAAATTCATGAGGTCCTTGTTTTTAATGGCTGAGAAGTATTCTGTTGTATAAATGAACCACATTTTCTTTGTTTCTTTCTTTTCTTTGCATTTACTTTTTATTGCATTAATAGAAACCCCAACTGAGGCACAAGCACAAATAAACAAGCAAAAGCAGAACCACAAATCACAAAAACAAACAAACAAACAAAAAACAACAAAAAGAGAAAAAAAAAAAAACCTTCCCAAGGTCTTGGTTTCCCACCAACCCCTTTGCTTCTGTTTGTTCCTGAAGCTTCTGGGATGGTTGGGAATCCTTTTGCCTCTATGCCCACTCCCTGGGTTGCTGCTTCCTGCACCTTCACTGAGAGACCAGATGATTGATGGCAAGTGTCCTTGTGATGTGGTGGAGTTTCTTTTGGATGTATGTCCAATAGTGGTATAGCTGGGCTTTGAGGTAGAACTACTCCCAATTTTCTGAGAACCCTCCAAATTGATTTCCAGAGTGATTGTACAAGTTTGCACTCCCACCATCAATGGAGGAGTGTACCTTGTTCCACATCCTCACCAGCATGTGGTTTCTCTTGAGGTTTTCTTTTTTTTTTCTTTTTTTTTTGAGACAGTGTTTCTCTATATAGCCCTGACTGTCCTGGAACTCACTCTGTAGACCAGGCTGGCCTCGAACTCAGAAATCCACCTGCCTCTGCCTCCCAAATGCTGGGATTAAAGACGTGCACCACCACTGCCCGGCTTCTTTTCTCCTCCTTCTCCTCCTCCTCCTCCTCCTCCTCCTCCTCCTCCTCCTCCTCCTCCTTCTTCTTTTTTGCTATTCTGATTGGTGTAAGGTAGAATCTCAGCATTGTTTTGATTTCCATTTCCCTAATGACTAAGGATATTAAACATGTCTTTAAGTGCTTCTTGGCCATTAGAAATTACTCTGCTGAGAAGTCTCTGTTTAGTTCTGTGCCCCATTTTTTAATTGGGTTATTTCTAACTTCTTAAGTTCTTTGTATATATTGGATATTAGCACTCTATCGGATGCAGGGTTGGGAAAGATCTTTCCCCAATCTGTATGGTATCCTTTTGTCTATTGACATTTTCCTTGCCTTATCCTTGCCTTATAAAAGCTTTTCAATTTCGTGACGTCCAATTTGTTAATTGTTGATCTTAGTGCCTGAGCAATTGGTGTTCTGTTCAGGAAGTTTTCTCCTGTAGGGATGATTTCAAAGATATTCCCTAATTTCTGTTCTATTAGATTTAGTGTGTCTGGGTTTATGTTGAGGTCTTTGATCCACTTGTACTTGAGTTTTGTGCAGCATGATAAATATTTGCATTCTTCTACATGAAAATCTAGTTAGACCTACACCATTTTTTAAAATATGCTTTCCTTTTTCCATTGAGTGGTTTTGGCTTCTTAGTCAAAAATCATGTATCTGTAGATGTGTGGGTTTATTTCTATGTTGTCAACTCAATTCAATTGATCTACTGGTTTGTTTCTGTACCAATACCATGCAGTTTTTATTACTATTGCTCTGTAGTACCACTTGAGATCAGGGATGCTGATGTCGCTAGTTATTTTATTTTTCAAGATTGTTTTAGTTGTCCTGTTTTTGTTTGTTTGTTGTTTTTGTTTTTCCATATAGAGTTGAGAAATGTTCTTTCATGATCTATAAAGAATTGTGTTGGGATTTTGATGTGAATTGCATTAAATCTGTAGATTACTTTTGGTAAGATGGCCATTTTCACTAGGTTAATCTAACAGATTCATGAGCATGGATCTTCTGACATCTTTCTATCTTCTGATATCTTTCTCAATTGTTTTTCTTCAGAGACTTGGTGTTCTGGTCATACAAGTTTTTCACTTGCTTGATTAGAGTTATTCTAAGATATTTTATGTAGAAGGAGTTAGTCAGCATGTTCTGACTAGTAGTCCACAATGGCTCACGCATGACAGCAGATGCTTCGGCATGTACTAACCTGGAGCCTGTCTGACAACCAGAGATGAACAAAAACAGAGTTTGTGACCAAGGCAGCCAACTGATTGCTTTTCTACCTTGGCAACTAACACATCTCCTTCTAGTACTGTGAGAGCCAATCCTCCTCAGGAAGGATATATCCAGAACAAGTCCAACTCCATTCTGCCAAGTCCTGTGCCCAAAAAGTGTGGTAACTCCCAAAATAGGGTCCTGAGGCTCTGAGAGGCAACTGAGAGGAACAGCAATAACCCACACTATTTTAGAGGAGTCTCTTGGATGTCCCCAATCAACAATTCAAAGGGAATTTCAAGCCTGGTACCAGGGCTTTGTTAGATAGACAATTTAAAATCATATGTAAATTTAAGTAAATATAGGTAAATACATAGATAGATAGATAGATAGATAGATAGATAGATATAGATATAGATATATAGATACACACACACAGTTTTTGTGTGTAAGATTAAAACATAATGTAATCTTGCAGGTTATTTAGGAACTATTAAAATACCTAATAAGGAATCTAAGAGTTGGCTTCTTCTTTACAAAATTTTCATTTTTCATAACCATTACACAATATTTGCAAATTATAAAATGTTATAATCTTTGACATATAATTTTGTGTTTTAGTAATTTGCTTCATGGCTTACAGCTTTACATATATTGAAATTGTTGCATATTGCTATTTACTATGTTGACAGTTTGCTTAGCTACTCCCCTTGGTGGGGAATTTGGATGGTTTCCAAGCTGTAGTTTCTGTCAATAAAAACTGTGATTTTTGCTAATATCAAGCAAGAAGAACAAAAACAAAAATCACTCTAATACTTACCCCATTCCCAGAAGAGAGTGGATTTAGGCAGGCACTGCTACCTTGGGATGCCATTCCCAAAATGGAATTAAGGAGTTGGGGAGTCTAACAATAGATATTTTCATTGGAATCTCTTGAAAGCACTCTAGAATACCTGGACTTCTAATTAAAACAAACCAAACAAAGACCACAACCCTCTTGACATAGTTTTTCTCTGGAGATGCTTCCCATACTTAATTTTGCCTAGCTGAGGAAATTTTCCCCTGGGTTCTCACTGGGATTTCCCAAAACCCTTTCCAATTTAGACTCAGGTTTAAATGGCCTGTAATAATTTCATGCCAGAGTATACAGAATGCACTGATTTAGTTCTATTAGCCTCTTTGAAACTTCCATTTAAGCTTTCTGCTTCCCAACAGGTTAGAATGCAGTTTCTTTATCTTTCCCAAGACTGAATTGTAGAAATCTCTTCCTCCTATTTGCCATCTGCTTTAATACCATCCTTGGTCCCAAAACTCAATTCCTTCTGGTTCTAATTATTACCAACCCTACCCAATCAGATAGTTGAATGTCTTTCGACAAAACTGCATGTTAATGTATTTGAAATAAAAATATGTTAAAAATACATTCAAAGAAGTGGCAAGAACTCTTTCTTATCTTATTTCTGATCTTGAGAAGAAAACTTTCAGCCTTTAGCTACTGAGTCTGATACTGTGGATATTCCGTAGGAGAATGTTTATCAAATTGAGCGAATTTATATCCATTCCTAGTTTATGAATGTTTATTTTTAGATATTTGGTAAGTACTTTGTACATCTATTGTGATACTTGTATGATTTTAACATTATTCTGTCAATGTAATGTATTACAGAAATTGATACACACACACACACACACACACACACACACACACACACACTGGGCCAGCAAGCTGGTTGTGCAGCTAAATTGTTTGCAATACAAGATTGGAAAGCTAAGTTCAATGCCCAGAAGCCACATAAATGTGGAAGGAAGGAGAGAACTAGTTCTAGGAAGCATGTGCATGTGCATGTTCCAACACACAAATCACGTGCACATAATAATAATGCTTTTTAAAAAACAAACAAATAAACAAACAAAAATCAAGAACATTCAGTATTTACCATCATGAGAAGGCAGCCCAGAGATAAGGAAACGAATGCTGGTTTGCCATGATACATTTTATTCTATTAAGACCTAATTCACACAGCATAAAATTCATAACATGAAACTATAGCAGAGTACTTCCTGCCATCCTTACTACACTGTGAACTCAGCATCGCTCCCTGTATCAACACATTTCCATCTCACCAAAAAAAGAAAATCTCTCAGGGCCTGGCAGTTAAGAGCACTTTCTGTTCTAGCTGAGTACTCATGCTTGATTCCCAGAACATACATGGAGGCTTACAACCTCTGAAACTCCAGTTCCATGGTATTCAGCACTGTCTTCTGTATTCTGCAGGCACCAGATACTGCACATATATATATGAAGGTAAAACACTCATATAGATTTAAAAACAACAATGTCTATACCTATTCACAGTTGTGCTCACTGACCTCTTCCCATAGGTCCAATGGACCACTACTTATATACTTTGATTTCTGTACATTTCCATACTCTAGACTTTTCATACAAATAATAGAGTATGTGTTCTATCATATCTGGCTTCTTTTACTTAGCAGGTAATTTTCAAGTTTTGTACATGCTGGTGCATGAATCACAGCCTCATTTATATCCTGCCTAAATAATATACCATTCCATACATGCATAACTGTTTGTTACAATTTGCCATTCCTCAGCTCATGGATGTTAGTGTTCTTTCTACCTTTGGGCTCATATGAAGGTGTCTGGGCTCATGTGTAAAGTTATTATGGTGTAGATGTATGTTTTCATTTGCCTTGGACATAGACATTTACATGGTACTTCTGAGCTAAATGGCATTCTACATGTAACCTTTGGAGGACTGGTAGGATGTTTTCCGTAGTGGCTAACATTTTATACTCTCACCAACAACATGTGAGCATCCATGGCTATCTATATGGACACCTACTATGGACTCCTCATCCTGTTGAATTATTTTTTCATACATTAGTTTACAATTGTACTTTCCTATATAAAGAAATTTCTACTAAAATTATTTTCTAATTTAAGTGAATTTTCTTTTCATGTTTAAGGTATATTACACACACACACACACACACACACACACACACACACACACAGGCACTGGACTCTTATTAGATACATGATTTCCAAACATTGTTTTTTATTTCCCAACTGGATAGCTTTTTCATAGTGCACTTACACTCTATGGAGGCTTCCGATTCAGAAAAGACATCTGTGGTTTTCGCCGCTGCTGGGCCCTACTTGCTAGCTACCACATTGACCTATCAGCAAAAATGTGTCACTGATGCAATAATATCATGACCTTTTATGGAGTGAGTTAATCACTCCCTTGATTGGATTTCAGGCCTGAACTGTGGGAGAGATTACATACTTGACTCAGTAAACATGGGTAAAATGAGAGCAAAGAAGATCTAAGGTATGAGGGAGAACCAACTGTTACTACTTTTGTTTTTGCTTGTTTATTTTGTTTTGTGTTTTCTAAAAGGTCATTTTGTCACACTGTTTTCTAAACACTTATGTCCATGGATTTGTATTACTCTCATTCTTGGTAAGAAGCTTCTTAGTGTAGTGGGTACAGGTTAATGTGGAGACTTTTAAATGATCAAGGGGTTGATAATAAGCAACTGTTGGTAATTGGCTAAAGATGAGACAGCTATATTAACCTGCTTATTATTTCCAAGGCTAAAGGAACATCACAAAAGTAGAAGGCAAAAAGAATGTAAGATTTGTTTTTAATAGCTGAGTAGTACTCCAATGTGTAAATGTATCATACTTTCTGTATCCATTCCTCTGTTGAGGGACATCTGAGTGGTTCCCAGCTTCTAACTATTATAAATAAGGCTGCTATGAACATAGTGGAGCATGTGACCTTATTACATGTTGGAGTGTCTTCTGGGTATATGCTCAGGAGTGGTACAGCTGGGTTCTCAGGTAGTACTATGTCCAGTTTTCCGAGGATCCGCCAGACTGATTTCCAGAGAGGTTGTACCAGCTTGCAATTTCAGCAGCAATGGAGGAGTGTTCCTCTTTCTCCATATCCTTCCCGGCATCTGCTGTCACCTGAGTTTTTGATCTTAGCCATTCTGAATGGTGTGAGGTGGAATCTCAGGTTTGTTTTGATTTGCATTTCCCTGATGACTACAGATGTTGGACATTTCTTTAGGTGTTTCTCAGCCCTTCAAGTTTCCTCAGTTGAGAATTCTCTGTTTAGCTCTGTTCCCCATTTTTTAATAGGGTTATTTGATTCTCTGGAGTCTAACTTCTTGAGTTCTTTTTATATATTGGATATTAGCCCTCTATTGGATGTAGGATTGGTAAAAATCCTTTCCCAATCTGTTGGTTGCCGTTTTGTCCTATTGACAGTGTCCTTTGCCTTACAGAAGCTTTGCAATTTTATGAGGTCCCAAGAAATTCACAGGCAAAGGAATGGAACTTGAAAATACCATCCTGAGTGAGGTAACTCAGTCACAAAAGAACAAACATGGTTTGTACTCACTGATAAATGGATATTAGCCCAAAAGTTCAGAATATCCAAGATTCAATTCACAGACCATATGAAGCCTAAGAAGAAGGAAGACCAAAATGTGGATGCTTCAGTGTTTCTTAGAAGGGTGAACAAAATATTCACAGGGGGAAATAGTGAGACAAAGTGTGGAGCACAGAGTCAAGGAAAGGCCATCCAGAGACTACTCCACCTGGGGATACATCCCATATATAGCCACCAAACCTGAACGCTCTTGTGGATGCTGGGAAGTGCTTGCTGATGGAAACGTGATAAGCTGTCTGGAGAGGCTCAGGCAGAGCCTGACAAATACTGAGATGGATGCTCACAGCCAACCATTAGACTAAGTATGGGGTCCCAGATGGAGGAGTTGGAGAAGGGACTGAAGGAGCTTAAGGGGTTTGCAGCCCCATGGAGGGAGCAACAGTGTCAACTAGCCAGACCCCCCAGAGCTCCCAGAGACTGGACCACCAACAAAATAATACTCATGTGGAGTGACCCATGTTGCTGGCCACACATGTGGCAGAGGAGGGCCTTGTTGGCCATCAGTGGGAGGAGAAGCCCTTGGGCCTGAGGGTCTTAGATGCCCCAGTTTAGGGGAATGCTAGGGAGAGAAGAGGGGAGTGGGTGGGTGGGTGGGGGAGCACCCTCAGAGAGGCAGGGGGAGAGGGAATGGAAAAGGGGGATTCCAAAGAGGAAAACATTTGAAATGTATATAAAGTAAATATCCAAAAACTTTTTTAAAAAATTTTAAAAAAAGAATGTAAGATGTGGAAGATGGGAGGAATCCTGTGACATGATGTATTCTGGACATGACTTGGCTGTTGTACACAATAGTTCACAGCAAGATCAAGCCAGTTAAAAATGGCAGCATAGATGGTAGAATATTGATAATTATCTTCAAAAAACAACATATTTATTCTTATTAATCCCTTTTGTATAATTACTTTTATTTAATTGTTATTTTAGTACTCTGTTTAAGAAACCATTTGAAAAAATTTATACATTTAAGTTTTCACCTATGAATTTTGTATGTTTATGTTTTATATGTTAATGTTTCAACATAAACACAATTTTGGGCAGATATTCAATTCAATTACCCCAAGATCATGTATGAAAAGATCTACTATGCCTAGAGAAAAATCTTATTGAACAATTATCTGATTATAAATGTGTGGTTTTACTTACATACATACTTTCTATTTGAGAGCAAGCTGAGCAAGCCAGGGGAAGCAAGCCAGTAAAATACATCCCTCCATGGCTTCTGCATCATCTCCTGCTTCCTGACCTGCTTGAGTTCCAATCCTGACTTCCTTTAGTGATGAATAGCAATGTGGAAGAGTAAGCTGAGTAAACCCTTTCCTCCCCAACTTGCTTCTTGGTCATGGTGTTTTGTGCAGGAATAGAAACCCTGACTAAAACAGATGGATTTATTTTTATTTTAACTTATGTGTATATATTTGTGTGTGTGTGTGTGTGTGTGTGTGTGTGTAGGTTTGAGCATGTGATTGCAGGTGCCAGAGAGACACAGGCATTGGATCATAATTTACAGAACATTCTTTCTACCACATGTATCCCAGAGATTAAATTCTGCTGTGAGACTTGATGGCAAGCCCCTTTACTTGCTGAGTTGTTTCGCTAACTCTCCATTAATAGTTTTTGTAGTACTGCATTTTACTTTTATTTATCCTGAGAACTGCTCAATTACTCCTTTATTTTACTGGACAGCTTTTCTGGATATAGAATGATGGTTGATAATAATTGAAATATGCAAGCCAAGGCCTTCTGAACCTCATAGCCTCTCACCCGAAACCCTCTTTTACAATTGTGAGGTATTTCTTGAACATTCTGAATTGTTTCTCTGTAAATACTTTTGGTGTCCGTTTGGCTTAACAGATGTCATGATGTATCTAGGTGTAGACAAATTGGAATTGAGCATAGTTAGAGTTTATTGGGTTTGGGATGTGAGGATTTACATCTTATCAAGTTTCTGACCTTTTAATCATGAGTCATTCAACTCTTCTGTCTGAGCCCTTCTCTTACTCATGGGTCCTTATGGAACTATTATTACTGCTGTGGGATGTGCTTGATGATACCTCAGCGTCTGAGACTCTGGTTATTTTTTATCTTTCTTCTCTATGACTAGGCAACTATGTTTTCAATCTATAGACACCCCACCTTGCTGATTCCATCAGATCACATACGCTGTTGACCCTCTTCATAGGTATTATTATCATCCAATGATTTTTGATTAATATATAAAATTTCAAATTTTATTATTTTTAAAGTAATTTCTGTTTTCCATGGACATTCTTTTAATGTGATACTGCTCTGTTTCCTATTTCTTAGATATAGTTTCTCCTTTTCAAAAAGTATCAATTAGTGTTTAGTAAATCTAACTCTATGTGTCTTCATGATACTCTGACATAGCCACTGCAGCATCCCTGCTGAAAATTTATCCTTCACAATATCAAGCTTCTAAGGGATCATCCTCTTCTCTAAAACTTGCAGTGGCTCAACCATATCCTATCAGGGGTATAAGTAGTCCAATTTCCTTTGATCTCTGGGCATCTTTAAAACATCCTTTTCTAGTAAACAAGTACCCAGCACACTGATTACTGTTCTCGTTACTATGACCAATAAATCTGACAGAAGCAACCCAAGCAACAGATAATCCATTTGAACCTAGTTTAGCTGCTGTGGAAGTTCCACTCATAATAGCAGGGCAGTTGGTGAGCAGATTTTCATTTGGCAGATCAGGAGGTAGGAAACTCAGACTGAAACCAGGAGTAGATGTTACCTTTAATATCTGCCCACCATGACCCACTTCTGAAAGCCAAGCCTTGTGTCACAAAGGTTCTATAACTTCCAAAGCAGCAACACCATTGAGGTTCAGATTTCAAATGCATGAGCCTATAGTGGTCTTTCATATCCAAAAAGAATGCTGGTATTCTTCAGTGGCATTTCCTGTGTATCAAGACCTAACAAGTTATCTCATCTTTTGTCAACTATCTTTGCATAAGTGTCTTTTGATGAATGCTTCAGCACTCAGCCAGACAGTCTACAGCTCTACTCATCTACAGATCTTTTCATTTCACATGTTGTATTTTCTCCAATTCTCATGGTTGGCAAAATGTAAAAACTTAAGATTTTCTCAATTGTTTCATGAATATACGTCCAGCAATGAGCCTAAGCACAGCATCATGTACATTCATATGGCCGTCAAGATTCCCAGAATCACACAAAAGCTTGTAAAGGATCTTAAAGACATCTTATGTCTAGATTTTCCTTTTGAATATTTTAATAAGCCTACTCTGTTGCCTCAATTTGATAACATCGCTTTAAAGAACCATGATGTTAAAATCTCCCCCTTAGTATTCTTGACAAGTACAGTGTGAGTAAAAAATCATTTACACAATCCAAGTTCTGAGTTGGGTTAATTTAAGACACCTTTATGAGTAATGTTTTCTTGGGAAATAGTAATAAATGGAGATTGTTTGGGAATGGAGCTTTGAAGGATCCCAATCCTGTACTTCCTCCATCAGAGGCTACAAGGCCTTTGATCTTCATTGTTTCCAGAGCTACTTTGAAAGTATGCGGGCAAGGGTGGAAGAGAACATGATCTTACAGACTTGGCACTTTGTCTACATTGACTGTCACAAGACTTCACAAGACAAGCTTTTAATTCATTTGCAGAGCTGTGAAAATGTTGGCACTGAGCATTTGTGCTGATTTTCCATGTCTGTCATAGAGGAGGAGATCACTATTTGCTAATATTACCCCTATTAGCTTAACAAGTATGCTGGGATGCCAGTTTTGTCTCCAGTCATCCCTAGACCATATCATATTTGAATCCTTTGATGGACTATTACATTCTTGATTTAGTACATATAGCACAACAGTGGTCTATCTCTCCCAAATTTAGTACATATAGTACAACAGTGGCCTATCTCTCCCAACAGAGTAGGCTTACTAAAATATTCAGAAGGAAAATCTAGACATAAGATGTCTTTAAGATCCTTAACAAGCTTTTGTGTGATTCTGAGAATCTGGAAGGCCATATGAATGTGCATGATGCTGTGCTTAGGCTCATTGCTGGACATATATTCATGAAAGAATTAAGAAAATCTTAAGTTTTTACATTTTGCCAACCATGAGAATTGGAGAATTGGCGAGCACAATTTTTCTTCTATTCCAGAACTTGTGCTAACTCAGCAGAACAGCCCTTCTTTAGTCTTCTGGCATGGCTTTCTCATGACTTTCCTCCTGCTGTGAGAAAACTGGCTTCCATGCAGGATGCAGCTTGCTTCGATGAAGCAGAAGTTTACACTCTTTATGTGTACAAAGGCTGAGTGGCTAATGGGTCAGAGTTTGAGGAAGGTATAAGGCATGCTCACCCGCAGTTTTGAAAGGCCAGCTGTCTTTGCTGATTTATCCTTGCTGATTCTGCAAACTTTGCTGATTCACCATTTGCAAGATCATGTGTGATTAACATCAAGCCAGACACCCTTCATTTGAATTTTATGAACTGTCAATCCTTAGAAAGGGTCTGGTATAAAATTGCAACATGGCTCCACAAGAACTGCATGAGAGTAAGAAGTAAATATAGTTAACCTCCAGCCATTCTAAGATTGCCACTGTGCTTGGCTTTTGGTTAATCTAAAAGTAATATACAAGTTGGAGTTTGATCTTAAATTTATAACCATAACAGGATATTAGACCTAAAAGTGTAACCAAATGCCCAGGAAGGAGATTAACAATGTATATTACTTTAGTATTTGACAATAGCTAGAGGAAAAACCCAGAGAAAGAAATGTTTTAAAGGCTTGGGGAGTTTGGAAAATCAAAACAAAACAAAACAAAACAAGACTTTTGGAATAGAACATAGGAGAGGGCCTTTATACTTGAGTATATAATCTAATAATCCAGTTAAGTACAGGCTCAGTTTTTTAACACTAGCAAGTCTAAGTCAATTAAATTTCAATAGGACCCAGGAATCTGAATATTAATAATCCCCTTACACATCTCCAGGGCACTGGGTTAAGCTGTGACAAAGAAACTAAGGCAGAAATGAGCAATGTAATGTTCAGAACCTGGCAAATGTCCCTTTTCAATTTGGTTATAGCATAAATTTAAACGGAAGCAGTTGTGATTATTAATTGTAAGTGGCTTAATAATTTCACTTAATTACACTTCTACCTGATTACCTCATTAACATTTGGGGCCCAATATTTGTATATTGTGGAGAGTTGTCATATGCACTATAGGATATTTAAGCAGCATCTTTGGCTTCTACCCAGTAGGATACAATATCACAGATGTCTTTCTATGTCCTTTGGGGAGCAAAACTATTTTCAATAGAAGACCATTCTCCACAATTTTGTGTGTTGAGTTCATAGCAACTCCCCAGGAGAACTCTAAAGACAGAAACACTAAATTTGGCTAAATGCACAGCAGAATTTATTTTGGAAATAAGTATCGGGACTAGAGCAGGGTGGGCTGAGGGTGTGGTTCAACATTAACTGACAAATGACTGTGCCATTCTCAAAATTTGAAGACGAAGCTTCTGGTAGATTCTAGGATGAATAGTTTTATCAATTTAAGGGGATCTGAGATCAACTAAGAGGCAGATCTCTGTGAAAATGTTTCCAGAAAGTATTAGCTGCAGGGGAAGACCCTTCCTTGGAGTTGGAAGCAACTTCCAATGGGTGACCCAGATGTAGAGTTTCCAAGCTAAAGCAGTGACACCTGCCTTCCTTCACTTTTGCTAGCAAGGATATCTGCTGTTTCTGCCATCACACACACACACACACACACACACACACACACACACACACACACCAGTTCAAGTTTTTTCAGCTTCCAACATTGACTCAAATGAAGCAGTTCTGTTAGAATCTTCCAAGTCTCAGAACTAGATTGGGGCTGTTGAGGCTTCCAACTTCATTGTGTGAGCAGCTACATATTCTCAGCCTTCCTATTAAACACAGCCATTGCTAGGTTACCTATATCCTATTCTATAAACCAATCTAGTGGATCGTAAGAATCTATCCATGCATTCTGTCAGTTCCACTCCTCTAGAGGGTGTTGACTGAAACAGATGTGAGCAACAAAACAGACAGAGCTAGCCTTCACATGAGCTGATAAGTGTGCTCCACTGCTAAACTTCAAGGTAGACAAAATCTGATTTAAGACATTCAAGAAAGAACTGCAAAAGTCTGAATTGTGACTCCTCAAAGACAATAATATATATTTTTTCAACAAAAAGCAAGTGATATGCATATATGCCCTGGTGTGGTTTTTTGTTTGTTTGTTTGTTTGTTTTGTTTGTTTTTGTTTTTTAATGTTTCACCCATTAATTTTATTTACCTCATGGACCTTTTAAGTTATTGTATTTATTGCTTTTTATAAATATTTATATTAAAAGGTTTTCATTGTTCTCTGTGAGGCTTAGAAGAACCAAGCTGAACAGCTTTGTAGAATCTTAACCATTTAGTATCAACTCCAATGCTTATATAAGTATGTTGGAATACTTGTCCTTACTTAGCAAAGTCTTATTCCCAGGATATATCATATTCTATTTTTATTTTATCCTCACAAAAGATTCATTAGTGTGGTCGTTGTTTAGTCTCTGCCATGTAATGTACTCCATACCTGTAGTTTGTTTGTTTTTGTAAATCTAACATTGAAATTGCCGGATCTGCTATCATTGTCTTAGACAGCCTTGTAGTAAGTGATGATATGAGGAGCTGACTCCAGTACTTACAGAGTAAACTGAAAAGAACTATAGATTGAGACTAAAAAGGGTGAGTTTCTAGCCCAATTCTGGATGAATCCATACAAAAATTCCATCTGAATATTATTTTCTTTTTTGTATTTTTTTAAAAAGATGATATCCTTAATATTCAGAGCACAGGTTACATTTCAATTGTGGTTTCTGCCTGAAAGAGATCCAAAACTGATTGCTTGAAGGAATGAGTTAGCAAATGGTCATACTACATGATTCTGAGGCCCTTGACAGCTCAAACATCTTGAGATCCCAAAACATTCTTTGTCCCCAGCTAGCTGTTGTACTGTATTCTCCACAGGTGAGCTCAGCTGTACACCTCTTCTTAAGGAATGTGCTAGTGTAGCTAGCTAGATACTATCTTCACTTTCTCCTTTTCTTGGGCATTTAATACACAGATTTGCTTTATGGTCTCCTAATTTGACACAACAGAAACCAATTCTGCCTAAGCAAACTTTTGACTGTAGTTACTTTAATCTTGTTTCTTCTCTCTACTCACAGAATACATTCTCTTGTCATTATCTACCTGCCCAGTGACCCATTCTAATCAAACCTTTTCCTCAATCACTGACTGAAAGAAAAAGCTTCAGGCTCACTTTTCAGTCTTAATTTTTCTGCACTGTTTTGCATCATTTGAGGAAAGGTTGAGCTCCTCTTTTGAAATAGCCACTTGTTGTATATCATCCAACACTTCATATTGTTCTAGTCTTCCTTTCTCCTCATAGGCTGTTTTGTTGATCATATGTCCTTTGTTCAGACCTGACATGTTTCAGTAGTCCCTTAGGCCCATAGCCATCAACTCTTCCCCACGTAAGGCCTTCTCCAAGGTGAACTGATACATGACTGTATTAGCCATGATTTGCAAACTATGCATGCAGTTATAAAGTCCCGAATAGAGTGTCAAGACATGTATACTCAACTGTACCATTAACCTCTATATTAAATAAATAATTCAAAATTTATATCAATGTTTCAAAATAGCATAATTTTTTTTATAGATATATTGCTTTTTGTCTTCTTCATGTGGTTATTGAACTCAGATAGCCAAGATTTGGTCATCATTCTTTCTTGATACATCACTGTAATTAATCACACAATAGATCATTTCCAGAGACTTCTATAGTTTTTTAAATGAGTAAATGAATATTTTCCTTTATTTTTATATTTCATTATAAGGTAGATCAAGAAAATTTATAGCCATTAGAACTTGCAGCTCAGTTGAACTTAAAGTTGGCAAGGAATGTATTCAGTGAGACTAGAGCCTGTTGTTAAAATTACTACCTCAACACTGTGGAGGAGATAGCAAAGGACATGAATGTGAATACCATTTTACACAGAAATACAACTCTTACAATTGGTCTATCTATACTGAAGTTTGTAGTGTGATTCAGATGTAATTAGTGCAATTTAGGTATCAGAAAATTATTTATATAATAATTCTATATTTTACCAATGGTTACCAATATCAATACCACCGGTAGCCATCTCTCACTCTGTGGTTCTAAGATTTTATAACTATCATGCCTGTTTAGTCAATGGTTAGCTGATTGATGATTTGGCAAATATAACCTAGCCACAAACCACAGTTTTCCTAGCAGATTCCTTGAGGAGAGATGTAATTTCAATCATCTGTGAATTCTGGTACAAGAGCAGGACTCTGTAAAATAATTGTTATGGAATATTGCTTCTCAGTCTGTTTGACACTTCCAAGTTGAAGCGTGAGTTTTCCAGCTTGAGTTCCATTTTAATAAAAACCATGCATGTCGGTAGACATTGGCTCTTTTTAATTATGGCTGTGAGAGCAATCCTATTCCTTGCAGCTTACTTTACACTTAACACTTAGTTTAGAAAGAAATTATGCAATAAACAGAAGGTGATGATAATGACATAGAGGAGGTGGCTTCAGATGTGGAAAATAGAATCACGTCCAAGTGGCTTCTTTCCAGACGTAGCTGACAGACTTCACAGTGTATGTCTGTCAGTCAATACACTTTGAACTGAGTCAGAGTGCTGCCTCTAGGGATTGGATCCCATTGATTTTTAATGAGTGTAATTGTCTCAACGCTCACTGGAGTTGCTTCTCCTCTTCTCCTGTTATGTAAGTTGGCTTGGTTGTTAATGTGGGAGTGGGCAAAGGGTTAACAAAAAGTTAACAATAGTTGACCATAAATTAAAAGGCAACAGAGTCAGGGCAAGGAGGGGGAGAGTGGAGAGATGAATTTCTGACAGAGGAGGGACTAATAATGTCCAACCATTTATTTGCTTCAAAATTCATTGCAAAGGGCAATAATTGTTTCAAATAGAAAGGCTGTTGAATTATAATTGGGAATAATTGAAACTCACCAAAATATTGAATAAAACATGAGCTATTTTAACTTGTAGTATCTTTTAAATTATTTTCTGGAGAAATAGGGACATGGATCATGATTGGCTATGAGCCTCACCCATTCCCTGGTGTCTTTGGCAGTCCATTATAGCAAGTGTTTACTAACAAGCACTGTGGCTAAGTAGACATAAGGTCCCTCTGCTTTCCCCTGCATGGCTCTTTCTGGATGCACTACTAGATAAGGACCAGAACAGATCCTGTTTCCAAAAGAGTGAGCTTTAGCCATGTGACAAATAATATACGGGCCTGAGTATCCAGTGACAGCATCAGCAGGCTCTGAGAAGTAGCATTTCCATAAGTCATTATGATGTCACCCAGCATGCATCTCCCAAGCACAGCCTAGGCAGGGGCTATTAACTGCTATTTTCCAGCTGTCGCCTTCACTATGTCTGCTGTCATATTGTTTGACGGACAGATTCCAACTCCGTGGCACATGTCCTCCTCCCTCTCGTGGCCCTGTACCACAGACAGGTTCTTTGTGTGATCTATCTGCCTATGATATAGAACTGACAGTCAGAGTGGGATAAGGCAGGAGGTTTTGGTGACTGAGATTAGAATGTGTGAGTCAGGGGGGGAGGGAGGGCAGTCTCAGATGACACAGTTATGACAATGGTAGAGCTCAAAGGAAAGTAGCTTTCTGTATCCTCATCATACTATGAGGCAGTTCTACACTTAGCCTAGGGTCTACTAGGTAGATAGTAGTCATTTTCTGAATGAAAAAAATAAAAATAATAAAAAAAACATAGATGACTTGGTAGAAAGCATCCAGGAGCTAGTCTAAGCTGGGTTCCAATCTTGTCTCTTCTTGTGCCCCAGATACAGCAATGAGACAATCTAAATGCATGGACAGATATTAACTTCTGTGAACTCTATTCTCACCATATGTGGAATGGAACTTGTAGAAGCCCCTAATTCACACTGTATTCATGAAGTTGCAGAATAGGGAAACTGTGCAATAAGCCTCTAACCAGAGCTTAGAAATATGGCCACCATCTTAAGTGATCATGCTAGTCTCCCCAAGGACAACTACAGCACTTGAAATGGCACACTTAGCATTAGCCTGAGATCATTCATTGTGCTCAACTCAATCCTTCATTCTTTACTTCTTGTAAACTGTGCTTGTCAAAGTGAACTTTTTTTTTTCCTTTTTATCATGTAACTTTAAGAGGAAATTTACAGAATCAATGTTCAGGCACCCTTTCTCAAAGTCTCCAGCATGATCATAAAATACAACTAGAAAAGAGCAGGGATGGAGTTTTCTTTTCTAAGTCACTGACTGTCTGAGAGGCTAGCTGCTTGAGTCTTCCTATTCACCCTCTTTTCATCAAGCTTTCCAGAACCTAGCATCTTGATGGGAGAGATACTACCCTTTGTGTTTCTGATTGGCCTGGGGTATATAGAGCTGCTTTTGTTTCCTTTAGTCCTCAAGATGCCAAGACAACAGTCAAGTATCTGCTTTCTACACCTTCGCCCTTACTCGTACTAATATTCTTCCCACCAGATACATGGAGGTTAGTGAGTGCATGGGGTTGAGGTAATAAACCTGGAAGGAACAACTCTGATGTTAGGAAGACTTGGGGTTGCCTGAGAATGCAAACTTAGAGGGAGCCTCAGTCAGATGCTGTTTTCACACACACACACACACACACACACACACACACACACACACACACTTGTGGAAAAGATAAAATGTCCAAAGTCAAAGTCAAAATATCAAGACTTGATTTAGACATAAAGCACATGTGTAAGAGCTGACAGCAGCTTGGTCCAGATGTGGTTCTATGTCTCAGAAGACTAAGACCTATGACTTTTATCATGCAGCTTTTGCTAAGTAGTATTGGCACAGTAAACAATGCTTCGAGTGTCATACTACAGGAATATTTTTCTAAAGGAATATATGGACACTGCACACCTGCATAGATCATACCCTAGATAAAAGCAATGCTACCAGAACCAGAAACATTAAGGATATTGTAAACTATGTTCCTGAGAGGAAAATCAAGCTTCATCTCATAGCCAGCTTGCCAATGGATTTCAGTGTATAGTACAGGGTAAAGTACTCATGCATTCTGTTGTTCTTTTCAACAACATAAACAAAATTTGAAGTGTCAGCATTATTTGTGGCGACCACTTAGAATGAAAAACTCTTAAATGTAGCCTCCGCATTAGCAAATGATCATCATGGAATGGAAGGAAGGGTTCATCTCTGCAGCCCTGTTGCTTTTTCTTGCCTGGCTTCATGTGTGGTACCCCTTGAATCAATATTAGAGAAATTGTCTGCTGCCAAGCAGCCAGAAATGTATGTAGGAGCTCAGGAGCCATGGGTTTTTCTGTGCTCTGCAAAAGCTCAGTGAATCCGCATCTCTGGGAATAGACAGTTAGGAGAAATTGGAATTTCTCCTGAATGAGACAGAGCATATGACCATCAGGAGGAAAATGTACAGAGAGGCCAGCAGCCAGCACAGTGTCATGAGGTGAATGGGGTCTGCACAGTATCACTCTGTCTTATCTAGGAAATAATTATATGGTTCTTATTTATTTTTAAGTACATGTCAGTGAATATCTGGTACCAGTTCAGACTAGAAGAAATCAAAGCATCTCAGATGGGTCACTGGGGTCATCTTTGTCCTATGAACTCTGGTTGCTCAATATAGTACACACAGGCAGGACGTCACAGAAGCACCTAAGAGCTCTGCAAAGCCTAGGCACAGCCTGCTTCACTCTGCAGGGTTGAAATGGACTTCATGGCAATCTCACTTCAAGCTGTTGGCTATGAAAAATAAAAATACAGTATGTTTTCCTTCGCAACCCCTCCTGCATCTGAAAGGCAAGTTACACTTCTTTAGGAACACATATCAGCCAGATGTGGAGTATCTGTGGAAACTGCAGTGACTGGCTCAGCAAACAGCAGGAAACCAAGGAAAGCTGCAAGACTTCACTGCAGGGAGGGGCAAGAATGGTGTATACAGAGGGATGTGGGTCAAGTTTCAGAAAAAGGGCATACTTAAGTCAACAAGGAGTATTCAGTAGCCCCCCTTTCATAAAGCACAGATCCTTTTCTCATATATTATAATGTAAATATAGTTTTCTCTACCTTTCCTCCTCCCAGTTCCTTGCCTGCTCTCCCAAATGTATCCACTGTGTTCCTGTCTCTCATTAAAAAAGAACAGGGCTTCTAAAAGATAACAACGTAAGATAACAAAATAAAATATAATAAGATAAAACAAAAGCTGTCATACCAAAGTCGGACAAAATGAGCCAACAGAAAAATAAGAGCCCAGAGAGAAAGAACAAAAATCAGAAATCCACACATCCAGGAGTCCCTTGAAAGTACGGAACTGAAAGCTATAGTATATGCAGAAGACCTGGGGCAGATGTTTGTGGGCCCTGTGATTGCTGTTCAGTCTCTGTAAGTTCATATGAGATTTGCTCAGTTATTTTAAAGGACCTTGTTCTCCAGGAATTCTCCTTCCCTCTGTCTTCCCTGCTCCTTCTGCCTCCTCTTCTGCAGGGTTTCTAGAAGGACTATTCTCTGAAGGAATACAGAAGGAATATTCAGTAGTTTGATTTTGCTTCTGCTGAAAACACCAGTGCTGGTAAGACAGGGGGGGGGTTCTGCTACTTATCACACTGAAGTCCTGGCAAACATAAATAGTGCCTTTAAGTCCTTAAAGAATAAATGTGGCCTCAGACAGGTTATGCCAAAAGCAACAGGTTATGCCTGTAAAGACAAGGATTTGAATTTAGCCAAAGTAACCATAAAAAGTGATGATCTAGGATCCTCAGATACACAGAACCATTATCTTTGTTTTGGGTATAACACAACTTCCAATTATTCTGTTAAATTGATTGATTGATTGATTGATTGATTGAGCATGCAGGTTTGCAAAAATGGATTGATTTTAATGAAGAGGCCAGTACTTTCTGGGAGATGAGGGTTCATTATTCCAGTACTGGATAATGGGATTTGAAGTAAACTTTTGCAGTAGAGTAGACCATATAGAAAATATATATATACACATAGGACACCAAAGTCAAAATAGCTGGCAACCTTCATTCAAAATAAAAAAAAAAAAAAGAAATGCTTGGAGCACATGGGCATGGCTTTTGCTGGTAGCTTGTTATTAATTGTGATGGCTAATCATCACTCTCAACTTGACTGGGTTTACAATCAATACATCTGTGCCTCAGTGAGATTGTTTCTAGAACTATTTAACTAAAGAGGGAAATCCCACACAAACTCAAGTGGCACCATCCTGTGGATTGATATCCTAGAATTGTTTCCAAAAGGGAAGTTCACCCAGTACCACCATTCATCTCTCTCTGCTTACTGAGTGCAAAGATAACAAAAATTGCTGGCTCAGACTCCTGTCGACATGCAGTCTCCATGGACTGTACCCTCACATTGTAAGCCAAAATAAACCCTTCCTCCCTTACATTGCTTCTTGTCAGATATGTTGCCACAGAAGGCTAGTAAAGGAACTAAAATATTGCTGTTGAACATCCTGAGACAGTGGCTCTCAGGGACACAACTCTCTGTTCTGAAATCTGTGTATTTCTGTGAAATATGGTATTTCATCTGAAAAAGACAGAGTGCTCTAGATAAACATGATCTGCACAAATATTACACAGGATGGCAGAGAGGAGCAAAGGCAAAAACAGCACAAGGGTCAGTGTGAGACAAGTTCAGGATGCAGGATTGATCCTGGGAATTGGCAAGTGTGTAGCCAAGAAAGATCTCTTGCATTGGTGAGGTTGCCCCTGAGATTTGGTGAAGGAAAAATCGAAAACTTTCCATGAAAACTCTGTGAAACAAAGTTCTGTGCTCAAGGCGACTCTCAGATTTATATCAATGATTTAAACATTTCAAAATGTTAAGACAGTGCCAATGTATACATGCTCACACATTTTGAGCTGTTTCCCAGATAGGTAGCACAGTTTGTAGGACCCAATGAATACGAAGGTTGTACAGCCTTTTCTCCAAATGTTAGTAAGAATTTCAAGACACATCGCAGAGTATCAAATGAAAAAGAGTGCCCTTCTGCACAGCTGGCTGTGCTTCATACAAGTGATTGACAACTTCCCACAACATCACTAGGTGGTGGGAGCCATGGTTATCTTCAATTCAAGTGAAGACCTAGGAAGGATGCTCATGAGATATCAATTAGGGATAGAGCCAAGGATACACCAGCATAAGTCTTTTTCCAAAGTCTCTCTCCCACCATGCTGTGTATACTGAATCTCAAGATAGAAGGCTTCATGAGAATGAGTACATGAGAATGAGTCTGCCTATTTGTGTTTCCAGAAGAAACAAGGAATAGTGGGAAACCAATATGTTTTCTGAGCATCAGAAGACTTGAGTATTTAGTGAATGGACTTTGCCAGGCACTCAGACTTCACTGTACATCAGAATCATGGGCTAAGTGCCCCCCATAATGTGGATTCTTGCTATATAGATAGATCAGAGAGTCTGACATTTTAATACCTGCTAATTCTAATATGGTCAGCAAATGGAGTCAGCTTAGGGTCACCTCTAAGGTAGGTTTACTTTCTTCAGTGCTAAGTTTTTATTGTTCTGTTTTAATTCTATCAATTGATTATATTAATGTCTCTAGCCCCTCTCTGTTCTTTCCCTCTTTTGTTCAAATTGCCTCACAGGGGTATTTCTGCCCCTCCTCCAATTAATTATCTCCCTATGACATCTTAGATTTCTCCAACTGAAAACTGTGGGTGAATAGCTTGAACAGAAATGTGTTTCTTTTATTTCTGGATCCTAGATGAAGATGTTCAGAGACATAGTGATGACCAGAGTGTCTTCCTTGAACAAGACACACCCAGATGTCTTCTTACTATGTTCTCAAAGATAAGAAACAGGGAGAGTTCTCTGCTGTTCAATTTCTTTTATAAAGGATCTAACCCTACTTACAAGAGCCTCACTCTCACTAACTATTTTTACAAGACCTCATGTCCTAATGCCCCTCCATTATGAGTTATCTAGATAGAAAATAGTATGACATTTTGAAGGAGTATGCAATGCACTCCCTCTTTTGTCTTTATTTGTGGGGTTATCTTTAAATGTCTATTACTTTATTTCAATATCTAATTATTACTCAACAAAATAATGGACTAGTTCTGTTTTCCTTTCCATACCTACATGTTGCATCTTTAGCACTGATATCTGTGGGTGATATTATTCCAATATATTCACTGGATCCCTCAGCCTGTGGGAACAAACCTGGCTTGGTGGAAAGAAGCCCCATGTGTCCGTTCTGGGTGCTGCAGCTCTGGGTGGGACAGGAGGCACTTGGGAAGTGGCTGCAAGCTCTTCTACAGTCCGACGGGCTGGCCAGGCTGTGTGAGAGGCCTCTGTGGAGACACAGCCCATGTGTAGAAGAGGGAACCATCCCGTGGAATGCAGCAGCTGGCTCTGGAGCTCCCATGGTTGGACATCACGGACCCTGCTGAACACCGTAGGACCTGGGAACAGACAGAGCAGCAGAGTGCAGCTGGCATCCCACTGCAAGGCCGCTTGGGGTGCTGGGCTAGCTTCTTAGGCTTGGGTGAATGGGTCCCATCTGGGAGTGCTGGGAAGCCCTTGGGGAGAGATTAGATTGGCTTCTTAATCGAGGGCTGAATCCTTTGATTCCCACAGAGGGTCCTGATGAAGAGAGAGTCCATAATTCTAAGACATTTATTTTCATTGTGGAAAGTGGCATGGATAGAATTGTACCCTGGCCCCTCTGGGAGAGGCGAGGCAGATATAGTAACTGGGAAGGGACATGGCTAAGCCTAGGTGTCTCATTAACATGGGGATGGCTTAGGGCTATGTGGCCACACCTCTACCTGAGGAGGGGTGGTACGTGACCTGACAGGAGCCAAAAACCTCCCAGGAGCATTGGCATAACATTTTCCAGTCCCTTGCAGATTGTTCTGCTGGGTCACCCAGAGTTTACGCCTGTGCTCAACCAGGTGCCAGACTGCCTGTCACAGATCACTGCCCATCACAGATCACAGCCCCACATTAGCCTACATTTATGTTCATAATAAAATCTTATCTCTACACTGAGTATAATATAGGGATGGAAACCTCACTATGGCAACATTGCTGGGAAGATTGAATTCCATTCGCCTGGTCCACTGTCCAAGAAGTATCTTTGTGCAGCACAATGATGAAATCTTTCCAGTGGCCTTTCTCCTCTGTATGAAGAGCATGTGGCATGCTTCAGCAGTGTTTTTAAATTTCTGCCACATGCCTGTTGAAGGCTCCCATTAGATAATAACTCTCCTAGTTGCAGAGCACACCTTCTTCCCTTGTAAAACCCAAGGGCATTTACAAACTGACTGGACTCCCAGGCTGGCTAGACTTCCCTCTTTTATCACTCCCCTTCCTCTTTGCTTTTTTTTCATTTTTATCCTCCTTCCTGTATCTTTATCTTCAGGTGACACATCTAAAGCAAGGGAGTTCTCAGCTAAGTAGTTTGCAAATCCTCCTGTTTACACACATTTGTCGAGGAATGGTTCTCAAAGCCTGGACCTAGATCATCAAGAACAGCTGCCTCAGCAGCTTGGAACCTTTAGAAATGCAGATTCCCAGATTCATCCCAGATCCCTGAATCAGAAACTGGACTAGTACCTAGTGTTCTGGGCCTTAGCAAGCCTCCAGGTGATTTCCATGTAAGTGAAGCTCAGAAACCACTGGTCCAGGGAAATGTAGCTCCAAAATGCACATTGCCAGATGCTATTAGCAATCCTAGTTCTAGATTCCCTCTGGTTTTTCTGAGAGAGGCCTGGCAGCCTGCACTAGAGCTTGGCTTCATGTGTGCTTTCCTTTCATTTAGTGAGCTCTATGCTACCAAGTGGTTTTGCAGGTGTTATGTTAAAATTACTCTGTTTCATGGGACTTGAGAACAGTTGCAGGTGGGTATTTTGTTACCACATCCCAACTGCCTTTCCAGTCAGTACTTGCCTGCCAATGATGGAGGGATTTTAATATGTGTTGGCACCTTTGTCATGTTCAGAACACCAGGAGGAGATAGGTCTCATTTTCACCAGCTCTGTATTACATCTCTTGTAACCTGTGCACAAATTATGAAACAGGGCAAGTAACTAGAGGGATTTTAGCCACATACACACCTGGACATCAAGTCAACAAGGGAGGACAAGGTAGCCAAGTGAGCCCTAGCTTCTAAGCTTTCTCATGGGTAAGAGTGGCTGTGTAACCCTCAGATACACTACTAAGGCAGTGTCTGTGAACTCAGAGTGAAAGACAGAAGAGAATTAGCTCTACTGATAATTAAGCTCAGAAATACACATACATCAATTATTCAGTTTCCACAAGTCCTCATTAATATAGGCTTCTCAAGTGCAGACAGAATGATAATTCAAAGGAGAAGTAGAACCAAATTTATCTTTGTATGCTTTTCCAAAAGAGGAAGAATGGCAATGGGGGAGGGGAAAGACTGGAGAAACAGTCTAAAAGTGAGAGCAAAGTGGCAGGCCATGCAAAACTGAGTATTTTCAACTTCAGCAATGCCTGTAAAGTAAAAGCTCCATCTGCAAATGACTTCTCGTTGATTTCATGCTTATATTTATGCTTTACATATCTCCAAAATTCAAAAGGCTTAAGAGAGTTAAGACACAAAAACTTGAAATTTATATTTGTTTGTCTTTGGGACATGTTGCTGCATTTAAAAACTAGATGTTTAATTTTATTTTACAAATTTGTATATTTTTAAAAGACAGCTCAGTCAATGGGGTTTCACTATGTTCTTGGAGCATGCATTAGGGCACCTGTATTACTAAAATTCACAATCATCTAATTCCTTCACTTTATGACTTTGCCTATGGATCCTGGATCCTCTTAGAATACTTATGGAAGGAAAGGTTCAGGGTTTGCTTCCAGCCCTACTTCAGTTAGAGAGTAAGCCATAGTTGTTAGAAATATATAACAGCAGACAATACTCAGGTTTAGTGTGGACAATGGAAAATCTAACCCATTCATTTTTACATATTGATACAAGAACTAGACAGGAAAGTCTGCAATGTTTGCTCAAATGTAAATCCAAGTCCTCAAAGTCTAAGATTTAGCAATTTCTCCCCCAAGTGTTTACCTGAGAGGAGCCTTGCATGTGTGTGCACATGGGGATGCCCATGGCCTATAGAGTTTTTCATCAAAACAGATAAGCATAGGCTACAACTCAGTGGACCTGATTAGGGCAATGCATGTATAGATGAAGGACATCTCTGCAGGGAGGAACTTAACCCAAACCCAGGATAAGGAAAGGGGATTGAATTTGAAATTAAATTGTTAGGGAGTAAAAGACAATTGAAGAGATAACACCTGTTATAAAGTGATAGGTGGATTAAGTGGATATGCACATTAATGGTGCATATGAAGAAACAGGTTAGTTAGAAAACAAATCAGAAAATACTACCACATATTTCCCATATATACATATTAAGAGGAGGTAAATACCTCATAGCATTGGAGATAGATATATTGCATACTAGTACCTAAGTAAGAATTGCTGCAGGAAGTAAGGAGAGAAAGAGGGCTTTGCATTAATTAATAAATAAATAATAAAAAATAAATAGTAGTTCATTCTGCTCTGTGATGAAGAACATAATCTTCTGCAATTCTGAAAGTGGTTTGACAGAGACTGCAGGTATGAGAGACTTTCTCTAGGAAGCCCACTTTTCTATGCTTATTGCTGGATCTTGACAGCTGATGCTGGTCACCCTTGTGAGTCTTCAGAATACTGATGACTGGAGCACATTTGGGTTAGGGTAGAGATCTAGGGGCACAGCTCAGCATGAAGGATGAGAGTGACTTGAGATTTGGGGGGAAGTTGGGATGCAGAGAGTGCTGATTGAACACCTTCTTTGAAACAGTAATTCAAGAGGTTTAGAGAAGTAGTCTCATTGAGTAACTGTGGGATGAATGAAGCCTCAGTCAGAATAGATGAACATAAGAGCTACACACACATATACATCTAAAACTGTGTCCAAAGGCATTGAGAAAAAAAATCTGCCCAAAGCAGCAGAAGAAAACATTGCTTCTGGGTTTTCATAGTGAACAAATAAAACATCTCTATGGGAATCAAACTCATTGTCCATCCTGATCCCAGAACTGGCGTCTAGCTTTGTATCACAAAGTCAGAATCATGTAAGAAGTGTATTGGAGGGACCAGAGGAGATGGGTCATTTAATAAAGCGCTTGCATCCTATCTTTGAAGACTTTAGATTGAGCTGCAGAATCTGTATAAGAAGCAGTGAGTATTACATTGTTGCCCCTTTAACCTTATTACCAATGAGTTATATCTCCCCTCCCTTGAAATCTTCCACATGTAACCATGAGCCTTTGCTTATTATCTGACCAATGTAGATATTCTAAAGGAAACATACACATCTAGAGACTCAAAGATAACATCCAGAAGTGACAAAAACCATGTGCCTGTTATATCTCACTCAGAATGATTTGTTTCATTCATTTAAATGCAATTTACATAATTTAATTTTTCTTAATATCTATGCAATGTTCCATTGCTCAAATACACCACATTTTTATTATCCAGTCATCAGTTGGTGGAAATCTGGGGTCTTTCTATGTCCTACCCAGTGTAAATAGAGCAGCAATGAACATGAATGAGCAAGAATGGCAATATTTCTATAGTTGGATATAGAGTCCTTTTGGGCATATGCCAAAGAGTGGTATAACTGGACATACAGAAGAATTGTTTCTAGATTTTTAGTGGAACTGCCAAAATCATGTCTATAGTGGCTGCAAAATTGACATTCCCACCAGAAGTGAATGCATGCTTCCCTTTTCCATATTCAGCATTTATCATCATGCATCGTTTTTGTCTTAGACATTTTGAGTGGGGTAAGAGGAAATCTCAAAGTAGTTTTAATTTGCATTTTCCTAAGGGAAGGCAGGGTAAATGAGAAAATGCAGGATGGAAAAATAATATGAGCTTTGAAAAGAACATTGAAATATACTGCTATAGAGGGTTCTTAAAATATATACATACACATATATTTTTAAAAGAAAAAAGAGTTAAAATTGAGTTATTCTATAGCAGAGCAACAATAGCCATACTAGATACCAAAGAAAAATAAATTTTAAAAAATCAGTGCCAGGAATGATTTGCCTCTTTTGAAGTTGTTGGCCAGTAGGATCCCTAAATATTAAAAGCTATTTCCAATGCTTTTGGTTACCCTCTAAAATTGACAGTAAGATGCTATTGATGAAGAGGTCACATAATTAAGTGTAGGAACATAGAGAAATTAAGGTAATACTCCACTTGAGGCTTTGTTCCTCCTGGCTAATGTTCACGATGCTGCAAATCTTACTGGATAACTAACCATCAGTCAATTGTGAGAGCTACAGTAATGACAGGCCTGTTAAGGCATCTCACTGATAACTAATATTCTTAGGAACATTGTGGTAGTAGCTCAATCTACAGGATAAAATTCATACCTGAGCACTGGGCACCATTTTCAGGGCCACGGATCTATATATAGTCAGGTATCAGTCAATAAGGGGTAAATCATTATCATTATCATCATCATTATCTTTTTTTCATACTTTATTTACATTTCAAATGTTTCCCCCTTTCCAGATCTCCCCTTTGGAACCACCCTATTCCCTCCCCCTGCCACTATGGGGGTATTCCCCACACCCACCCACTCTCGTCTTCCCTCCGTGGCATTCTCCTATACTGGGGGATCTAACACCCTCAGGCCCAAGGGCTTCTGCTCTCCCTGATAGCTAACAAGACCCTCCTCTGCCGCATATGTGGCCAGCACCATGGGTCCCTCCATGTGTATTCTTTGGTTGGTGATCCAGTCTCCGGGAGCATCAAGGGGTCAGGCCACTTGCTACTGTGGCTCCCTCCCTGGGGCTGCAAACTCCCTCAGCTCCTTCAGTCCCTTCCCCAACTCCTCCCTCTGGGACCTTACACTCAGCCCTACAGTTGCTGTGAAGTGACTCTTGCGTATTTCGAACTTTTGGGCTAATAACCACTTATCAGTGCATACATACTATGTTCATTCTTTTGTGACTGCATTACTTCACTCAGAATGATAAAGCCTATATGCAACAAAATTGGAAAATCTGGAGGAAATGGACACGTTTCTAGACAGATACCAAATACCAATGTTAAATCAGGATCAGATAAACGATCTAAACAGTCCCATAACCTCTAAAGAAATAGAAGCAGTCATTAAAAGTCTCTCAACCAGAAAAAGCCTAGGACTAGATGGGTTCAGTGCAGAATTCTATCAGACCTTCAAAGAAGACCTAATACCAATACTCTTCAATCTATTCCACAAAATAGAAACGGAAGGAACACTACCCAATTCATTCTATGAGGTCACAGTTACACTGATACCAACACCCCACAAAGACCCAACAATAAAAGAAAACTTCAGACCAATTTCCTTTATGAATATTGATGCAAAAATACTCAATAAAATTCTCACAAACCGAATCCAAGAACACATCAAAATGATCATTCACCATGATCAAGTAGGCTTCATCCCAGGGATGCAGGGATGGTTCAATACCTGGAAATCCATCAATGTAATCCACTATATAAACAAACTCAAAAAACAAAAAACAAAACAAACAAACAAAAAAACCCACATGGTCATTTCGTTAGATGCTGAAAAAGCATTTGACAAAATTCCATATCCCTTCATGATAAAAGTCTTAGAAAGATCAGGATTCAAGGAGCATACCTAAACATAGTAAAAACAATGTACAGTAAACCAGTGGCCAACATCAAACTAAATGGAGAGAAACTCAAAGTAATCCCACTAAAATCAGGGACTAGGCGAGGCTGCCCTCTCTCTCCCTATCCATTCAATATAGTACTTGAAGTTCTAGCTAGAGCAATTTGACAACAAAAGGAGGTCAAAGGGATACAAATTGGAAAGGAAGAAATCAAAATATCACTATTTGCAGATGATATGATGGTATACTTAAGTGACCCGAAAAACTCCACCAGAGATCTGCTACAGCTGATAAACACCTTCAGCAAAGTGGCCAGATACAAAATTAACTCAAGCAAATCAGTAGCCTTCCTATATGCAAAGGATAAACAGGCTGAGAAAGAAATTCGGGAAATGACACTCTTCACAATTGTCACAAACAATATAAAATGCCTTGGTGTGACTCTAACCAAACAAGTGAAAGATCTGTATGACAAAAACTTCAAGTCTTTGAAGAAAGAAATCGAAGAAAACCTCAGAAGATGGAAAGATCTCCCATGCTCATGGATTGGCAGGATTAACACAGTTAAAATGGCCTTTCTGCAGAAAGCAATCTACAGATTAAATGCAATCCCCATCAAAATTCTAACTCAATTCTTCATAGACTTAGAAAGAGCAATTCTCAAATTCATATGGAATAACAAAAAACCCAGAAGAGCAAAAATTATTCTCAACAATAAAAGGACTCCTGGGGGAATCAGCCTCTCTGACCTCAAGCTGTACTGGAGAGCACTAGTGATAAAAACTGCATGGTATTGGTACAGTGACCGGCAGGTTGATCAATGGAATAGAACTGAAGACCCAGAAATGAACCCACACACTTATGGTTACTTGATCTTTGACAAAGGAGCTAAAATCATCCAGTAGAAAAAAGACTGTCTCAAAAAAAAAAAAAAAAAGAAAGAAAGAAAGAAAAAAGACAACAAATGGTGCTGATTCAACTGGTGGTATACATGTAGAAGATTGCAAATTGATCCATTCCTATCTCCCTGTACAAAGCTCACGTTCAAGTGGATCAAGGACCTCCACATAAAACCAGATACACTGAATCTAATAGAA
The DNA here is from genome assembly GCA_019843965.1 of Rhynchomys soricoides. Taxonomy (NCBI): domain Eukaryota; kingdom Metazoa; phylum Chordata; class Mammalia; order Rodentia; family Muridae; genus Rhynchomys; species Rhynchomys soricoides. Next base: position 15,406,827 of record JADRCH010000016.1, read on the forward strand.
GATAAAGTGGGGGAAAGTCTCAAACACATGGGCACAGGGGAAAAGTTCCTGAACAGAACACCAATGGCTTGTGCTCTAAGATCAAGAATCGACAAATGGAACCTCATGAAATTACAAAGCTTCTGTAAGGCAAAGGACACTGTAAATAGGACAAAACAGCAACCTACAGATTGGGAAAAGATCTTACCAATCCTACATCCAATAGAGGGCTAATATCCAATGTATACAAAGAACTCAAGAAGCTAGACTCCAGAGATCCAAATAACCCTATCAAAAAAATGGGAAACAGAGCTAAACACAGCATTCTCAACTGAGGAAACTCGAATGGCTAAGAAGCACCTAAAGAAATGTTCAACATCCTTAGTCATCAGGGAAATGCAAATCATCATCATTTTCATTTCACTAATACTACATACATACATACATACACACATACATTAAACCAACTCATAATGATATCTCTCATCTGTCATCAGAGAAGCTTCTATTTGCAGTAGATGGTAATTAACACAGAGATCCACAACAAGTCATGGAACAGATAAAAGGTGACTGTGAAATTCTCAGCTCCAAATAGGACATCAATATCATAGCACCCCTTCCCAAGGCTCAGGGTCAATATGGATGAGATGGGTAGAAATAAGATCCAAAGATGGTGAATGATTGAAAAATAAAAGTTTTCTGGAAATAGTAGGGCATCTTCAAATATAAATCTACTGAGGTCCTGATAGAATAAAGAAGACACATGCAAATACAAGCCAGACAAAAATCCAAGCATGAAGAAAGGAAGCGGGCATAAAGTTCCAGTCTTAGATAAGGAGCAATTGATAGCTACTGAAAGAGTCATAGTCAGCTTTTCTTTAAGGGCATAACCCCCAGAGGATTAACCACACTCCAGCTGAAGGCAACACATTCAAAAATATATACAAACTCTTTGTACCCAATGTGTTTAAAAAAAAAGAAAAAGGAGGACACAAATTTTGTAGGTAGGATTGGGGGAATGTGTCTTGAAGGAGTTTGGAGAAGTGGGATATATACGATCAAAACACATTGTAGGAAATTGTCAAAACTCAAATAAAAAGAATGAAGAAAAATAAAGTTGATCATGGAGTCATATGCTTGTCATCCTTGTGATGCGGGCAAGAAGGGGAAATGTAAGTGTGTGCCTATGGCTGGCTGCCATGTCATCTACATGTCAAAATTCCAGGTGAAACCCTGTCTCAAACAAAAGGTGAAGCTCACCTGAGATAGGAAAAGCAAGCAAGCATGCACACATGCCCGAGAGAGAGAGAGCGCGCGCGTGCACACACACAATACACACACAGAGCTGTATCGATTGCATTCCAGCTTGTAATGTGAGACACCTGTTGGTGGCGGCCAATGCTACAAATGATGTCTGCAGTTTGCATATCAAACCCAATATGAAGATGAACTCTTTGGAGTACCTACAACAGAATCCGTTGGGCGTAATCAACAGGCAGATTTCAAAACATGCCTCAGAATTCCTAAGATAGTCTTTGCATTTGGGGAGGCTGGGCACTCACTTGTCTGACAAGCTCTGCTGCGATGCTGATGTGCACCATAGAACTGCAGAAAGTATGCTGAGTGTCTACTGGGAGGCGCAGCATCCCTAAATGAACCTCTGATGGCTGTTAAAGATACAAGGAAGGCTGCAGCCTTAGTCTCCAGATAAATTAATATTGTGTGCTATTTCTTTAGTAACTTTCATCACAAGAGAAAGAGACCTAAGAACTACAGATGTGTTCTCTGTGGGTATTATTTGGAGACCTTGCTTCGTCAAACAATGCAGGATGAGGTAGAGCTTGGAAAACATAAAAATAAATCTTGGACTAGTACCACTGAAAAGGAAAATAAAATTCTCACTATGTCTGAAGGCTGGTCAAAAGTCAGGCTGGACCACACCATGTGTTCAGAATGAAGAGAGTCTCACCCTGCCTTCCCACAGTCCCTGGCATTCTCTGAAAGGTTTTCCTTTCACAGCAGTCCCTCAGTCTGCGCCCTGGGACTTAAGAAGCTACAAAGTGATAAATCAATTATGAAATGGAAACCTCGATTACAGCCTGTCTGCTTAATTGTTTGACAAGTTAATTAATCTCTCAAGCAACTGGGCTCCATTCTCCCTGTAAATTGTGGGGAAATAGCCATAGTGGGTCCCTGAGGTCTTGGCGATACAGTATCAATGAGGCTCCTGGAAAACTATGAATAATAAGCATTTAGTGGGGTCAGCGCCTCACCATAGGAATGGGGAGATTTGCTCCAAAGCTCGCCCAGAAGCGGTTTGTCAGTAATTATTTTGCTACTAACTAATTAGTCTCTACTTGGCTGTGCACTTATTTGTTTGTTTTTATTTCTCTTCCAAGGCATTTATTTCTTTCCTTGCAAATAAGAAACTGCTATACAAACAGCCATTGTTTCCAGACTATTAAAAAGAACCAATGTGACATCAGGGTCCTCCATCTCAGGACATTGCCATTCTAACTGCTACAAGAGCTTACCTAGGAATCCTGAATGAAGGAATAGAGATGCCTTAGCTATCAATCTGATTGCAAGTTGAATGGTGGTGTTAAATTTGTGGTGAGGTCACACTAACCTACCATCTATAACCTTTAGAACACCAGGGGTAGAGAGCATAGACACATAGCTATCTGAAAGACAAAGGAAACGGGAGCAAATAGGTAGTGGGTGGGATAGGTGAGAAGGAAGGACAGGCAGGAAAAGGGAGAAGGTGGAAGGAAGTGGGGTATGGGGGAAGCAGTGATACATTATATGAGTGCATGGAAATGCCTAATGCCACCTAATAATAGCCAAAGATACCCCAGTGATGGGGTGAAGATGAAAAACTGGGGAGTCCCAGTGTACCCTAACAAACCACCCTTGCACTCAAACCACCTGGAGAGGGAGGGCTTGTCAGAAATTAAAATGAGTAGATCCAACAGAACCTCATCTAAATCAGAATTACTGGTATAGAACTCAGAGCCTTTTAGTGGATTCCATAGACAGACTGAGACTTGTATACTGGTGGTAGGAACAAAAGACTCAGAAACTCATATGTTTAGACTCTTCAACCCAAAGCTTTTACTTTACATCATTATGTATGTATGTATGTGTGTGTGTATGTATGTGTGTATGTATGCATGTAATATGTGTGTATGCATGTATATATGCTTTTCTGTAGTATGTATGTATGTATGTATGTATGTACATGTATGTATGTATATTCCTGAGCCATGGTATTATTGTACATGATTTAAAGATTCATCTTGGTAAACCAGTGTAGCTTACTTCTTCATTCAAGTGTCTTCCAGTGACATCTCTTCAGGACATCTTTCCTAACCTTTCTCTCTGAAAGAAAATAACTGAAGAATCTTTCTTCCTGGCAATTAGCACCTGCAGTTATAATCTCAATCTTTGTTTATTATCTGTCTTCCCCTGAAAAATGAAGCTTGCAAAGAGGGAGGATTCCCATTAGCTGTTCACTGCAGCATCTGAAGAGTTAAAAAAACTGCCTGCATACAATAAAAATTTTCTGAGTGAACAACTATAAGCTTGTCATTCGGATAGAGAGAGGCAACTCAGCCAGTAAAGTGCCTGCTATGAACACACAAGAACCTGAGCTTGGACCCCTACAAATGAAATAAAGTGGAGGAAGTTTTGGCTTACACCTGAAATACTATACCTGAGGAGGCAGAGACAGACACATTCATGGATCTTGGTGTCCAGTCAGTCTAGCTGAATTAGTGAGCTCTGGGTTCAATGAGAGGCTTAGCCCCTAAACAGAGATGGAAAGCAACAGACATTAACATGGACCTCTGGAGTTCAATGCATATGAATGCCATTGTACCTGCATGTCCATGTACATATGCATCACTACACCCACAATAAACAAACAAATAAGTAAATAAATAAATAAGCCAGCTGTTGTAATTAATAACCATGAAGGGAAAGCCTAGTTACAAACTTCATTTAAAATAGAATTAAAAATCTGACAACAGTATGAAATGCCAGTTTTGATAGCTACATAGGCTACAAACATCAAAGTGTAAGATGCCAAACACTGGAGATTAACCCAAAGCAGTAGTTACAGAGAAGTCTGTAGCACTGAAAGTGCATAGGAATAAAGAGTAATGAATTGTGTCAAGTCAATAATCTAAACTTTCGCCTTAAAAAAAAAAAAACAAGATGGAGGGAGGAAGTAATCTAATTATGTTTTAACTAAAAAGAAAAGAAACAAGGAGATGAGGTAACTAAATCCAAGCAAGCAGAAGAAAATCAAATGCCAAACATGAAAAAGCAAAACCAATGAGGATGAAAGCCTAACACATCATAACATAAAACCAAGTACCGATGTTCATTAAAAATACATAAAATTGATATAAATACAATAAGACCAGCAACAAAGAAAGTATATAAATTACCAATTTGGGGAATGAAATAAATATCAATACAGATAGTGTGTACATTAAAGAAACAAGAAAGGAAGATAATACCCATAAACCAAGCTTATATAAAATGGGCCAACTATATCAAGAATCAGAAAGTGAAAATGAAAACCCACCCAGGATGAAAAGTCTAATAATACTTAAAAAGTTTGAGTTTGTAAATGAAAGTCTTCATTAGAAGAAAGCTCCAAAGCAGGGTAGGTTTACTGGTCGATTCTATAACATTTTAACTGTAACATCTATAACTGTATTGTAATTAGTAGACCATATGAACGTGGCAAGAAGTAAGTACAATACAGAACCTGAGATTACACAGATCATGGGCATAGGGAAAACCTACTACTATGATTCTGCTAAAGAAAATTACAATAAATTGACTCCTAATAACATATTGCTATACCCACAGAGAGCAATGTGCAAAGGATGAGGGACTTGGGGAAGTCAGGCCTAACTGGTATGTCTTACCAAGCTCCTCCACTCAAGGCTCAGGGGTTTATGCAGAAGAGGAGCCAGAAAGATTGTAAGAGACAGAGGTGATAGATGACTTCAGGAAGGCAGTGTCATACAGACACAACAGGGCAGACGCCCACATGAACTCACAGAGACAGGGAAAGCATGCAGAAGACCTGCTTGGGTTAAAACCAAACAAAATTACATCATAAAGAAGGGGAGACAGACACAAGGTCCTACTCCTAACCAAGAATATATTTATAATTGATACCTACCAGAAAAGGAAAAATTAATTTTTTTCTAATGGGCTGTCATTGGGTATATCAACTACAATCCAGGTTAGGCCTCAGCCCAAGAAGTAGTTAACAAACACAGAGCAGATTCCATGTTTCTCTGCTTGTGTTTTTTGCAGAGGGAAAAGGGGGGGTCTTTTTGGTTTTGTTGTGTTTTGTTGCTTCATTGGCATTTTGTGTCTTTGTTTTGACTTTTTTATAAAATGGAGTATTTTGAGAAATTGGGTAGGTAGAGAGGTGTGGAGGATCTGGGATGGGTTGGAGATGGGGATAGAATGTGGTCAGAATACACTATATGTAAAAGTATTTGCAATTTATTTTTCATTTAAAGCATTTTTAAAAAATAAATTGTCTGTTTGCCTTTATGGCCTATATTAAAAAATTCTAAGAAATTTCAAAACAATTACTTTCAAATGATAGTTTGGCAGTGACAGTGGTTACAGGATCCATAGTACAGCCATAATTTTATATCATACTAATATACAATTGGAAAATTAATATTTTAAAAATAGTTAAAACCACAAAATATTTGTATAATCTCCCATAAAAGAGAAAAGAAAAACATATTTAAAATCCTTAACATAAAAACTGTAAAACTTTGATTTAAATAAAATCTAAATAAATAGAACAAATGAAATGTAGTTAATGGGAAGACACAAAATTATAGAAATAGCAAAATAAACATAGATTTAATTCAGCCCAAAGCCCAGGAAGATAAATTCTACAAATTTGGACATGCTGATTTTAAAACTGTTTGAAACATGAATGTATTAATTTAGCAAAAACAAGTTTTCTTTTAACAAACAAGAATTACATCAGAGGAAATATGTTATTCAATGTCAGGAATTATAGTAAGCTACATCCCTATGGGAAACCATAGTGGTAAATGGACCACCATCTAGAACAGTAAAATGGACTGGAGACTCCAGACAAGTAGCCACATAAACATAATCATCTGATTGGGGGGTAAAGCATAAGAACATTTCAATAGTGCACTGTCATTTGATAGTTTTCTTCTTGGTTTAAACAAATAAATGAAGCTCCATATGTAAAAGAAATGTTTTTTTGAATATTGCTCTCAACCTAACATCCCTGCTTTAAATGCATTATATATTTAATTGAAAGCTACCAACCAAGTTTTTAACGTGTAAGGAAACCTCCATGGCTTGAAGGAAAGCAAAGTAGCCTTAAATAGTCTACCACAGCCTGGAATGGTAAGTTACAGTAGAGCAACATTTAAGCCTCTTTCTTTGTGAAAGATAGTGAAACTTAGAGAAGGTTCCCACATTGCCTGAAGATTAGAATGGATAGTGCAGCACTCTGAGTTCAGTTAAAAGTGGCTAAAGAATAAAATAAAAATGAAAAAATGAAGGAGGAAACAGATAATGGACTTAGCAATGATTATTGCAGCATTACATAACATGGAGATATTTACAGAATACAAAAGATTAAATAACATGTGCTAAGGCAGATATGAACAACCAGAGATCACACATCGTTCCTCTCTGAATTCGATAGGTTATTACAACACTCTGAAAATCTATCTGTTTTTGTCCTATAGTTGAACACAAACTTGCCATATGAACCTAGAGAGAATAAAGTTAGAAAGTTTAGGTTTTTTAATACATAAAGTTATAGATAGCCATATAATTCCTGTTCACAGCACAAACTGGAAAGAAACCAAATGCTTTTACACAACTAAGGGCCAAAGTGAGCCACAACCATGAAAACAAATACTGCCTATCAATAAAATTGCAGAAGACTACTGATCAATGTATAATTCTTAGAGGTTTAGTGAATAGGTCTCAGAGATTTTTATATAATACACATATAGGTAGACATTCCACTTATATAGCATCCTTGGACATACAAAAATGTCGTTATAGTTAGTACAGGCTGGGGTGAGAATATGGTGGGAGCAGAAATGTGTTTCTTGATGTGATGTGACTATTTTATCATGGTAGTGGTTACACAGTTTAACATTTTCCAAATGTACACTAGACATTTCATTTTATTCTGTGATAAATCACAAAGCATAGGTACCCACTTAAAGAACAAATGAGGAGTTCTGGAAAGGGGGGAACATTTGAAATGTAAATAAAGTATGAAAAAAAACCCAAAAAAACAAAAAAGTAATTCCCATTAAATATATTTAACATTAAATAAATAAATAAATAAAAGAACAAATGAGGAGAGACTCTCTAGGGTAATTAATTATCCAGGAATGGATCTCACAATGGAAATATTTGCTACAATAAGGCATGGGCAACTGTCTTAACTCACTGATGTTGGCTTATAAGACCTGCCCAAACAGATATGAGTCCAACGTAGGGCAGTCAGGTGCCAAACAGAAACCTTGCAGAAATATGTTCTTCAGAAAGTTTATGTCTTTGGCTGAGTCTTTCATTACAGTTCTAGTAATCAGGAATACACAAGATTCTACTACTCCTTAACAAGAGGTCTCTGTCTTAGAATGTGGTAAAAGCCAAATCTATTTTGAGTCTAACAACTTACATAGAGAAATAAGAAAGAGTATAATAGAAACTTTAGATTCAGAAGACAAAAGGAAAGTGTCATTGGTTCTCTTTTGGCAGCAGTGAATAGTTAAACTGTTGTCCCAGTAGTCCCTGACTGTCATCTAAGTACAGAGCTGATGCTGTAGTTTCTAACTTTGCAGGTACCTGAGCTGGGGATGCAGATCCACCTAGGGTTTTGGAGCCTCACTTAGCTGCCCACTTTCCAGTGCATTTGTCACCGTGGTTTGTGTTACTTATTTTCTTATCTTTAGACACAAACCTCAAGCAATTTCAAGATCAGAGAATACCTGCCCTACATCACTATTAGAGTAAACAGGTGATTTTTAAACATAAATACAGTCAGGTCCCATCTCTTAAACTCAGGACTGAAGTCCTTATTAATTACATTTTCTCTGTATAAGTCTTGCTAGAAAACTCTGAACTCTTAAAGGTGATATGGCTTGCTCCAGTGAGGTTAAGAACCAATCACATTCCTTATTCTGACCTCTAAGGTACTGATGTCAGTGGCCGTCTCTAAATGAAATATTAACAGCAAAAATTTCTCTTCAATTCTAGGCTTGAGTTTGGTGGGAGGGCATCGGCCAAAGGTTAAGTAAGAAGCATGTGATCAGGCTTCATGACACTGTGTGGGATTCTATATGTTTGCAACTGTGAGGGTCCCAGCAACTCATCCCCAGAACCTGAATGGGAGGAGAGAGTGCTTGTCCAAATACCCAACAATTCTTTATGATCCAGTATTTTCCATCTTCCTGACTTCATTTAATTTTCAATTATTCTTGTATTAAAATAGCAACCATCAAGTCAAGCAATTGGACCAAGAAGCCAAGATTTTTCAAGAGTAACTGATGAGGCTAGGATTTGCAATGCTAATAGCCATCACCATTACTCAATTCTAAATCCAATAAGGTAGCACAGGATGCAGAAGAACGGTGGAAACTGGGAGTCTGGTTATCATTTTAGTTAAGTATGACTGTGGACAATTGGTTTAATCAGCTTAGCCTTGCTTCCCTAATCTGAATAAATCAAGATAACTATGAGATTGGAAAAGCAAAAAAAATGACTTAAAAGACACAAATGCCACTCTAGAGATGTTTCTTTTGCCTTTCTAGTGTCCTAAGGCCTACCACTGGCTTCTGGGGAGTTAACAGGGTCATAACAAAACATTCTGAAGTTTCTGTAACAGTGACAGCTGTTTACATCACTCCACAACTACAAAGCTTTTTATTGTGTTTGACGAATGGTTTAATCACAGTTAAACCAAATTATACCAAAATTCTCTCTCCCTCTCCCTCTCCTTCTCCTTCTCCCTCTCTCTCTCCATTCCTCTTCCTCCTCCTCCTCTTCCTCCTTCTTCCTCTCTCTCTCTCTCTCTCTCTCTCTCTCTCTCTCTCTCTCTCTCTCCTTCTCTCTTTCCCCATCTCTATATTCTACCCTGTGCATCTCGCCCTCCCTCCCCACTCTCTTCCTCCATCCTAGTCCCCCTCTCTCCATCCCCCATCTCCCTCTCTCCCTCTCTTTCCTCTCACTCCCTCCTATTCCTCTCTTCTCTCTCTCTCTCTCTCTCTCTCTCTCTCTCTCTCTCTCTCTCTCTCCATCACTCCCAAGTCTCTCTTCCTCTCAAGCACATCTACTCATTCAACTTTCCAACCTTCCAGTTTCAGTTCCAATGGCACACACACTGCTCTGAGCACTACCAGCACATGACAGCTCTCAGCTCCTCTGCCATTTCACATTCATATTCATATCAAAAGTCACATCTTTTCCAGGACGAGTTCTCCATTCCAGTGTCATTCCCAATCAGCAGGAGACCCCAGTTCCCACCTGAACCTGTCTCTGTGAAATAGACTCCTGGAAAGCTGTCACCTCCAATTATCGAAGATAATAGGATTAGTCTATCTGTATAATGATTAATATGTTAAATATAAAGAAAAAGGAATATGAAACCACTTAAAAGGTGCCATTTGGTAGCAATACATTATTTTCATAATGAATAATCACAAGAGATATTATTCTAGATGCAGTTCCCATGCATGGAGGTGAATAAAATGCATTAGATGACAAATCATATTATGAGTAAATGAATGCACTGGTGGAAATGTATTGCCACCCATTAATATGTATTAATTCAGAACCAAATGCCATCCAGAGCTTGCCTACACAAGTCTGAATGGCAGGCAATGATTTCAAAGCTGGAAAAAAAGAGGTTTGAGTTTGGTTAAACAGACTGAAAAATAAGGGGGGATGAGCAAGTGAGCAAGCCACTATGGCATTGGCAGAGCAGGCTGGCAATGCACCTTCCCACAACTGCTTAATTGTATTTATCTTTCACTAAATAGTGCTGGTGTATATTAACATTTCTAAACAGGCACTATTTTCCATCTCTCACAATCTACAAAGAAAATAAAGGTAATAGTAAATGCCCGGACATTTCATTTTACTTTCCCTTTCTGTTCCACAGTGCACGACAGAATCAACTGTCACACTTGATGTCTTCAAGGTGAGTTGTCCATATGGAACTGCAGGGAGCATTCCAGTAAGGTCTCCTCCTTCAGTCTCCTGTAGTAGAGGCAGAGCTTGAATTCATTGTGTGGTGCAGGCTGACTTTGAACCTCTAATCCTCTGTCTCCATCCCTTTAGTTGTGGGATTATAAGCATGCACCACCATGATGGGATTGGATTCCTTCTTAATCAGCAACATTTGCAGCTATTCCTCTCACCACTTTTTAGTGTGACCCACAGGTCTCCTTGGACACAGGTCTCTTAGAGGGCACATCCCAAGTGTGTTGGTTTGAATATGCTTGGCCCAGGGAGTGGCACTCATAGGAGGTATGGCCTTGTTGCCATTGGTGTGGCCTTGCTGGAGGAAGTATGTCACTTGGGCATGGGCTTTAAGACCCCCCCCCCCAGCTTCCTGGAAGCCAGTCTTCTCCTAGTGGCCTTCAGATGAAGATGTAGAACTCTCAGCTTCTCCTGCACCATGCCTGCCAGGATGCTGCCATGCTCCCACCTTGATGATAATGGACTGAACCTCTGAACCTGTAAGCCAGCCCCAGTTAAATGTTGTCCTTTATAACAGTTGCCTTGGTCATGGTGTCTGCTCACAGCAGTAAAACACTAAGACACCAAGCAAGTATCAGTCTACCTGTCTTAAGCAAATTTATTTTTTAAAAAACAATTTTAAGCATGTCGTTGAATGACATCATAGAGTGAAAACAGAAAATAATCTTTTATAACACATAACCAACAAAATTTACTATCTATAGATTATAAATCAATAAGTTCTTTTAAAAAGACACAAGTCCAATAGAAAAATTAAAGCATCCCTGAGAAAGTCTAGTACAAGATTCTCTCAAAGAGGAGGGAGGAGACAGAGAGGGAATAAAAAGAAAATAAAAATTCCAAATATTAAAAATAAAACAGAGATTAGGTAATAATGAAAACCTAAAGCTATAATAAGACAGTTTTGCACACTTACCAGGTTGGTATGAGAATAATAACTAATTAATTAATAGTAAATAGAATCAAAATATAAAATGAGAGAACTTCTTAGACACTGCTGGTAAAAGTATGAATTAGTGAAACATTCCCCTAACCTGTGAATTGTTATCTGCAATAGGCAAAGCTATGTATGATGGTTACATGTCCATTCTCTTAGGTATTCACCCTAAATAAACACATACATTTGTGCATGAGCATTCAAAATATTTCCCCAAATCACCTCAAGCTAGAGACGAATACCCTAGTCATATTCCTGAGAGAGCAAAATTTCAAAAGGCAAAAAAGCTAATTGTTTTTATACTGTTCAAAACCAGACAAAGCTAAGATTTATTGCTTAAAGTTTCACTGGCTGTAGTAAAAGTACAAGGAAAATCTGGACAGTGTGATCCCTAAGTCAGGGGTATTGTGGCCACCAGGCAGAATGAATGGCACAGAGTCATGATTCAGGAAGCTGAATGAGAACGCTTGTCAGGCATTTGCTTTGAAACTTGTTGTTCAACTATATACAGCTTCCTCCTGCAATTTTATTCATGTTTATGTATGATACTCTACAGTAAAAAATTAATGGGGACCTGTAAGGTAGTCCAGACCATAAGGTAGGCATGTCTATTACCAAGCCTAAGTTTGATCCTTGGGTCTCATGTGATAGAAGGAGAAAACTAAGTCCTGAAAGTCCTCTTCTGACGTCCATACATGCACCATGTCATGTGCACAACACACACACACACAGACAGAGAGAGAGAGAAAGAGAGAGAGAGAGAGAGAACAATGTGATTGAAAAAGTTAATAGTTAAAAACTGAAATTTCAATGGCACAATTCCTCGGTCGACTGTGGTAGGTCCCTGAGCATCTAAGTGCTGTATCCCTCTCTCACCTTTGATGTATATGCTCAGTGGGCTGGCCACTCAGCTATCAGCCTCTGCCTTGGCTGTTTCTGCCTTCACGTCATTAGCAATCATTTTGCTCTAATAGCAGAAAATACTGTGGAGAACTCCTGGCTCTGCCCTCTTTACTGAGACGTGGTCTCCTGACCTCTGTGATGTCATATATGCATACACTGTTCTTTCTCATCTCCTTCATGTTGCTGTTCCCATCTTGGCCCCTGGAAATACTCGAGCAGCCAGGGCTTGGCCCTGTATACCACATTTTTCACTCTCCCATTACTTCTCCATTTTCCCTTCTCCAAATTTGTCTTCTTGCTTCCTGAATGATGTCATCTAGCCTCACATTTAAAGGCATGTTTTATACCCACTGGTTACAGCATGGCTTCTATGCTCCAGTCTCTACCAACTTAGCACCTTAATTTATGGTCCCAATACAAATATCAAGTTTACTATATCCCAAATAGAAATTCTGATCACAGTAGTCTAACAATGACACTGTCTCCCTTCCTCCAATCTTCTTACTTAGGTAAATGGTCACTTCATTAAGCTGGAGTCCAAGTGCCAAACACAAGATCCACATCCATGTCTGTCTGTCTTTAACTTCTTTCTTCTAGTCTACTGTAGGTCTGATCACTGTTCCAGCATGGCTGTATTGAATCTGTCTGCCCCTACACTCTGTCTTTACCATCTCTCCTGTAGTGGATTCCAGCATCACTTACTCTGGACTTAGACTCAACACTCTCTGTGTTACAGGCTCTCTAACTTTCACTCTACCATTCACTTTCTACATTGGACATCATTTTAAATTTTTCATTTAAATAGAGCCAGTTACATATGTATGGCATGTCTATCTACTCTATGGTTTTATTCAAATCTCCAATCTCTTCAGAACATCAACAGAAACCTTTACAAGGAACAACAAACACAACCCAATAATTGACTTGAGCAACTCTGTCTTTGCTCTTGGTACTTGAAGAATTGCTTCCTTTACTGTACGAACAATTTTTGTTATGATCCCCAAGGTGAAGAAAAGGACTAACAACATTAAGAACCTTGTATTTCTTGCATGTTCTTCCTGGAATGTATTTGTTGCTACAGGACCTTTTCTTTATCCCTTCAAAGAGCCTCTCCCTGATTAGATATTTGTTTGGACATCAGTCTCCTGGTACTTTTCTGTTCTGTTCCCACTTTTTTCTGGTCCTATATTAGTACAGTTCCTAGACATTAAAACACAGACTGATACTCAATAGCTATCCATGGGTTGAATGACTGATGGTCAGCCCTCCCTAACTGTACACCTAGGTCTTACATGGCATTCACTGAATTTCTTATGATAAACAGGAGCTGATTTTCATAGTTTAGGGTTCAAAGTCTACGGAAAATGTTGACTGAACTGTTTAAGAAGTGCTGTGACTGTTAAAATATAATTATTACACTCTGTGTCATGGATGAATGTGAATAAAAATTTATGTTTACTGCAGGTAAATGAATAACATCAGAATTTTTGGAAATTTTAAGGATTGTTCCACATAACTATCAAAAGGTTTTCAAAGGTGTAGATAGTTAAACCAATTGCAGCCACATCTCAGATTTTATCTGAAGTGTGGTAGTGGTGCTACAAATGAATATGTATGAATAATCACAAGACAAAAAAACATTCCTGAAAACAATTTAAATTTGCAATAGGCAGCAGGTGGCCTAGTGAACTCTCCAGAAGACTGACTATTCTGCAATAGTTGAAACTATTATAAAACGATTATTTAATGTCATTGTAAGTTGATATTTTAGTGTGTCAAGAGTACTTACAATGTGATCTTAACTTTCATCAAAGAGAAAAACTGTGATATTTGAACACATGCAATTACACCTAATGACAAGGTTGAGCAGACGCATGGCACAAGGTAAGCAGTGAGCAGGATTATTTTCCTACAATGAACTGTATGTTTCAATTTATAAAAACAACAATTTGTCAAGCTTTGAACATATATAAAGAGGTAAAAATGACACATATACTCCTCTATCAAGAATTTTGTCAAGCGAGGCATAGTAGCTTATTTACATCTTTAATCTTTTAACACTTGAGAGATAGATAGATGAAAGAAGGGTATGTCCAGAAGTCAAGAACACTACTTCCCAGCTATAGAGAAGGTTCATTCCAACATGGGTTGCATGAGAATCTGTCTTTAAAATAGTAAAGTCAGGCTAATAATATGAACATCAGCCCAGAGAAAGACAGGACAAAAAAATAAAAGAAAACTGATTGTGTCCCTCTGTTCTTTACACCCCTACCCCATCTCTCTTCCTCACCATAACCTCTGCTGATTCTGCTTAGTGTGTAGATTCTCTCTGCCCAAGTGCCTTTTTATTTTGATAATGACTGGAAAGTACTGAAGTGTAAGGGAGTGTCATGATTTAACTATTTTTTTATTTAATTTTTTTTCATACTTTATTTATATTCCAAATGTTTCCTCCTTTCCAGATCTCCCCTTTGGAACCTCCCTATTTCCTCCCCCTGCCACTATGGGGGTATTCCTCCAACCACCCACCCACCCACTCTCGGCTTCCCTCCTATTGGGTGGCTCTAGGTTTTTTGTTTTGTTTTTTTTTTCTCTTATGAAAGATGATAAAGGGCAAAAAGAAATCTGAGGCTTACTTACTGATCACAAATTGTGTACCTATTAATGTTGTGATGAATATCATGACATTGATCCTCCCCAAATACAGCAGTTAAATGATCTTAGAGATCTGCCTTGGAGTATCCCTTATGTTATGACAATATTAGATAGAGGGTGTTTCTTTCACTCATTTAACAGATAAAAGAAATCCAAAGCCATTATGGGATATGGAATCTCAATCAGATGATTCCCAACCATACCACTGACATTCAGCTTTTAGCAACCCTCATATTGTTTCCCCAGACTCAAGGAAGCATGTTCAATTGCACAATAAAGAAAACACATAAAGAGGAGGAAAATACTAGAATAAGAGCTCTGGTCTTGGATTTGGGGCTTGTGTGTGTGTGTGTGTGTGTGTGTGTGTGTTTAGGCATGTGACACGGGGTGATTGTGTCCTTGAATTTGAGGAGAAGATCCATTGTCATTCAGAGATGACCTCTGGATCAAAGGACTGGGTTCCATGTGCAGCCCACAATGACCCTGTAGTGAGAGACCACAATGGATATCACGCAAGATCCATATGAGTGACCGTGGTATGAAAGAAAGGTTATGACGTGGCCATGTGGAATCCACTCTGTGGCTGAGCCATTGTGTTATATGGGGTATGTAAGCTTAGGGGCAGTAGGTCATTGACACTGGAAGCATGTGACATTCACATGAAAAATTCCTAGCAGATGAGTTAATTACAAATGACCTCTTCAGCATTTGAAAGTTCACCATTGGGTCTTTTCTGCTCAAGTAAGGTGACAGGAGCCACTAGCATGTCTGCTGAATATTATCCTCAAAACCAGTCACTGGAGAGGTCAGAGAAACTCCTCGTTTCATTAGCCTGAATTCCTTGCTTTCTTAGCACAAATTGGATTTGCTTATTCTATCTGTCCTAGGGTATGCCTGAATCTCAAAGTAGTTTATAATTTTAATAAACAGTTTGATGGTTTTGCTACTCTTAAAACAGCCATTTATAGAATGAAATATATTTAGAACATACAATTTCATGTAATTACTTAGAAATAGATAAAGTAAAGAAATCTTTGTTGGGCTGAAGCCAGAGTTTTTTGGTTTTTGGTTTTTTTTTCCCTTTTGTTTTGTTTTGTTTTCTGTTTTTTTAAATAAAGACAGTAAGATTTCTCTGGCTTGAAATACCACTATTTTCTTGATGGAAGAAACTGGTTAGTTATTTGTTTAAATATTAAAATTATCCTTGAGAATAAATATACTAACTCTTAGAGTCCTGCTGATCAGGAGGAGAGAGGGCTACGTTGTGGATAAATAGGGCCCAGTAGCAGCTAGCTTAATGTCTCTAATGAATGAATGTGAGGCGAAATAGCAATGGACTATAGTACTGAGGTTTGTCATTCTAAAACTGGAAGGTAGTCACCGTGACAGCTGGAGGAAAGGTGAAACCGAGTGTCAGTCCCGAGTACCAAGCTAAACTCTTTATGCACAGTGCCTGTAACTCTAATAAAAAGTATTTGATGTGCTTACTATTTTTGTGTTTATTTAAAAAATAGTAAAACAAAATCAAATGGAGATATTGCAGTTTACCACAGCTATGTAGCCAATACATAGTTGTAACAAGCTTTATACCAAGATATCCTAATTAGAGAATTTATCATTTTTATAGAAACTTATTTATAGACTTTTATACATATAGACTTTATAGACATTATAGAATCCTCACCTTAATCAGTTCTGTCTAGGAATTATGGGAGTGGGAAATTCAAAAGCCTTGGGAAAGTAGTCATATCTGGTCAGTGTGTTATGTGAAATATTTCTCCCAAAGACTTTAATGTTGATTTTGCCATGTATAAGATTTGTGGCCCACTCAACTATGGTGAGCTCTAGTTTTCTCATAGATAACTTGAATCTGACACAGGTAGACCCTAGTGAATTTTGTTGCCTTCCAAGGAGAGCACTATTGGTGAGAAGGGATTATCAATCCTAAGACTATACTTTCAAGAAGTACTGCCTTCTACCTAGGTGCAATTGAGTGACTAGTATGTCGAATGAATATAAAACACAATCCATGTCATTTACAGGTAAATGATGGTAAGTATCTGTGTATCTTCATACACTCTCTTCTTTATTCAAAGATGATAGTGTCCTTTGACTTATAACAGCTGGATAACTGAGTGAGTCACTGCTTGGCAGACAGCTAGGGTCCACCCTGTTGCATAAGCATTGCCTTTAGTGGGAAATTCATAATCAATGTGCTCGGCCCCTGGAACCTGAGACTGGTTACAGCACTTAGCCCTACAAGCTTGATTTGCAATCTAGAAGTGTTTTAAAAGTGAAAATGAATGTGAAGCACATTCCAGGAGCCTGTCAGCATCTTCTAGCCAGTGTGCTCATCTCCCATCTCCCTAGTTCTACTGTTTAACCTCCTCGTTTCTAACAGATTAGACAGGAGGAGTGAGATGAAAATTGATATATAAAGAGAGTCACACTGTGTCTTTCATGGCAGACGTGAAGATTGGTTGGGATTTTTCTGTTGCTTTTTGTTTTGAGGTCCCAGGGTGTATTAGTCAGGGTTCTCTAGAGTCACAGAACTTATAGGTAGTCTCTATATAGTAAGGGAATTTGTTAATGACTTACAGTCTGTAGTCATTGGTCTGTAGTCCCAGCAATGGTCAGCAGTAGCTGTGAATGAAAACCTGAGGATCTAGCAGTTGCTCAGTCCCACAAGGCTTGCAGGCAAAGAAGATTGAATCTTCCTCCTTCCAATGTCCTTATGTAGATCTCCAGCAGCAGGTGTGGCCCATATTAGAGGTATGCATACCACCACACCTGAAACTTGTGTCTTCCAGACGCAAGATCTAGATCACAGGTGAGCCCTCTAATCCTGGATTGTAACTCACTCCAGATATAGTCAAGGTGACAACCAGAAATAGCCACTACACAGGGATTAAACAAATGCTGCCACTAAACTACAGTGCCCCAACAGTGTTTACAATTTCTTTATAGTATAAGTGTGTGTGTGTGTGTGTGTGTGTGTGTGTGTGTGTGTGTGTATAATCCAGTTAAAAACCTCAGGTGCCATTATGCATGTGCCATAGTATTTTTACCTTTCCTTTTGAGGTACAGTGTTTCATGGACCTGGAGCTTACCAACTAGGCTAGGCTCAACTGTGCTGACTAGGGAGCCCCTGGGAGCTGTCTATTTCCAGCTCTCCAGCACTCAGATTTCAAGTGTGTGCAATCCTACATAGCTTTTATAAACATGGATGATAAATATCAAACTCATACTCTCCTGTTTGCAAGGTGAGGATTGCCAGCAGTTATGTCTCCAGTGCTGCAGAGTAACTTTTTCAATCCTGTAGCTTCTGTCTCATTCTTCCCTAACTAAAGGCCTTAACTTAATCGCTGTTCAGGATTCATATCCTCCACCCTGCATTCCTTTTCAAAGAGACACAAATGACAGCTAGACCATGATATGTACCAATTCTGTTTGTACTCTACTGGACTAAATACATGTTGCCAAACTTCAAGCTTCAGCTACTGGCATACCCAGAACGCCACACTGACCTCAGGTATCTCCTAAGACATCTCTGTAGTTCCGGTGAAGATCTTAGAAGTAAAGACAAGACAAGGCTGAAAATACTTTTTCCTGCATAGATTCTCCCCACTGCTTATTGTTTCCTGAATTCCCACCATTGTACCTGCTTAATGTCTTTCTACTAATTGCTTAGTTTTTTAAACAAGACATCACTCTATAGCTTGGGCTGGCTTAAAACTCATGATGTAGTTAGTCCCAGCTAGGCTTGAACTCATGACAATCCACCTGTCTCAGATTTCCAAGGGCTATGGTTATATTGATAAGCCACCACATCTAGCTATTTCCATCATTGTAAAATCATTTTGTCCTCAAGATTTTTAAATTTATGCAGCTGAAAAACATATTCAATGGTTTGTATTTTTATTTTTAAAAGATGGCTTGTCTTTGGCACTGAGGTCTTTAGAAGAGGCACTGGCGTAATGAACTTGAGTAACATGAATTTGTAGAGGTTGACTTTTACAAGGTCCTCTTGCCTGTCTAGTCTTCTATGTTACTGATTATTTCTGACTATGAGCTATCTCCCAGTCACCAATTAGAACACTGTACCACCAAGAGGTGATATCCCTTTGTATATCCCTATGCATGTGACCCCTTCAAAATTCCAGATTGTCTTTGTTTATGACTAGATACTCAGTTAGACTGTTGTCTGACATTCACAATTAACTGCTGACTCATATAAACATTATCATGCATATATTGTACATTGTCACACACTTAGCCACTTACAATCATACACATTCCTGGTTTTTTCTGCATGTCAGAAGTCTAGGCACATATATTCTGAAACCTTTTCTACTTCAGCATTTTTAAGCAGGCTGCAATTGAGTTTTTCAAGAGAGCTTGTGTCTCCTCTACAATAGATACTACCTTAAGTATCTGCCTCCAAGATTGCTTATATTATTCTTAGCAAGATTTACATTGCTGTAGGCTGATGCACTGATAGCCTCAGCCCTTCAGCGAGTCCTGGTCAGAGGCATCCAGCCATTCTCTGTGTGCCAACTTTTCTACTATGGCAATTTGCTTTGATAAATCCAGAAAGGGAGTAAGAACACAGCTCTAACATACACGTTCCATATGATAGTTCCCCATAATAACATTTCAAACATGCCTTAGAGTTTCATTGCTGCTTTTCTTAATACTTTCAAATAGCTCTTTCCATAAAATTTAGAGAAAAAAGTCCAAACTATTTAATAGAGGGACAAACCAAGGTGGTGTCTAATTCTCTAATTTAAACTACTTTTGTTCTCATGGGAACTTCAATAAATGTCCCCAATGCTACAAGTTTATTTCATTCTCAAGAGTCTTGCTCACATGGCTTCCAATGATATGATCTCCACATCATAGAGTAATTAATTAATTTTGTCCATCATGACAACTACAGCTACTATCTATCCAGAAAGCCCTTTTTTTGATCAAAGAGACCTCTCCACACCCATTTTCAATTGTATCATTTAATTTTATTTTCTCGTTAACATTCAAAACTCTTTGGAATCATCTTAGTTGTTGATCCTTTACTCTGCATCCCTGCACCAAGTAAAATTAATATATATTAAAGTTGATGTAAAGTTAATATATATTATATAATATGTATTACATAATATATAAGATATTTTATATTATATAGCATATAACATGTATTTCATAGAGAGAGAGAGAGAGAGAAAGAGAGAGAGAGAGAGGAGGGAGAAAGAAAGAGAGAAGCTGTATTTTATTGTCTTTAATGGAATATTATTGGATGGATGGATAGATGGATGAACACACAGACAGACAGATGGACAAATAGACGGGTGGATTGGATGGATGGATAAGAAGACAGGTGTTTTATAATTTCTTCAGGATGTCATAAGGTGACAGCACTATAGATACTTTGTAGGAGGGCTCATGTGAGAAAGGAGAATAAACTTCCGAGCCAGAGAGATCTTTCAACCATCCAGCTATACTCTATCTTATAATCAATTCTTTATACAAAGTTCAAAATTCTCATAGGTGATTGTCCTCATAGTAGGAGGAAAGGGTTCCAAGAACAGGTAAAAGAGTTGGAGACACCCACCATTCTCTCTGTTAGGAGTCCCACAAGAATACCAAGCTACATAACCATAACACATATGTAGAGGACCTAGCTTAGTCCCATAAAGGATCTGGAATTGTCACTTCCATCTCTATGAGCCCCTATAAGCCCTGCTTAGTTGATCCTGTGGGCTGTTTTATTCTTGTGTCCTTGACCCCTCTGGCTCTGGCAACCCTTCTTCCCCCTCTTCCACAGAGTGACCTGAGCTCTACCTAAATTTTGGCTGTAGGTATGTGTAACTGCTTCTACCAGTTGCTGGATGAGGCCTCTCTGGTAACAATTGGGCTAGGCACTAATCTATGAGTATAGAAGAATATCATTAGAAATCATTTAATTGACTTTTTGCCAGTTATGTTTGATTCAATTCTAGATCTCTTAATAATGAAATTATGATTTTTTTTTTTTTAGAATATAGATGAACTGGAGACCTAGTGAAATAGGTCTAAAAAGAGAAACGTTACATATTTTGTCTCATTTTACAGACTGAATTTTATGCAAATTTGTAAACAGATACACAGACATGCATATATATATGTATATATATATTTATATAAGACATGCATATACATATATATATATATATATATATATATGCATTTCTATAAGTAAGGGTATTACTGAAGGAAAAAAGAAGGAATGAAGGAAAGAAGGAAGGAAGAAAGGAAGGGAAAGGCACTAAGGGACATATATGATCAGTGTAGTTAATATACTTGAACAAAATTGTCTTTATTGAAATATCACTATGTATAATGAACATAAACCAATAAAACATTAACAACCATGATGATAACACCAAAAATCACAAAGGGCATGGGCCACCACAAGGGCCACACATTCATTCCAGTGTTTCAAGGAACCAGGGACGTCTTGCCAATGGGTCAGAAAGACTTTGTGGAAAATGGTGCCAGAGCAGAGTTGGGAAAAACACAGCTTACTTAGTGGACCACATATGAAAATAAGTAAAAGATGAATAAATATTAAAAAGTAAATAGTCAGACTA
This sequence comes from Rhynchomys soricoides, assembly GCA_019843965.1. Classification (NCBI taxonomy): domain Eukaryota; kingdom Metazoa; phylum Chordata; class Mammalia; order Rodentia; family Muridae; genus Rhynchomys; species Rhynchomys soricoides. The sequence goes on from JADRCH010000016.1 coordinate 15,428,244, forward strand.
TCAAATCAATACTCTTGCCAGTGCTCTTTTGTGATTTGTAAAAATAGTAGCATATTTTGTGCTTCTCATAATTATATTTATTCCTTAAAGATGTGAATTTGATGCATGTTCTAGGTTCCAAGAAGGAATGAGCCCATTTCATGCCAAGGGATGCTGGGAATGATTACTGGGCATCCATGAAGGAGAGGATCCTGTGCTCACCAAGGAGGATCCATTGGAAAGTAGAGCCAACCTCTGAGCATGTGCTCTGGTGACATATGCTGTGCAGGGCTCTCCTATGCCTGTCTTTCTATTGATGCTCACTACAGCTAAAGACCCAGCACAGCCTGGTGTTTCTGTACTCCACTTACTGACATCTTCTGCTCACCTGTTTTGAATATGATAGACAAGCAGGAAACTGGCACCAGTGTATTGGGTCTTGTGTGCATACTGGGAATGCACAGTTCCCCGTGAATGAGGCTTTTTGGTTGATGCCTTTCTATAGCACAGAAAATACACAATAATGTGTAACATTCCCAAGGAATTTTCTTGTACAAATAAACCTAAGGCAGAGGGTGAGAGATAAGGCACAGAGCAGGTCTGCATCACTCATACCAAATTCCTCTCCACATGGCCTGAACCAGAGATGCAAAATCCAAGGTAACAAGGTTGCATGAAGTCACCATATCAGTTCTGCATCCCTGAGCTTCCCATGAGGCATGATGGTGTTAATGGCTGATTTTAACAGGTTATGAATATACTGTTGTTAGCATGCTCTTTTTCCCCCTAGGATTGCTGAAAATTGCTTCTCCACCTCCCTATACATCTGGTTTTTCTTCCCAGTTTAGCCTAGTGACTGATGATAGGTTGCCTTGCCTCACTTGCTAGTGAGCTCAACACTAAGACCTCTTATGGTATTCCCTGAAGAAAGGTGAATTTGCCCTTTAGTAAGTCTTGTGTTCTTCTGATCATTCCTCCCTCCCTCTCAGAACAACTCTAACTTCCAGCTGCAGTTCCCAAGTGTGCATGCTGTAAAAGTGCCACTTCAACACCCTGCTCCTAAGAGCTCTTCTGGAATGTGCTTTATAACCTCCCACCTGCGGAAGCCCAGAAATACTAAATTCTTTGCTTGGGGACTCTCAGCAGACTCATGAATATCACAAAGATGTATCCTAGCATCTTTCTACTCCAGCCTCCAACAACTTGATACTCAGTACACGTTCACAAGGGAAAGGCCAGTAATTGGTTTTGCTGGGAGAACAACCTCAGAGATAAATGTTCTGTGTACAGCCATTTACCTTCCTTGGGTGTGTGTGTGCATTTCTGTCTCTGGTGCCAAGCCCTCTCATTGCTCACTCCCTGCACCCAGAGTGCCATTGTGGTGATGGAGGGGCTGTCAGAATTGTCACCAAACAGCTTTGGGGAAAGGTGTATCATTTGGAGATGAGGCTTGCTATCCTGGCTCAGGCAGTCGGGCACGTGGCTCCCAAATCAATTTGCTCCTCCTTCACACAAGCCTCTTGCTGTTATCATGCCAGAAAGCAGGCTTTAAAAAGAAGGACTATTTGGCAATATTTATTCAGTAGAGTGGGTGTGAGGATGGGAAACAGCCAGGTGCATTCAGCATCCTCCTTTCTTAGAGAAGGCAATCATGCTGCTTCGCATTGGACATAGAGATGCTGTTTTCTGGTCTCTGTCTCTCTAGTCCCTAAGGTTGCCCTCAGTAATAATCACCTGGTCTCACCATCTACCTAGAGGCAGCTTCATCAAGCTTTCTTTCAATTCTATCGTGTGCCAGGCATCAACTCCTCCTTTGTGTGGAACATGTGTTATTTCTTCAGCCTGGAGTGTGGCTCTAATCTTAGCTGTCTTTCTATACAGCTTGGTCTGTTTGTTCTGTTCTAGAACTGGAGTCTTCTTTGACCTGGGTCAATTACTGTCAGGCTCTGCATTTTTCCATGCACCTGAGTCCTGTAAACACTAGCTGTGGAGTCTCATGTGTGATGATGGGTGGTCTGCTTAAGATGCTTCCCTGCTTTCCCATCTTGGAGGATAAGTGCCTTGAGAACATGACAAATTGCACTGATAAGGACATCAATGCATCCCCTACTCCTTGATAGCCATGATATTCTCTTCATTAACATAACGGTGTTACAAGGCTTCAAGTTCTAAACTTCCATCAGGTCATTACTAATGGATGCTGTTAACAAGGCATACAAGAGGCAGTACTTTGCTTAGATTTGAAATTCTGTTTTTTTTTTTTTTTTGTTTTTTTTTTATTGCAGCCCATACCCATTCCAGTAATGTGACTTTGGTGAAACTTCTCATCTTTCCCTCATTAGCCCATTAAATTTTATCCCAAGAACCCCAAGAAACAATTAAACCACCTGTAAAGCTTGCTAGCATTATTCTGCTGATACATGAGCTAATCACCCTCCCTAGGTGCGTGATATTTGCAAATGGGGAGAATTGACCGTTTTCTCATCTATAAAATATAGACAGTGACACTGTTATCATTGTGTGATTGTAGGCAATGTGTAAAGCATAACACCATATTTGTGTGTATGTGGGTAAACAAGTATGCACACATCTTATGTACACCTGTGTGTAAATATCTGCATGTCTGTGTGAGGGTTATATGTGCATTCTATCCATGTTTGTGGATGCACATGTATGTAACTATATTTTACTGTCCCAGCATTCCAACACTGTTCTTTTTTCATGGCTAAATGTTAGCACTCAGCATGGAAATCACGAGGTAAATAAATCTCTCCAAGGAATATTTTGCCATTTGTTCCTAGTATACACCACAAACTGACTTCTCTATCTGTGATGATTTGAATGCGTCCTCCATATTGTGTTGTACTATAAAGTTAAATGTTGAAAGTGCTTGGAGGAGGAGTCTAGTGGAGGTAAGTGAGATTAGCTGTTGTAATTATGGGAGTGGGCCCTTTTATGTCATCTTTGACTTTGCTACAAAGAGTCCAAGTGAAGGCTTCTTCAGTTTCACCACACAGTATCCACAGTCATGTTATGGTGTAGCATGATAACCCATCTCCTGCCCTGTGCCTGGAGTCTTCAGCTTCTAAGACAACTAGCTAAACAAATCTCTCTTTTCATATGTTTTATAAGGTATAGTATTCGGTAACAACACTGAAAATATTCCATGACACTTGATTTCTGTTGAGAATTCACAAGACAAACCCCACCATTATTTCAGAACCTCCAACCATCTCCAGTCACTCCACTGATGACCCATGCTAGGGCCAGAAGGAGAGCAAATCAATTACTCCACAACCACTTGTCACCCTGAACGACAAGTTTCTGAACTTCTGTCATTTATTCATCATGTGATACTATCCACCAAGCCATAGAAAATCTGAGTAGGATGGGACAAATGTGTCCTAAGCTCAGAAAATGTCAATAATCCCCATGTTACACAGTGTTGCGTTGCTAATGTTATTATTTTTCAGAAATGACCAACCAAACTGAAATGCAGTGTGCTTGAGCCCTTCATGAGGCATGCCAACACTTTTCTGAAAAGCCACAAGCTAGTCAGACTTTCTGGGTATCCTGTATCTCCAAAAGCAAAAGAACGCTGTCATCAAATGAGAGGAGTTAAAAACACTCAAGCTGTGAGCGTCATCACCCATGGCAACCTTGACTTAGAATTGGAGAGGGCTCAGACATCACCTGTGATGCACTGCCACTGAAGGAAATTAAAAGAGGAACAGAGGAAATGAAGCTGGATCCTAGGGACAAAAATGCTGAGTTACAGCCAGAGCAACCTTTCTCCAGCATTTCAATGCTTGAGGGCAGAAATGCAGTGCTATCTATGTCTCCAATCCATTGCAACAAAGTGGCCAGAAATGAGTCCTGGGCACAGAGCCCAGGTCTGGGTACATTCAAGACTCTGGCCAGAGATGTTACACAACTTCACCAGGTCATTTTCTCTGACTGTGATGTGAAGACCTGTTATGCCTTTACAAACTTTTACAGGTGGCTCTCAATACCCATGGCTTTCACACGAAGATTAAAAAAATAAGAGCAGAAAAAATGACTTCTATTGAATATGTACAGATCTTGGCATTCTGTGAGGTACAGCATACCTTGTTAACTTTGATTTACATTGCATGAAGTATTATATCTAGAAATGATTGGTGACATGAGGAGAGGTATGCACATGTTATAAGCAAATGCTATCACATATTATAAGAGTTATATTTTCATATCTAAGGGATCCTGAAACCTAGCCCCCATGTGTACCAAAGGACACCTACATGTTAGAAATAATAGCAGTCTGATCTACAGTGAGAGTTCAGTCATTATTTAAAATCAGCTACACTGTGGTCCTCATTAGGGTGACCCTCTGCAAAGTCTGATATAGATGACATGTTGCTGCCATCCTCAAAAGAATTCTGCTTGAACCAATCACATAGCATGAATTCTGCCTTGTTTCCCAGTGACTCCGTACTTCCAAAGAACTAGACATCAGGGTGGCTGAAATGTTACCTAAATTGTCACATTGTGAAAATTTTCTTAAAACTTCTGAATCTTTAATAAACCACCCAGACAGTGAGAATTGTGACTCATAGATTTATGGTGACAAAAACTAACAGAGTATGTGGTAAGACACGCCAATTAATTCTGTCTAATTAAGCCTAGAGACTAGACATGGATCCAGTACAAAGATGATAAGTAAACACTCTTACCTTAATCGCCATTACAAATAATTACATTAAGACTCCCTAGTTTTACTCTGAAGTGGGTCTCATTGTAACTAGTGCCTTGTTTTAAAGCAGCAAGTTTTATCCACAGGAGTGGACGTTTTCAGGCTCTAGAATCACCAGTGAGTGGTCCACTATGACTGTTCTGTATTTCGATTCCACCAGAAACTTAGAGATATCCTGATATCTGGTGTTTGTCCCTTTCTTATCTTGTGACATCAGAAAGCATTGTGGCTATGTTTACTACATAGCACAAATTGTAATGATTGGTGACAGCTTTAGTTTCCTATCACTATCTTCCCACAAGTGCAAGACCATTCAGTCCAAGGTGAACAGATGGTGCATAGACAACCAGAAAATAGAAACAGAATAAAGAGGACTAAAAAGAAGCCAGTCCTCAGCCCTCTTTCACAAGTACCAGTGCAGTGGACATAGTGAAGTGTGGCAAGCTTTTCCCTGTCCAATTACATTAGGGCAATAGGGAATTGGACAGGGAACAGTGAGGCGGAGCTAAGAGTTGCAGAGACAGGAGTGACTTGGAAGAGAGGAAGGAGGAAGATGGCACAGGAGTGAATCTGCATGGCTATGACCAGCCAAAGGTTGTTATGATATCATAAAGATTAGATATTGGGATAATTTGTCTAATCTAGGTGGGCAGGTTTTATCATTTTCAATTGGTCCTGAAATTATTATATTTGCATCTTATAAATTGTGTTTTTATTGATACATAAATCTGATTGGTTAACTATATGCTTAAGAGTTTTAATTCTATCGGGTAAGTGGGTGTTGAGATGGCTGACCGTGGGGTGGGCAGTTATTGTGTAGGCCTGGTGGCAGAGATTCACCAAGGGACTCAGCTCTGGCACAGAGAGACAGCTGAACTGAGATCACCTGGAGGGAGCTCTGAGGCCCACCACCACTAACGCGGGAACCGGCTGGGTTCATTTTTTAAATATTTCCCACAACAGTGAAGGATCACATATTGCAGAGCTATGGAACCTGAGTAGTTCGCAGCATGTGTAGAATACTTAGAAGAGGTTCATTGTAGGCATATGTAGCTATGTGCTAGTGCTTGGAATTCACACAAATGTTTGATGAACAGTAAGCAGTAGCCTTCATGTGAATTTTCAGGGAGCCCCAGAAAAAAGAAGGTACCAGAAGGAGCTGTGCAGGAAGCTCAAGAAGGAAGCACACAGAAGTGGTGAGTCAGGGGTTTGCATTCTAGAAAGAAAACTCCGTCCCAAGGATCACAGAGTCAAAAATAATTAGATTTTTATAATTCTTACTAATTCTAAGATGATTTATTTTTTATTAAATTTTACTATTGGTACCAGCTAAAACCAGCTCTTCTCTGACTAGTGTGTTGCTGTTGCTAATCCTGATTGTCTGATAGCAACGGCAGCTTTTCAGGAATAAGCAAGCGTTAGAGCAAATATTGCCAGGCAGGCCTCAGATGTATTAGCCTGTGAACTGAGAGGTTCTCACAGGCTCTGCCTGCCTTCACGTCCCCAAACAGCAGCCATTTTAAAGAGCGAACACTCTGCTCCCAGTATCTAGGATGCTTGTAGCATTGCATCAATATTCTCTACTACTAATTATACTTTAGGTTTTGATGTTTTAGCACTGGGTGGTCAGATAATTTTTCATGCTGTAGGAGGAAAATAAATCCCAGAGTTGACTAGACAGCCCATGGTACCAAAAGCAAATTGAGGCCAAAATATCTTCAATCACTCTCCTCCTGGCTCTGTTTCTCTTTCTGTCTTAATCTCCCACACAGTCTCTCCCACCCCCTCTCTCTGTCTGTCTGTCTATCTCTAGCATCTCCCAAAATATGTACACTGCCTGCTATAAAGCCCAAACCAAAAGAATCTAGCTTATACAAATGAACATCCAGATCCCCAGACAACTACTGATGTTAGACACGGCTCTAATTGTTCTCTTATTGATAATGAACAGGCTGGCTGAATCAGGCTGCTCATCCTGCCAAGGTACCTATACCACTGGAGCAGCATATAGCAGCAATGGTTACTGTGATGTAACCCTGATTCTGCTGCGAAGTACTTGGATTTCAGAGTTTTACACAATCTGAAGCACACAGTCTAAGTTGAATGAATAATATAGTCCATTGGCAAAGCACAACAGAAAATAAAGCCAGCAGGGAGCCTTCTTTATCACAGCTTAAGAAGTCTACTTTAACCCATTCAGTATCAGTGACTTGTCTCTCTCAGCAGCCACAAACGTGATGAATCCAAAGATATGTAAGATTCCAACTCTGTTCTCCAGGGTGGGTTTGGTACTAAAGGGACAGACTGAATGCCTTTTGGATACAGGTAAATCAAGGCAAGATCTGTCACTCATGCTGCCTAAGCAGTTTGAAAGTTTGAGTTATTACCTCAACTTTTCAGTATCCATTCATTAGACATGGAGTAGCCATTAGTTCTGGTCAACATCAAGAATTTATCAGTTTATTTCTTCTCAAAACTCAAAATTGTAACATAACCTCCAAAGATAGAAACCCACAACTAAATGGTAGGTAGAGACTATGTTTGGATCTTATTTAATATATAGCAATCAGTAAAGAGTCCAGACCCAGAAGCAGGGCATCTAAGAAGGATTCATGCAGATTCATAGGAAAGTATACCAAGGGGTGGATTGACCTGGATGAATGAGGTAGAGTTAACAGGCACAAAAGTTTATAAAGAGACTCTAAAATAGAGGTACTACCAGACCTATGTGCCCACATGTGCATACATCCCCTATTTTAAATCTAGAGTCTACCTGTGAGAGAAAACATGACATTTGTCTTTCTCAGCCTGGTTCATTTTTTTGTCCAGTGCAGAGATCTCCAGTTGCATCACATCTAAATGTCATGTGTATTTTCATTACATTAGGGACTCACCTTCTGTAAGCATGCTTACAGTTACCTTTCTGGCTTCAGACATAATGTCCTCTGGACACATACTAACCTTTCTCTGTCCTCTCACAGCCACTATCCCAGGAGGACATGACAATCAGTTAATCACATCTCACCAGAACACTGGAATCCTCTCAAGACAGTACACACTTTGGGAGGTAAAAAGAGGTGACTGCTCTCAACCATTTACTTTACTAAACTATCTCTTTTCTCTGAGGGCCTGAGAACACTTCTACTGAAGGCTGGAACACTGCTTGTGTGGACTCCTTCCCAGTCTTGTTTTAATGCTGGGACCTTAGGAACCTCTCTGCAAAGCACAGGAAAACAAAAAACAAACAGCCACATGATCATTTCATTAGATGCTGAAAAAGCATTTGACAAAATTCAACATTCCTTCATGTTAAAAGACTTGGAAAGATTAGGAATTCAAGGCCCATACCTAAACATAGTAAAAGCAATATACAGCAAACCAGTAGCCAACATCAAACTAAATGGAGAGAAACTTGAAGTAATCCCACTAAAATCAGGGACTAGACAAGGCTGCCCACTCTCTCACTATCTATTCATTTTAGTAATTGAAGTTCTAGTTAGAGCAATTAGACAACAAAAAGAGGTCAAAGGGATAAAAATTGGAAAAATAGAAGTCAAAATATCACTATTTTCAGATATGATAGTATACTGAAGTGACGCCAAAAATTCCACCAGAGAACTCCTACAGCTGAAAAACAACTTCAACGAAGTGGACAGATATAAAATTAACTCAAACAAATCAATAGCCATGCTATATACAAAGAATAGACAGATTGAGAAAGAAATTAGAGAAATGATACTCCTCACAATAGTCACAATCAATATAAAATATTTTGGTGTGACTCTAACCAAACAAGTGAAAGATCTGTATGACAAGAACTTCAAGTCTCCAAAGAAAAAATTTGAAGAAGACCTCAGAAGATGGAAAGAACTTCCGTTCTAATGGACAGGCAGGATTAATATAGTAAAAGTGGCTACCTTGCTGAAAGCAATCTACAGAGTGAATGAAATCCCCATCAAAATTCCAACTCAATTCTTCATAGACTTAGAAACAGCAATTCTCAAATTCATTTGGAATAACAAAAAACCCAGGATAGCAAAATCTATTCTCAACAATAAAAGAACTTCTGGGGGAATCACAATCCCTGACCTCAAGCTGTACTGCAGAGAAGTAGTGATAAAACATGCATGGTATTGATACAGTGACAGGCAGGTAGATCAATGGAATAGAACTGAAGACCCAGAAATGAACCCACACACCTACAAGTCACTTGATCTTTGACAAAGGAGCTAAAACCATCCAGTGGAAAAAAGACAGCATTTTCAACAAATGGTGCTGGTTCAACTGGGGGTCTACATGTATAAGAATGCGAATTGATCCATTCCTATATCCCTGTACAAAGTTCAAGTTCAAGTGGATCAAAGACCTCCACATAAAACCAGATACACTGAATCTAATACAAGAGAAATTAGGGAAAATCCTCGAACACATGGGCACAGAGGAAAAGTTCCTCAACAGAACACCAATGGCTTATGCTCTAAGATCAAGAATTGACAAATGGGATCTCATAAAATTGCATAGCTCCTATAAGGCAAAGGACACTGTAAATAGGACAAAATGTCAACCAACAGATTGGGAAAAGATCTTTACCAATCCTACGTCCAATAGAGGGCTAATATCCAATATATACAAAGAACTCAAGAAGTTGGACTCCAGAGATCCAAATAACCCTATCAAAAGATGGGGAACAGAGCTAAACAGGGAATTCTCAACTGAGGAAACTCAAATGGCTGAGAAGCACCTAAAGAAATGTTCAAAATCCCTAGTCATCAGGAAGTACAAATCAAAATAACCCTGAGATTCTAACTCACATCAGTCAGAATAACTAAGGTCAAAAACTCAGGTGGCAGCAGATGCTGGTGAGGATGTGGAGAAAGAGGAACACTCCTCCATTGCTGATGGGATTTCAAGCTGGTACAACCACTCTGGAAATCAGTCTGGTGGATCCTCAGAAAATTGGACATAGTACTACCTGAGGACCCAGCTATATCACTCCTGGACATATACCCAGAAGATGCTCCAACATGTAATAAGGACACATGCTCCACAATGTTCATAGAAGCCATATTTATTATCACCAGAAGTTAGAAACAACCCAGATGTTCCTCAACAGAGCAATGGATACAGAAAATGTGATACATTTACACAATGGAATACTACTCAACTATTAAAAACAATGTCTTCATGAAATTCGCAGGCAAATAGATGGAACTTGAAAATATCATCCAGAGTGAGGTAACTCAGTTATAAAAGGACACATACTGTATATACTCATAAGTGGATATTAGCCCAAAAGTTCAGAATACCCAAGATCTAATTCATAGACCATATAAAGCCTAAGAAAAAGGAAGACCAAAATGTGGATGCTTCAGTGCTTCTTAGAAGGTAAACAACATACCCATAGGAGGAAATATGGAGACAAAGTATGGAGCAGAGACTAAAGCAAAGGCCATCCAGAGACTGCCCCACCTGGGGCTCCATCCCATATACAGCCACCAAACCTGGACTTTATTGTGGAAGTTGGGAAGTGCTTGCTGATGGAAGCCTGATTTGGCTGTCTTTTGAGAGGCTCTGCCAGAGCCTGATAAATACAGAGGCAGATGCTCCCAGCCAACCATTGGACTGAGCACAGGGGTCCCTGATGGAGGAGTTGGAGAAGGGACTGAGGGAAATGAGGGGGTTTGCAGTCCCATGGAGGGAGCAACAGTATCAACTGGCCTGACCCCTGGAGCTCTGAGGACTGGACCACCAACCAAAGAATACACATGGAGGGACCCAAGGTGCTGGCCACATATGTGACAGGGGAGGACCTTGTAGGACCTCAGTGGGAGGAGAGACCCTTGGGCCTGAGGAAGTTTGATGCCCCAGTGTAGGGGAATGCCGGGGCTGGAACACAGGAGTGGGTGGGAGCACCCTCATAGAAACAGGGAGAGGGTGGTTGAATAGAGGGTTTCAGAAGGGGAGACCTGGAAAGGGGAAAACATTTGAAACATAAATTAAGAAAATATCGAATAAAAATCAGGCAATTAAAGACAAACAAAAAAGAGCTAGTATCAAGGGCTTGGTTCTGCAAATTCTATAACCTATCCCATTGACCAAATAAGTCCTGCCACCTGCCTGAGATGATTCCTGTTCAAATAAATATCTGCATGTTTTTCACACAGAGCTCTGTTCCTTAATGAAATCCAAGTCTGTTATGTCTTGATACTGAAAGTAAATTCTGACAATGAATGAAAAATTTCTTGGAGAGATGACAGTACATATGTCTAACTCATTGAGACAATTATGTGTGTTCTTGTGAGCTTTGTGGATTGGCAGGTAGGAAAAGAAAGGGACATCTGCAGCTTTCACTCTCACCTACTGAAGTGACCCACTTAAAAATGAGATAAAGATCATAAGACATCATCCTTGTGTGAAGGCACAACCAACACAAACTGTCTCCTCTAGTTTATAACCAGAAACACCTCACTTCCAAGAAATAGATTTAATTCGGCATATAGTTAAATATTCTAATTGTGTTTTATATATGTATTATTATTCATTTTCTTGATGTGTGTGGCCATGAGTACATGGTTATATGCATGCAGGTATACATATGTGTTCAGGTACACATGCACCCTCGCATGCGTGCATGCGTTTATGTGTGTGTGTGTGTGTGTGTGTGTGTGTGTGTGTGCGTACGCATGTGTGTGTACATGTGGAATCCAGTGAAAAACCTCAGGTTTCTCAGATGTCATCCAACATTTTTTTAAAGTCTCTTACTGGACGGTGTTTGACAAGATGTGATAGGATGCCTGGCCGTGGACCAGTGATGCTACTATTTCTGCCTCACAGCATTGTGTTCCTGCCACCATACCCACATATATGTGAGTTCTGGAGTTGAAAAGCAGGTTTTCATACTTGCAAAGCCAGAACTTTAGTAAGCAAGCAATCTCCCTAGTCATTTGTTGCACATATAATTATTATCTATGTTTCTTATCTCTAAAGTTGTAAGAATAATGTTACCCTTGCCATCTAGTCCATGGGCTAATTAAATGAGCTATAAAATTCTAAAGATAGTCACGACATAAAATAGTATCTCAAATAAGTTTGCAATTGTTACTATCAGCACTGCCAATTTCAAGCAATGCTAATTCATTATGCTTATAAGGAACTTTCAGCATGCTGAAAGTTTTCATGTCTACTACTGGTTATTGTCTCCATTTATAGAGCATAAAAAAAGTTAAGTGGCTTGCCCAAGGGTTCAAGCTAAAACTGACTTAGCTGAGTGTACAATAGAATGGTAGTTAAGAGCTTAACTGTTGACTTCAGACTGGAAGGCTAGAAATCAGCCTTACTACAATTTTGCTATCCAATATTGGTAATATTCCTTAGTCATGTTATGCTTTCAGTTTGTTATTTCTAATAGATTGTTGTGCAGTTAAGATAAGATAATTGATTAAAGGTACTCAGAGCTTCATCTGGCCAAAAGCATGAGCTCAAACAACTGTACGTATTTCCACCATAGAGCTTAAAAGATAGCATTCAGAAACTCTGCCTTAAAGTTAAAATTAACTGGAAATTGGGACTATACATCTACTCACATGTAAGAGGTGGTGATAGTAGACACTTGGTAATATATGCAGATCACATCAGAGATATACAGACTATGCTACTACCCTGTGTGCCTACACACTCCAGTGATATGACTGGTTTCTCCTTAATATAGGTTATTAAATAGACATAAAAATGTAAAGAGAAATTTCAACTCTCCAAGGACTGCTAGCATTATAATTCTGATATAAGCAGACTGTCGTGTAAGCCTCTATCCTCTTTTCTCAGAGTAAAAGGAAAATACCATGGATGGCATAAATGGAAGAAGAGATTGGTGATGTAAAAGAGACAAAAATCCAGAAAGAAAGATACATGACTATCATGCGATGAAGCTTGAAATTTGAATTTGGCTTTGATTCAACTTCTTGGTCTATATACATTTACCGGCATTCTGAATTTTCTTTTCATTTAAAAAAAAAAAAAAAAAAAAAACAGAGATGCAAGTATATGCACTGCTTATAGCAATTGCTAGAACTACATGTTAGGTGATGCATATGAGGGATCTATCACAGTGCCAGGTACATAGTGGGTACTCAGAGTCACATAGTGCGTACTCAACAGATACTAAATTACTTATCTTGGGTTACAAGCATTATAGAGTTCAAGTAAATGAGAAAAACTCTCCCACATGTGGCAGTGCAAGAGCGCATATGGCTAAAACTAGACAGATTTCAAGAAGTGAAATTTTGATGCTTGACAATTATATGACAAGGGAAGAAATACTGTTCAAGTATGAAGAGACACAGAGAAGGTTCTATGACAAGCTCGGATTGCAGAAGTCCATTGAAACATCTATAAGAACCATGTGAACAAGGAGAGAGCAAGCAGGTACACTACGCAGCCATGCGGATATAGCTGGGAAAGACTCCACCTAGGTCAAACGGATACGCAAAATTACTGCAAAATAAAGCAGCAGAGTCTTAGAGCTTTTCTGTGAGCAGTTGACCAAGGAAACTAGATGCACTCTGTGTGAGCAGAGATGATACATAACTAACCCTGGCAGACCCTGGCACAATCTGTATAATCTTTCTCTTCTTACCTCCCCTGAAGTCAGATAGATCATTCTGAAAGCCTGAAAGACCAAAGCAATAGCAGTTTGTCAAATATAATAAGAAGAAAGTGGAATGAATACCCAAGCAAAAATTAAATGAACTCACAGCAGCCAGGACCAAATGGTACTATCTACCAGTAGCTGCTGGTACACAGTTCCTCCAGGCTGGTGTCACAATATTGCAATGGTTCCTGGATTGGAAGGAGATGGAAGGAGGGCAAAGTCTGAGTCCAGATGAGTGACCATGTAATGCTATACTCAAAGCTTCAAGGTAGAAATGATGGCATAGTGGTCCAGGAGGTGAGCTTTATAGGAAAAGCAAGACATCCAGACAATAGCGGGAACATTTTATTGTGAAAAAGTCAGATAGACAAAGAATAATAATAAGACCATGAAAATGAAGTCAAAATCTACCAGGAAACCAGCTCATGCCTTTTCTAAGATCATTTTTAAACTATTATATACTTTTGATACTTTATTTACATTTCAAATGTTTCCCCCTTTCCAGATCTCCCCTTTGGAACCTCCCTATTCTGTCCCCCCTCCCCCTGCCACTGTGGGGGTATTCACCCACCCACTCTCGTCTTCCCTCCTTGGCATTCTCCTATACCGGGGCATCTAACACCCTCCGGCCCAAGGGCCTCTCCTCCCCCTGATGGCTAACACAACCCTTCTCTGCCACATATGTGGCCAGCACCGTGGGTCCCTCCATGGGTATTCTTTGGTAGGAAATTATAATATGACATCATTTTCCACCTCCATTTTGTTCATTCAAAGCCTCCTGTATGACCTCCTTGCTCTCTTTTAAATTTATAGTCTTCATTTTAATTGTTGTTTTACACACATAACCCAGACTCAGACACATACATGTATATATTCTTAAATATATAAATATAACCTTCTCTGTTTATAAAATGTGACTTTTTAATATATGTTTTCAGGGTGACAATTTGGTATGAAATAGTCAATTGATGTCCTCTTCCCTGGGGAAGGTTATTTCTTCCACTCTCCCCAATTACATTCTGAATACTTGTCTTTATACACACAAATAAATGTAGTTCTCACCCTTCATCAAGGAAACTTCTCTTTGCAACAGACTGAGACTATTACAGAAAAATCCCAACAAACTAAATAGTTGTACAGTTCAGTTTCAACTGCTAAAGATACAACATAATGCCTGCATCTAAGTCTATGGAAACACTACAGAAGATATATTGGAAACATTTTAAGAGACAGAGGAATCAGGGAGTTTGCTGTGAGACTGTGTCCCCTAGGTATGTAAAAAAGCTACACCTGTAAAGTCTCCCCAACACAAATACCTAAAACATAACTTGAACAAGAATAACATCAGTTGTGATGCTAAAATGAATGGTGGAAAGTTGTAAGTTTACTTTTTTCAACATCCTTTGGACTAGTGAGAAGCAAAGTAAGACTTTAATTATTAGAGATAAATACTGAATTATTCAAATTCAGTATTTATCTCTAATAATTAAAGTCTTATTTAAAACATAGCTATATTATTGCTTTCAGATCTGAAAAGTATAGCAGGTCCTTAATTTGAATGCTGTGGTTGTACCATGGATTGCATTCAAATGTACTTCATTGTCTCATAATTGGTCCTGTGAAGGCTTGATGCCCGGTGTAGGGGAATGCAAGGGCAGGGAGGTAGGAGTGGGTGGGTGGGTGGGTGGGGAAACACCATCATAGAAGCAGGGGGAGGAGAGATGGGATAGGGGGTTTCTAGGGAAGAAAGGGCATAATATTTGAAATGTAAATAAAGGATAGATAGATAGAGACATAGAGACATAGAGACATAGAGACATAGAGACATAGATATAGATATATTCTGTTTATTTTGTTTTTATAATTTTCTTTGGAAGCCTGTATTTAAACAAAGTCTACAAATCACATTTTGTTCACACCCTTTAAGGCACCAAAGCCTAGAGTTTTCTCCTCCCTTTTGTAAAATTTTCCTTAATTTAAAACTGTGGTTGTTAGTGATGTAGCTTTTCCTACAGTGGAGTTTCTGTTAGATGTATCTTGTGGGTTTCTTACCATGTTTCGTGGTCTGTTCACCCCAATCACGTAAGCTGGCCATGATTGTAAGATTGTTGATTAGGCTTTAATTTTTAGAAGACTTTAGACAATGAGATGTCTGGTTGTCCTTTCTGTGAAGATTGTGTGCTGCATTCAAAGGCTATCACTCTGCTCCATCAAATTGTCCCTTCACATTTGTATCCATGTTTCTAGAAGATATCAAGAAGCACAGCATTCATGCAATAATTCATTTAAACTTAAAATAGTGGTATTGGGAGCTGGCGAGATAGATCTGAGAATAAAGTGGTAGCTAAGTAAACATAAGGGCCCTGAGTTTGGGTACCTATAAAAGCCAGGTGTGAGAGAAAGCACTGGGGAAGTGGAGACAAAAAGATCCCTGGGGCTTCTTGGACAGCTAGCCTCATCCAATCAGTGAGCTCCAGATCTAACAAGAGACCTTTTCTCAAAAAAATAAAGTATTGTCCTTGTTTGAGTATTATTTAGGGGCCTAACCTCTTCATCTGTTTCTTGGTGACAATGAAACTACTTCTACCTTCTTGCCATGGCCTACTAACGTGTGACCATGGTCACAAAGCAATGGAGCCAAGAAACTGACCTTTCTAAAATGTAAACCAACATACACACAGCGAGGGAAGGCTGAGCAACACATTGGGCAAATACCCATTTAGCTACATAACAGAAGCATGAAGTAGCGTGATCCTCTATAAATTCACCTATATTAGTAGATCACTGTTCTTCATTGCTGGGTAATACCAGATGGTATGGTAGCATTTGTGTAAATATTTACCGTCAGAAGGACATCTGGGCTGCTTCTTCTTGGTGAATATTCTTAGGAGAGCTTCTGTGAAGATTTGTGGGGCGGAGCGCTGTGTGAGGAAAGATTTCAGTTACCTAGGATATATGTTCAGGAACACAATTGCTGATTCATGCAGTAGTTACATGTTCAATTTTAAAGAAATATCCAGGAAGGTTTCAGGGAGGTTTATGCCATTTTTCATCCCCAGCAGCCATATGTGAGGAAACCAGTTTCTCTGCACCCTCACTGTCATCTATTGGGTTTCTATTTTCTTTTGTGTCTCTGGCTGTTTAAATTTCCTCAGCACCATTCATTGAAAAGCTATTCTAAAACCATGGAATTGCACACAGTTGACAAATGCCACAGGTCTCTGAAACACATTGTTTGTTATGTTTATAATCTATTTGCTCTCTCTTCTTCATTACTCCCATACCCATCTATGCCCCCCATTCTGCCTTTAGGGACTACTTCCAGGAAAATTTAGGGTTCTGGCATACTAACATGGCTTTGCTCATACTAGCATGAAAATGATGGGTTCCTAAGGAGCTTCTACTCGATAAAAGGTGGGAGTAAGAGAGGCAAAATAACAACTATGTGGTCTTGGATCCCTCAGTCTCCACTGTGCCTCCCCTGACAGAACCCCACTAAGCACAAATAGGACTTACAACATCACCCCCAGGTAGAGTAGAACCTAGCCTGTAGGTGTCCTTCCCATTCATCTTACCCAGGGGGCTGGGTTGGCTTTCCTGCTGGGTTCTTTTGCTCATTAAGTTTTTTCTGTTATCTTAATCAGCAGAGAGATTAGGAAAGAGCCCGTCTAGATCTCCCACTGGAACTTTGCTGAAATAGGTGTGTGTGAGGGCATAATTGTTTTGTGGCTTTTATCTGGGATGTCATGTCTATTGTCTAGAAAGTTTTATATTCCTTTGATGCTCATTTCCTATGCATCAGGATATGTATAGAGGACAGGATTTTGAAGGGACCTTTGGTCTGTCGTTATGAAGCTACCATTATACTGTTTCAAATCCACTGTATGTGAGGCAAGAGGAAATTCCCAAGGAGGTCACCAAGTGTTTTCTCTGTGTTCTGTAGCTCAACAGTGTTTTCCTCCTCATTTTTCTGCGTCTCATGTTTGTTATAAATACAATGTCCTCTTGGACATTTTACTTGTACTTAGAGCAAAAGGAAGTAGAAAATAAGTACTACATATTCCTCGAGGCAGGAGTCTTGTGTTTTATAAGGGTTAATGTGAAAGCAGTCCTCTATTACATAAACTGTGCAGTTGAGTCTCTAGAATTTGGGGGAAAGCAAACATGAGCACATTGAGAGTACAATGGATAAACCTTGCCCTGAGACCACCACTTTCATAATCATGTTATCTCCCCTGCCAGGTAAGTATCAGAAGTCTATGATTAATGCCCAAAATGTTCACTATTTTGATGGAGTAGAATCTTTCATCTGTCTCCACTCCCCATCTGTCTTGCTGTATTAGCAATCATTGCTAGTGCCCTTGGTTTCTGTATAGACTAGTGCTTTACAGTCTTTGTTTTACAATCTATGTAAAAGTGTGTGTGTGTGTGTGTCTGTGTGTGTGTGTGTATGTGTGTGTGTGTGTGTTAAGACAATGCTGCACAATGATCACTAGCAATGTGCTTCTGGAAACACTTTAAGTTTGGCGATTTTTTGTTTTTATGGTTTAGGCATTTCCACTGTGTACATTGCATGTAGCATTTCAAATCCAGTTGAAGTAATTTTAGTATCTATAGTTGTGTCAAAATTGCTATGCATGCAGTATAATTTAAGGCTCATTTGTTTCACTCTTCTTTGAATTTTAAGAATTTTATTCCCAACTTGATTTTGGATGTGTTTCATAATTATATAGGATAGAATACAATTCTAAGTTAAATACATGACATAAGTGTATATACAGATGCCTGAAGATTTCCTGCCTCTTTGTTCTCCTTTCAGAACTGACTTGACACATTAAGTTCATTGCATAAAACTTATGATGAGAAGTGCATTATGTTTCTGACTTTTGATTCTGTCATTGTATTTTTGCTGTGTGTGCAGAGAATGGGGGCTTCTGTATCCATTTATCCCTAGATGTATAAAGTGCAGACCTACCCTGTGAGCTTTCTGAGCTGTGGTCTCACCTGCCAACCCATTTTGGACTTCCTTTTTATTCTTAATCTTTTCAGATCTTCCTTGAAAACCTCTCTCTCTCTCTCTCTCTCTCTCTCTCTCTCTCTCTCTCTCCCTCCCACCCTCCCGTTTCCCCTTTCCCTCCCCCCTCTCTTCAATAGCCTCAGCTCTCAGTCAACATTCTTTCAATCTGCTGGTTCTGTTACCTAGTTACTCCCTTTGTAAAGACCACAAGTGTCACTGCCTCCTGGATTAAGACTCAATCACCTGATCTTCAGGTCCAGACCTCTACATGCAAGCCCAGAGAAGTGAAACCATGAGAGACCACCAGCTCTGACCGAATGTCTGGAGGCCTGTTGCCACCAAGGACAACCAACTCTACCTGCAGCCCCAGAGGCCTGTTCCTATAAGAGACTATTTGGCCTGCCAACACCATGGACAAACAAACTGTTAAAGGCCAGAGCAAGAACACAATCAACAAAATCCATGACCCTGTAGTACCACCCAGGCCCTAGAAATCGTAACACACCTGAATGGCAAGAAAGTGACCTTAAATCTAATCTTATGAAGATGATAGAGGTCTTTAAAAAGGAAATGAATAAATACATCTCTTTTTACAAATACAGGAAAATGCTAGCAAACAGGTGAAAGAAATGAATAAAACTGTTTAAGACCTGAAAATGGAAATAAAAACAGCAAAGAAAACATAAACTGAAGTAATTCTGGAGATACAAAACCTAGGAAAGAGAAAAGGAACTACAGACACAAGCATCACCAACAGAATACAAGAGGTAGAAGAGAGAATCTAAGGCATAGGAGATTCTATAGAAGAAATTGATACATCAGTCAAAGAAAATGCTAATGCTGAAATTTTTCTAATGCTAGAAATTTTGGACACTATGAAAATAGAAAATGTAATAGGAATAAAAGAAGAAGACATCCAAATCAAGGGCCCAGAAAATATCTTCAACAAAATCATAAAAGAAAATTTCCCTAACCTAAAGAGAGGGATGCCTATACACTACAAGAAGCTTACCAAACAACAAATAGAGTGGACCAAAAAAGAAAATCCTCCAACCACATAATAATCAAAACACTAAATATGCAGAACAAAGAAAGAATATCAAAAGCCACAAGCGATAAATGTCAAGTAATATATAAAGGCAAACCTATTAGAATTATACCAGACTTCTCAGCAGAGACTTTAAAAGCCAGAAGGACCTGGGCATATGTCTTATAGTCTCTAAGAGATCACAGACTTCTATATCCAGCAAAAGTTTTAATCACCATAAATGGAGAAAACAAAATATTTCATGACAAAACCAAATTTAATCAATATCTTTTCACTAATCATGCACAATAAATAGAACAAGTAAGTAATTCCACACTAGCAAAACCAAAAGAAAATCATACACACACACACACACACACACACTACTACAACCAACATCAAAATAACAAGAATTATCATTCGTTTTAAATATCTTTCAACACCAATGGACTCAAATCCCCAATAAAAAGACACAGGTTAACATAAAAGAGTGGATGCATTAACATGATTCATCTTTCTGCTACATACAAGAAATAGAGCACAGCAGCAAAGATACACATTATCTCACAGTAAACACCTGGCAAAAAGGTTTTATGAGCAAATGAACCAAAGAAACAAGCTGTAGTAGCCATTCTAATATCTACTAAAATAGACTTCCTACCACAAGCAATTAAAAGGGATGTGGAAGAACACTTCATATTCATTTAAGGAAAAATGCACCAAGATGACATTTCAATTCTGAGCATCTATGTCCCAAATGCAATGGCACCCATATATCTAAAAGAAACATGACTAAAGCTCATATTACATGTCACACCTCACACAATGAAAGAGGGAGACTTCAACACCCCACTTTTACCAGTAAACAGGCCATTGAAACAGGAACTAAACAGAAAACCAATATTATAAATCAAATGGATCTAACAGATATCTACAGAACATTTCACCCGAACATAAGAGTATAACTTCCTCTCAGCACCTCATAGAACCTTCTCCAAAATTGACCATGTAGTTGGTCACAAAGCAAGCCTCAACAGATACAAGAAAATTAAAATAAATCCTTGAATCCTATCAGACTTCCATGGATTAAAGCTGGACTTCAACAGCAAAAACAACACAAAGCCTACAAACTCATGGAAAATGAACAACTCTCTACTCAAAGATCACAGGTACATGGAAGAAATAAAGAAATTACTTTCTAGAGTTCAGTTAAAATGCACAACATACCAAAACTTATGGGACCCAATGAAAACAGTGCTGAAAGTTCATAGCATTAAGTGCCTTCATAAAGAAATTGATGAGTTCTCATACTAGCAATTTAAAATTACACAAGAGAGAGAGAGAGAGAGAGAGAGAGAGAGAGAGAGAAGGAGGAGGAGGAGGAGGAGGAGGAGGAGGAGGAGGAGGAGGAGGAGGAAACACAAGCAAAGGGAGTAAAAGGTAGGAAGTAATTAACCTCAGGGCTAAAATCAATAAATTAGAAGCAAGGAGGAAAATACAACCAAGGATACCAAGAACTGGTTCTTTGAGAAAAACAATAAAATAAACAACCCTTAGCCAAACTGGCTAAAAAGCAGAGAGACAGTACCCAAATAAAGAAATTAAGAAATGAAAAGGGAGACATAACAACAGACATTGAGGAAATTCAAATAATCATTAAAGTAATTCAAAAGCTTGTACTCCACAAAATTGGAAAATCTTAATGAAATGGATAATTTTCTAGACAAGTACCAATTACAAAAGCTAAATCAAGATCAGGTAAACTGTCTGAATAGTTCTATAACACCTAAGAAAATAGAAACTGTCATTAAAACTCCTCCAACCACCCTCTCCCCCCCAAAAAATCCCATGGGACAGATGGTTTTACTGCAGAATTCTATAAGACATTCAAAGAACAAATAATACCAATACTCCTCAAACTATTGCACTAAGTCGAAACAGAAGGAACATTTCCAATCTCATTTTGTGATGCCAGTCACTCTGACAGGTAAACCACAGAAAGACTCAAAAAGGAAAGGGAATTTCAGACCAATTTCCCTTATGAACATTTGTGAAAAAAATAAAATAAAATAAAATAAAATACTTGCAAACCAAATTCAAGAACACATCAAAGACATCATCCACCATTATCAAGCAGGGTTCATTCCAGGGATGCAGGGGTGGTTCAGTATATGAAAATCCATCAACTTAATCCTCCATATAAAAAAACTGAAAGAAAACCTCAACATGATAATCTCATTATATGCTCAAAAAGTTGACAAAATCCAACACCCTTCATGTTAAAAAATCTTGGAGAGATCATGGATACAAAGCACATACCAAAACACAATAAAGGCCATAAACACCAAGCCAATAACTAACATAAAATAAAATGGAGAGAAAATTAAAGCATTTCCACTAAAATCAGGGCCATGACAAGGCTGTTCATTCACTTCCTATCTATCCAATATAATACTTGAAGATTTAGCTAGAGCAATAAGACAACAAAAGGAGATTAAGGTGCTACAAATTGGCAAAGAAGAATTCAAGGTATTCATAGATGATATGATAGTACACATAAGTGACCCCAAAATTCTACCAGAGAGCTCCTACAGCTACAAACATATTCATCAAAGGTGCTGGATACAAAATTAACTCAGAGAAACCAGTTGTCTTCCTTTTTACAAACAATAAATGGGCCAAGAAGAATTTAGGAGATAATACCAATACCCCTAGAAATAGAATGAAAATATATATATATATATATGTATATATATATATATATATATATATATATATATATATATAACCAAATGAAAGACCTGTATGACAAGAATTGCAAGTCTCTAAATAAAAAAAAAAACAAAACAGGATAACTAAAACAATGCTGAACAATGAAAGAACTTCTGGAGGTATCACCATCACTGACCTCAAGGTGTACTACAGAACAATAGTAATAAAAACTGCATGATATTGGTATAGAAATAGACAAGTTAATCAATGGAATTGAATTGAAGACCCAGAAACAAACCCACACATCCACACATGTGTAGACTCTTGAATTTTTACAAAGAAGTCAAAACCATACAACAGAATAAGTAGCATATTTTCATCAAATGGTGCTGGTCTAACTGGATGCCTGCATGTAGAATAATGAAAATAGATCCATACTTATCACCCTGCACAAAACTCAAGACCAAGTGGATCAAAGACCTCAACATAAAACTGGATACACTAAATCTAATAGAATAAAGTGGGGAATAGCCTTCAACACTGGGACAAGAGACAACTTCCTGAACAAAACACCAATGGTTCAGGTATTAAGATCAATATTTAATAAATGGGACTTCAGGAAACTGAAAAGCTTTATAGACTAAGGACACCATCAAGAGAACAGCATGACAGCCTATAGAATGGGAAAAGATCTTTACCAACCCAGCACCTGACAGAAAGCTAATATACAAAATTTATAAATTGCTCATGAAGCTAGACATCAACAACCCTAATAACCCAATTAAAAAATTGAAATCAGCTGCAGTCAGGGAGGAACATTTTTAGGACATTCCAGAATCCTGTAAATTGGGAGTCCATGGGGGTGACTGTAACAGAGACTCCTAGCAGTGGGGAATATAGAGCCTGAAGCAGCCACCTCCTGTTACCATGGAGGTCTCCTAGTGGAAGGATAACTGGAAAACCTTTGACCCATAATGGGTCCTGCCTACAAGATGTGAAGGGAAAAGAAGGGACTGAGACTGAGGCAATGGCTAACCAATGACTGCTCCAACTTGATACTCATCCCATGGGCAAAACCCAATACCTGACACTATTAGTGACACTCTGTTACACTTGCAGGCAGAGGCCTAGCATGACTGTACTCTGAGAGGCTCCACCCAGCAGCTGACTGAAGCAGATGCAGTGACCCACAACCAAATGTTAGAGAGAGCTCGGGAGTCTTGTGAAAGAACTGGGGGAAGGATTGAGGTACCCAAATAGGATAGGGACACCATAAGAAGACCAACAGAGTCAACTAATCTGGAGACTGAACCACCAACCAAATAGCAAACATTGGCTGGACCTAGGAACCCCACACATATGTAGCAGATTTGCAGTTTGGTCTTCATGAGGGTTCCCTAACAATTGGAGTGGGGGATTGTTCCTGAATCTGTTGCCTGCCTGTGGATCCTGTTCCTCTAACTGAGCTGCCTTGTCTGGTCTCAGTGATAGAGGATGTGCCTAGTCATGCAATGACTTGATGTGCCTTTCTGGGTATTACTGGGGGTGGAGCGCTCCCTTCTTAGATGAGAAGGGGAGGTGTGGAGGAGGGTTTGTGGGAGCAATAAGAAGGGGTAATAGCTGTAATCTGTATGTGAAGTCAATTAATTAATCAATTAATTAATTAATTAATACCCTATCAGCCCTTTCCTGTCAAAATACACATCCTCTCCCTGCTTTCTGTGATATCTATCCTCTAGTCAGTTGTCCTTCATCAGCCAGGGTACAATATTAGACCATCAACATTGATGTGGATTCACAATGGGAGAATTTGCCAACTATAAACGTATGTTTCATGTTGGACAGCTAAAGATTAAATGACAAAAATCTTCATCACAGAAGATAAAAAGCACTTGCAGATAGGATGTTTCAGTCTTGAGTCTGAGAAAGTAAGAATAGTGGAGAGAATATAGGCCTGGAGACCAAATACCTAATTTTATAATTTCCAAAAGGTAGCACAGGTGCTATTGTAAACCAGTATCTAATAAACTTGGGAATGTTGGCAGTAAGGACCAGACTGAGGTGAGGAATCAAGACTGATTAGCGTCAGGGCCAAGCAGGGAGTTGGTCAGGCAATATTCTGAAAGTCCTTTATTCAATAGCTTATCTGCTACCAATGAAATATTGTAGTGAACAGGAGCTAATGCTTTTAACTATGGGATTATTATTCAAAAAGAAGTTAAAAGCCAGGAATCTTGGATCAAACACACTGAAATAAGTGGAACAAATGCAATTGGAGCAAACATGAAATTTTGCATGTAAGTGATGGCTCAGAAATGCAATGAATATAAATAACATGAAAGATCAAATTGAGGCAACATTCATTTCCAGCCTATGGTTTTGTGCTTCTTTCATTGGGGGTTAGGGTTATGTTCAATGGCCTCATTTGTCCAGAATGCTGATGTGAAGTCAGCAAAATGTAGGAACGCCTCAAGGTCAAACAACCAAACAGTGGTAAAACCAAAATTGACACTCATGCCTCACATGGGTCTCCCTTAAACTGCTTAAGAATTGGTAGAGGATCCGCTTAATCTGGCACCCATCCTAAGATTATGATTGGAGAAGCCCTCAGGAACCATGTACTTAATACGCCTAACATAACCCTAACCCACATTGAAAGAAGCAGAGAACCAAAGGCTGGAAATAAATGTTGCCTTAATTTGTGTTCAATCACCCACTCCTAAATAATACTGTTTATTTCTGCCAACCATACTCAAGACAATTCTATGTAGTTTTTAAAAAAAAATAAAAATACAGAAAGGGGAATGAAGAAGGTTCTTGAACATAACCACAGAAATGGTTGAAGGAACAGTGAATGGGAAAAGAAGCAGGTAAAGGAAGATGGTAGCTGTCAAGTATAATGAAGAACTCTTTAGAGAAAAGAAAAAAAGGAAGAAAGGTTTTCATGTTGCAGAACCAGGATGACCACCGGGTAAAGGTGATTAAGCAAACTGCACCATTATCAGGGACTGTGGGCCTCTGTTGGTGGAACTATATAAATAAGACTTCATATTTAATGCACTGAGTCCTTCAGTGAGGGATGTAGACACGTGTAATAGAAGCATCCTTTCAACTCTTAGCTTTCTGTGGTTCTATTCCTTTCCTTAACGGCTGAGCCATCTCTCTAGCCCCCTCTATTACTTTCCTAAGGCAGACATGACTCTTTTGTTCCATAATATATAAAAGTCTTTGATATTAAGCCCATTATAATCTCTCAGGAAGGAATGACCCTTTCTTATATTTTCAATGGCGATTGCAGGACCAGAACAATGAAAAATGCCCAATCAACATTGGCCATCTGATAGAGCCTTTGAAAGTCCTTTCTATTGCTGATCTTTCTGCCACCATTATTGACCCTGATCCACTTATTGCAGAATCGTGAAGAGGAAATGGTTGCACACACATATGCACAATGTTATAAGGGTGTCTTCAAACAAATAGAAAAAAAATAAGTGTTAAGATGTAGGTTCTTGTATAAAACTACTCTCAAACATTTCCTTGTTGGGTAATAAAAAGTCAGTGGTGACTGTACAGCTTATACATGAGAACACACAGTACAGCTTTGAGTCACCCCTACACTTTCTTTTTCCTCTATTTGTTGTTGTTGTTGTTGTTGTTGTTGTTGTTGTTGTTGTTGTTTTGAAACAGGGTTTCTCTGTATAGCTCTGGCTGTCCTGGAACTCACTCTGTAGAGCAGGCTGGCCTGGAACTCAGAAATCTGCCTGCCTCTGCCTCCCAAGTGCTAGGATTAAAGGCATGTGCCACCACTGCCCAGATAACAGCTATCTTCTTATAAGGCTGACATGCATGTTATTACAATAAGATGAGGTGGTGGGAGAGGGGACATTAAGAACAGAGCTTCTGGTTTCTATGCTGATTCCAACAATGGATCTGTTACTTGCATAGTGTATTCAATACTAACCTCTGTTTACTCAATGCAATGCCAGAAAAAAAAAAAATACTGCATTAACTCTATGTGTTATTAGGGGAATTGATGGAAAGTCTGTAAAACCATAGGCTCTCACAGCAATTCCCTTTGTGTTTGTGTATGAGAATGTTCCAACAAGAGTCATTCCATGAAATCTCAGAGGTCCCCCCGCACTATAGGAATTTTCACGGCTAATACCACTAGGACTTTCCCACTATGAATGGAAATTGTGTGTTGATCCATTTGCCAGCTCTGTCCAATTGGTAGTGGATGTGCAAAACACTACTCAGAGTGTATTTTAACCACCCAAGGCACTCTGGGAAGAAACAAAGAGAACAGAGGTATTTGTAAGAACCACAGTGGAAAGGTACTAAAAGATGATCATGTCATGGTCTATATAAACCACACAGGAAATGAAAAATGAGCCAAGCTACATTAGAAATAGGAGTTTGAAGTCCTTTTAGTTCACTGAAATTACATTGATCTTGTTTTTTACAACTGTAAAATGATTGCAATTAACAAACTAATGATGATAATGATGACAGTTACCGTGACTCACTGAAATATTAAAAAGGATAGATGTGAAGGCATTGGAAACCCAGATGTCATTAACTGATAAGGGAAGGCAGCTCATCAGGTGCAGTAGCAGAATCAAAATGACAGAGGAGTCCACTTGGGTCCTCTGAGTAATCAGGAGTTCTGAGTGGAGTGGAAAGAGTCTAAGAGAAAAGAGACGCCAAACAATCCTACCACACAAATAATATTACCTTAATATGCCCAGGCACATTGAACAGCAAGCACTACTCTTTGGCATTGGATGTTAAGGCATCACCTCAAAACAAAGACAAGTCTATTGAGAAAGAAAACACCATCATTTCCAAAATCATGAGCTCTACACTCAGGAACAGTGAAGCTGCCAAGTAAAGCTGAAGCTTCTGGAACCTTTTGTCCTCCCCAGGGATGCCACTCTTCTGGCTTAGAGAACTTGCAGAACTGTGTGGCAGACTTTAATCTTTAAGGCAAGAAGGAAATGGAAGTGAAAGCCGGGTCTGATAAATAGTGATAAGGGGTCAATTATTCCAGCTGTTTCTTATTTGTTAAGAAATGATGATGAAGGAAGCACCTAAGGGTGGCAAAGGCAAATGGCATTTACTATAGAAGAGGCCCAAAGAGATTTTATTGGAAAGTGAAATGGGCCAGATGAGATGTCTATATTAGGACTTGGAATAAGAAAACACCTCCTAGGCAAAGCAGCCTCCCATGAGCAAAGTGAAGTATTATTTGCAAAACCACAAATACACACAAGAGAAGTACTCCAGGAGGAAGGTGGGCATGTGCATGGTGATGCGTGTAAACCCGTGTGTCCTGACTCTCCCTGCAGTGATAGAGGTGAAGTGGGAACTAAGGGACAAATTGGGATAAGAGAATTTCTTCTGAGAATCCAAGACCCCGGGGAGGAAAATGTAGCGGAACCTTCAAGACATCCAAGAAGGTGAACAGCGACAAGAGGAAGTCCCTACAACTACACGCTCTACTAACATCTATGATAACTGATGTGTGGTTTTAGTTTCTGGCTTTAGTTTAAGTACCATATATGCCAGCTCTGCTTTATACAAGCAGATAACACCTCCACGGGCTTCCTGGTTTCTGCTCTCTGTACGCCACGTTTTTCTTCAATGCTCTTAGAGTGACTGCTTTGTCTGTGTTTAAAGGTCTTATTGAATTTTTATGTGTATGAGTGTTTTTGCCTGCATGCATGTCTATGTATCATGTGTGTGAAGTCCCTGTGAAGGCCAAAAGAGGGCACTGGATGCTCTGGAGATGGACTTACAGACCACTGTGAATGCTGGGAATTAAACCTAGGGTGTCTGGAAGAATAACCAGTGTTCTTGACTACTGACTCATCTCTCCAGCTTCAGTTCATTGCCTTCTTGACCTCCTCCTTTCCATCTCTATTACTAGCAACTCTTCTTTGTCCTTTGTAATTTTTCTCATTAACTCTCATGGTCTTTATTGTCCTGCCCAATGATAAATTTGGTTCCTGAAGAATTCCTGTAGTTAACATCTAAGTCCTTAAAATACCTCACCTGAGAGGATCCCCAGACTATAGGGCCAGTGAACCTGCATAGAAGGAACCTAGTTGCATTGTATTGTATTAGCTTCCCAGCACTACACAGGTATCTGAAGCAATCAGCTTATAAGGATACAGAAATTATTCTTGCTCACATTTCAAAGGCTGTGCTTCATGATTGGTTGACCTGTTACTTGGCGGCTGTAGCAGTGGATAAGGTTGCAAATATGTGGCAAAACAAACCACTCACCCCATGGCCAAGAAGCTATAAAGGAGAAGAAAAAATGTTGGTGTCCCACTACATGCATCCATGGTATAACCACAGTGATCTGTAGACCTCTAGGTGTACATCTTTAGATGTAGACCTATACATAGGTTTACACATCGTAAAAATTCTGCTGCACCCCACTGTTGCATGCTGGAGGCCATTACTTTCACTTGAGTTGGGTAAACTATAGTAGGGTTGCTAGGAGCAATGGTGCTGCATGCTGTCATGTGTGACATGTCAGGAAATGAGTGTTATTTCATTTTATCCTTACAAATTTATTCTGAGTGGCAAATAATACAGTGCCCATGTGCATGTGAGGAATATGAGGCTTATAAATATTAAAATGATCTGTCTAAATATATAGACAGTGTGGCAGACTTTGGATTGGGACATAGGTTTGCTCACTATTCCTTCTCTGTAACAAAGAATGAGAGAAAATCAAGTTAAACGAAGAAACATTAGTTTGTTTCCTGTTCCATTGCCTATCTACTTGAGGTTAGACCAGAACATCACTGCAGAAAGCATGGAGTAGGAAAGCTGCTCCTTTTATGGAAACCAGGGAACAGATAGAGAGAGGAATCAAGGGTAAGATGTACCCCTCAGATGTACTCTGTCCGTGCCAGTAAACTACTTCCTCTAGCCAGGTTCCACCTCCCAATAGTCTACTTACTCCTATATGAACTTATAGGTGGATGAATCTTTTGATGTATTTAACACTTCCATGAGTCAAGTTTCTCTCAGGAGTGCCGCCAGGTAAGGCCAAGCCTTTGATACATGAATCTTTGGATATGTATTCCAGATTCAAATCATAATATAAGCCTACCTAATTTCAAATTCTGGACTCACATTGACTGTGCTGAAAATTTTACAGGAGGCTTCTGCTTATCTATAAACTAATAAATCATCAAACTGAATTCTGACAAGCTGACTTTTGAGAGCAAAAAAGAATCCAAATAGAAATACTGTTTTAAGATAAAGAGCAGTTGACTTATTCATAATAGCCAGAAGCTAGAAACAACCCAGATGTCCTTCAACAGAGGAATGGTTACAGAAAATGTGGTACATTTACACAATGGAGTACAACTCAGCTATTAAAAACAATGACTTCATGAAATTCTTAGGTTAATGGATGGAACTAGAAAATATCATCCTGAGTGAGGTAACCTAGTCAGAAAAGAACATACATGGTATACACTTATTGATAAGTGGATATTAGCCTAAAAACTCAGAATACCCAAGATGAAATTCACAGACCATATGAAGTTCAAGAAGAAGAAAGACCAAAGTGTGGATGCTTGAGTTCTTTTTAGAAGGGGGAACAAAATACTCATGAGAGAAAATACGGAGACAAAGTGTGGAGCAGAGACTGAAGGAAAGACCATCCAGAGACTGCCTCATCTGGGGATCCATCCCATATACAGACACTAAACCCAGAATCTATTGTGGATGCTAAGAAGTGCTTGCTGACATGAATCTGATATAGCTGTCTCCTGAGAGGCTCTTCCAGAGCCTGGCAAATACAGAGGTAGATGCTCGCAGCCAACCGTTGGATTGAGCATGGGGTCTCCAGTGGAGGAGTTAGAAAAGGACTGTAGGAGCTAGAGGGGTTTGCAACCCATAGGAAGAACAACAATATCAACCATCCAGACTGCCCAGAGCTCCCAGGAACTAAACCACCAACCAAAGAGTACACATGGAGGGACCCATGGCTCCATCTGCTTATGTAGCGGAGGATGGACTTGTCGGACATCAGTGGGAGGAGAGGCCCTTGGTCCTGAGAAGGCTCGATGCCCCAGTGTAGGGGAATGCAAGGGTGGGAAGGCAGGAGTGGGTGGGTGGGTAGATGAACACCCTCATTAATCCACCCTCCCACAGGGGAAGGGAGAATGGGATAAGGGGTTTCTGGAGGGGAAACCGGGAAAGGGGATAACATTTGAAATCTAAATAAATAAAATATTCAATTAAAAAAAGAACAGTTGAAATAATCATTCCCCACAGCCACCATGTTTGAAAGATCTTCCCACCAGAAATGATTTGCCACATATCATTGTCCCCTCCTAACATGCCAGCTGACATTGTGCTAAAACACTCACAGAGGCTCGATCATCCATTACCATATTTGGGGGCGGGCATTTTTCTCTCTCAAAGTCCCTGTCATTGTTTGTCTAGCCACTGGCCATTCTTTCCCATCTTGCCCAGATTAGAGGTAGACATAAAACTTTGTGAGAAGGTTTACATTAAAGTAGATTTACATAGAGACATAACAAGGGAGGGAGAAGCAGTATAATGAAAGCAAGTGATTTTAATATCACACAATATTCCTAGTACCATCCTTCCCCATATGTAGGAGGTCTGACCTTACTGACTTTGGAATGACTGATATGAATCTAGTATCCTAAATCTTGTGTTGTTTCATAAGTACCTCTGAGAGTGTAAAACCCTCACCATGTTGAGGTCATTCTTATGTTCAAAGTGCCCTTGTCATCAAAAATTAGCTACTGTAGGCAAACCAGTGACTCCTGGTTTAATCTAATACTAGAAGAAAACATGGCTGCATCTGAGTCCAACAGCAGTGACTCCATTTCTAGGGATGTGATTCTGAAAAGACTTTCCAAGTCTATCCTTTGTCTCATGAACTCTACTTGAACTGGGTCTATAGCACATGCCTGGGCAGCTGTGGTGGAGCCCCTGA
Organism: Rhynchomys soricoides; assembly: GCA_019843965.1. NCBI lineage: Eukaryota > Metazoa > Chordata > Mammalia > Rodentia > Muridae > Rhynchomys > Rhynchomys soricoides. The sequence continues at coordinate 15,459,356 of JADRCH010000016.1, forward strand.
GGGAATTGACCTACTCATTGGTGAACATAGAAGTCCCATTACTTCAAGTTAGAGCTGTAGTGAGAACGAAGGAAAGCAAAGGACTGGTTATTTCAGATTTATAATCGCTGGAAAATAGGCAATGGCCTAGAACAGCTGACTAGTGAGGAAAGAGCAGAGAAAGAGCTTAAAGGACGAAGTATGATTGTTTTTAAACTAAAGACAGAAAGCTAAAAATGAGACTGACCATGTTGTTTCTTCAAAGGTGAGGATTCTCAGTGGTGTCTTCATCACTCCAGGACACCACTCTTCTCAGACCAGGCCCTTTCATCCAAATCCTTAGACATAGGGTGGCTAAGACTCTGGATTCAGCTTCCATTCCTCCACGGTGCTTTACATATTTCCAGCAATGTTTGTCATTTTTCCTTTATCCTTGTGTCAAATTAGGAACCAAATCACCACCACACCAAAACTCTTATACTGTTCAACCAAATGAATAATATCATTTTTTAATTTCTTAAAATTCTACAGAAAATCTACCCCTGAGCTATGCTTTTCAACTCTTCTAATTTTAAATTTTGATCCAGACTCACAAAGCATTCACAAGCTGTTCTCATCAGGGTATTTTTTTTTGTTTTTTTTTTTTTTTCTTAAAGCTGAAATTGTGGCTCATACTCTGCACATGGTGCTGATCACAGTCCTCTCTATCACCTACTTCCCCTGTGTCTTTAGCAAAGCTAAATAGGCATACTTGTTTGAAATGTTATTTCAGCCACCTTCATCGTCCAATTTTGTCTTCCTGCAAGGCTGATTCTGGCTTCTATGACAAGGATATCTCCTACGTAACTTTGTTTCTCATGCTGGGTCACTCTAGCCTTAATTTGTTTTTAAATCATTCCCACTTCAATTTCCTTGTCTCATATTAATCGTCACCGCTTTGCTATCCATGTGTATATTTAGCACCATCTGTTTGGTTAGTTCTTGGCTACTTTTTGCTTGATTTCCCCACACTCTATTTATTAACTACTATTCCTTCTTCCTCCTCTTGCTCCTGATCCTGGCAACATTATGGTTTCCCTTGTCCCCTGCTATGCTTAAGTGCCACTGTCTCCTCATCACTAGCTATTTCACTTGCATATCTGTCAATCATCACCTTCCTGGTGGAATTTCTTCTATTTTCATTTTGGGGGGTGAGTTGAAAGAATAATAAATTGATGCATCCAGTCTGGAAATAAATTCTACAAATATGTCTTTAGTTTCATAGGAAATCTGGGAAGTAAATAAGTTAAGTCTTGTTTACACATATTTTAAGAAAGCAGATATACAGGAATTAAAAAATCTGCCGTACAAGTGGCCGTGATATGGATTCATATCCACAGTTTTTGGCCTTGAATAACTTGTACTTTTGATCTGAACAAGATACTATAAAACCAGAGAAGGTGAGCTGTGAACTTTGTGGAAGGAAAAAAAAAGAATGAGAACTGTCACAGGAATGATAAGGTTAATGTCTGCAATAGGCTTCCTGTGACATGCCAGAAAATCCAAGTCCTTATGGCTGACCTCAACTTACATCTTGTCATAAGGGAAATTTAATGGAAGTGAAATTTTCTCATTTCTCCAGGATTTTGAGGTCATGTGAAAACAGTACTTTCCAAAATATTTATAAAGTGTAAAAAAATCATAAATATATATAAAAACAAAATTACATTGAAATAGCCTCTCGATTCAACATGTACATGTTTCCACATTTATTCAACTATGTAGCTTCCTGTCTGTTCTATCTTCCCATGATTTATAGACCATTTTTCTGTCATTATTCATATTCCCCAAAAGAGCCCACTTCCATATGCCCACATAGATTTTTCACACCTAATAAAATTAACAACCATTTTCTTATAACATAAAACTATCAGACTATATTGAGATTTTCCAAGTTGTTCTCACAATATACAGTTAAGGATTTTTTAAAGTGCAGAATCCATTTGATTGTCAACTTTGTTAAATTTATCTGAATTTGTTACCAAATAATGTTTTCCAAACATTCTTCAACAAATATGGTCACTTTTCTTTTGCTATTACCTTGTGGCCTTCATGAAGAACTATCCCTCCCTTTAAGTACAAATGCCCTACATGGGAGATGTCCGAACATCTTCTCTTAGTATTTTTTTTAACTTGATTATCTATTCTCTGTATTTTCTACAATCCAAAATGCAGAGCTAAAGACTTAATTAGTTTCAGGTTAAATATTTCATGGGAGACAGCTCAGGCCTGGGAGGGTACTTGGCATCACAGCAGGACACGACCAATGTCTGTTTGACCTACTCTTAGTGATGCTGAGATTCCATGCCAACCAGAATTTTCCATTATAAACCTATGCATATACTATGTCAAAAACAGATTGCATGTGTGGTTGTTATTTAACCACCAAGCACACAGTTTTGCCAGTTTCCCTCACAGTTCAAGCATATGCTAAAGGCTTTTGCCTTTTGACAGCATTAACACCTCCAGTTAGGTGAGTCCTAGTGGAGTGTCCGGTGCTGGAGGGAGGGGTCTCTGACTATACATTCCTCATTGTTTTTATCTCAGGACTCAAAGTTGTACTATATGCACTCAGTAGGAAGGCTTTATTTTTTTAATGATGTTAAGGCTCTACTTTTTAAATGCAGAATATGATATAACAGGTACCTTGGAAATCCACAGAAAACCACATAGCGTGAGACAAATTGGAAGTATAATTTTTCTGCTACTGAAGACTACACCTGGAAATCATCCAATCATGTGAAGAACAACGTGTGTGTGTGTGTGTGTGTGTGTGTGTGTGTGTGTTGGATTGTGACTACTCTAAGTTCTTGTCTTTTGACTTATTTTAACCTAAACCTTTTGAGTTCATTTCAAGACTGCTAAAGGAATTGTTCCCAGGCCTCCAAGAACCAGTGTTTTAAATGTTCTCAGAACAATATTATACATGGAGTGGTTTATTCTGACAGCTGATTTGATGGTAGGATGGAGGGCTGGAATGAAGTAACTCCCACTAACATACTGCCCCATTCACAAAATAAAAACATGAGCACTGAGTTGTGGGGCACATTATCTAAAACCTAAACCTTTAAAAGATCTGAATTTACAGGTAAGGCAGAAAGAATTAATTGCCTGTTGCAGAGGAATGCTTCTTTGTTTTTCCAACAGATTGTAAGACTTTGGAAGCAGGGATTCTGTCCAATTCATCAGTACATATTCGTCCCACGTGCGAGCATCTCAACACCCAGTAACATCAAAAAAAGCCTTTATTGATCGGGTTAGTAAGCAGTTATCAATAATCAAATCGATACACAGAGGAATGGCAACATATCATTTTCAACTATCAAATCAGAGATGATTTTTACACTGTTTAAAGTGTCTGTAGCATTAGCCGTACATAATAAGCAGACCTCAAAGGAGCTAGGACAGTGCACATTTCTTAGGGCAAAGAGAAATATCTTAAAATGTTAGCACTATTACCTCTGAGGGGCAAGATATGTAAGTAAGATTTTCTCATATGCTTTATTCCTTTCAGTATTTTCCAAACATAATTCAACAAACACGTTCATTATGAAGGAAAAGCAGCATTTAAAAACAGCCTCTGTCCTGTTTTCTCACAGAGGATCCTGCCTGTGTGGACCACAGCTCCTGAGAAAGCAGTGGCTACTATGATTATTCTGCACATATGCTCTCTAGGTCAAAGTGTCCATACGACCTTCATGTAGTAGGCATAAATATGGGTAAGTGTGTATGTGTTTTTCCCTTTTCTTCTCTATTTCTTTCTTCCCCAGCAGGTGTGTTTGAATAGCAGCCCATTACTGCTTGCTTGGTGCTATAAATATTTATAAGCACGCTCCAAGGAAGCTATTGTATCATAAACTAACCAGTGACATGGCCGGCTGCTATTCCTGCATGGAGGTGTAAGGCAGCTTTGAGGGATGTGAACCCTATCCAACATGAAGCACTGGGACCTCTGAGGTGTAAAGGTTTGGGCAGAGGTTTGTGAATGGTATAAAACCTGTCTCTGAAGAGATTGCTATGGATTGGGTGGGAGCTATGAACTCAATGCAGAGTTGTACTTGAGAAATGAGCTCCTCATTCCTAAATGTAAGGAGGCAGTAGCACAGCACAATTGGCCATTGTTCCACATGCAGGGTGGAACGTGTTCCCTCTTGTAGTTTTAAGGTGTGTGTGTGTGTGTTTGTGTGCGTGTGTGTGTGTGTGTGTGTGTGTGAGAGAGAGACAGAGACAGAGACAGAGAGAGAGACACACAGAGAGAGATTATGTGTGTCTGTATGTGTGTGAGAGAGAGAGTGTGTGTGTGTTTCTGTGTGTGTGTGTGTGTGTGTGTGTGTGTGTGAGATTGAAACCAACAGTCATATATCAAAGGATAGTCAAAACTACTGACAACTGTCCTCCAACTCCATGGAAACCCCTTGTCCTTCCTGGTGTGAGTGGATGACCCATGTTGTTTCTACAGACCACAGAAAGGTGATCTACAGTGAGACTCAGGACCCCACAAATGAGAGAAACATTGAGTACATGGCCCTCAACTAGCCTGTTTGGACAGGAGGTGTCAATGACTAAACTCCACACAACTGTGTTAACCATTGCTAACACAAGAATGCAATTGGCCAGTTACCAAAATAAACTCCAGGTCGGCTCATTGACAAAAGTCTTTCATCTCAGAAACCAAGGCATGTGAGACTGGTGTCCAGCTTGGACTACATAGTGAAATCTTGCTTCAAAATAAAAAACTGGAGCTGAAATGTTATTCAAATTTAGAGCACCTGCCAAGCATGAATGAGACCCTGGGGTCCATCCACAGCAGGAAACATGAATGGTGTGCCTCTCCAAGGTTTTCAGACAACTGAAGCCTTACCATAAGTTTCTCTATCTTTGCCAGGACTTTGACTCTCGGTTAGGTATTTTCTTCACGCCCTAACTCAGCAATCTGAAATCCTCAGCACAGTCATGTCAACATATCTGTAAAATGCACACATTGCATTATCTTTGTTGGAACATGAAAAGTGTCAATGATATTCAGCACATAGTGAGTGCTTAGCAAATGCTGGTTCTTCTTTCTTTAATTATTACATTTTACCTTGAGTATACATCTCTTAACTTGAGCTATACTTCTTCCACTTCCCCTAACCCTCCCACTCAGAGCAGAACTTAAAAAATACAAATAAAAAGCTTATAGCCATTGTGGTTTATTTGGGATGTGATCCCAGGGAGGAAGAACAGATGAGTGATAGGAGAAAAAAGCACATGTGGGAGTTAATTATTCAACTGCTCCTTGGTACAAGGAAGCAAGACTCAATCCTGCTGGAACTTCTAAGGAAATGAACGAAACAGATCTCAGGATGGGCATGGGAATGAAAGGAGAAACCATTTTCTATCAGCTTCCTCTGAGGTACTGTCCCCCAGCACCTTCCTGAAGCTGGTTGAAATCTTCTTGACCCTGGTTACCACCATGTAGTTGTTGCAGGATGGGTTCAAGCAGATAAAGCAATGGCTTAGAAGAATTGTCACATACCAAAGGCTAGAACTGTTCTCATTTTAGACTCAAAACTGTCTATGCATATCTGAAGAGCCAATGGACGAAAAATACTGATAAGTCTAATTTGTAAGAACTAAGGATTATAGTAGAAAAAAATGACCACAAATTTCAGAGCTGACAAATTATCATGATGAATGAATAAGACCTGTCTAACATTTATTGGGAAGCATCACACCCCACTCTAAAGAGAACAATTGTACTAATCAGGGTTCCCTAGAGGAACAGAACTTATAGAATGGATGAAAAATATATATGTACAAAGGCATATACATATATACACACTCACATATCACACACACATACACAGAGAGAGAGAGAGAGAGAGAGAGAAAGGCTTACAGGCAGTGGTCCAGTTAATCCAATAACGGCTGTCTGCCAATGGAAGGTCCAGAAATCTAGTAGTAGTTGGGTCCACAAAGCTGGATATCTCAGCCAATTTCCATTATACATTGGAATGCCAAAGCAATAGGCTCTAATCACAGCAAAGAAATGGACTTATCAGCAAGAGCAAGAGTAAGCAGGCAAAGCAAGAGCAAGCTTTCTTCCTCCATGTCCTTTATATAGGCTACCAGAAAGTGTGGTCCATATGAAAGATTGATCTTCCCACCTCAAAGATCCAGATTAGAAGTAGGTCTTCCCACTTCAAATTATTTAGTTAAAAAATCCCTCACAAGTATAGCCAATCATTAGTGTATTAGATAATTCCAGATGTAATCAAGCTGACAACAAAAAATAGCTACAACAATGTAGAGAATATGGGTGTGCTATACAGGTGTTAGGTGTCAGAGTAGCACATGAACCGTAAGACAAGTGATAGTTCTCTGAATTTATTGGGATAGGATTGCATCTGCCATAACCTACAGTGCCCACTCCCCATTGTCTGAATACCAGAGTAAGTGGGAAGGAATGCTGCATTGTATCCATGCAATGTCAGACAGAATATAGTGGATTTTTCTCAGAGATACAGCATAAATAAAATAGAAGTGTGAATTTTGAAACAAAAAGAATAAATGGCTAAGTTGTCTCAAAGAGAAAAGAGAGGGACCTTTGATCCATTATTGCTTGTAGTCAGCCAGCCCCTAGAGTGAACGTTCATCACATGAAGCTATTTGAGAGACCCAGGAATATGGATATCATTGCTTTAAGACATTCCAGAAGGAGAAATCCATGATGCCCTCCACAAAAGGCTGATCCACAAATCCTTTTTCATGTTATTGTTTGACTCTGTTATATCTTCTTGGGTGATATGTGTCTACAGACTCATTTGACAACACAAAAGAAACTACAAACCTTTGTAACTGTAGGGAAACACTATGCTATCTCCTCTACTCCTCTTCTGTCTGTGATCAATATCATAGTTATGTTGTTATTATTACTACCTTAAAGCATCATTCAGGTAACATAACCATTTTCAGTGGGAATCTTAACTAAATTCTACAACACTCGTGTGTGTATGTATATGTGAGGGGTATGTATGCTTCAGTGTTTTTAAAAATGAATAGAAAACCAATAAATTTTTCATTGGTGTTCTAGAATTTTCATTATTAATATCCATTTTCCTCCCTACTGTCATATAGCATTGATATGTGACAAGCAATTTGTCATTGTTCAGGATGGCCCTTCACTGCCATGATATATATTTTTCTTCCTTTGCTATTAGACTGTCATCTGTCACTTTTTTGCCAGTCTTCCTGTTTCCTGTTCTCTGCTGTATTCCTAATGAATACAATACTCATATGTTATTATGCAAATATCCGGCACAAGAACTAATAGAGGAAAGTTACATTTTGGATGTATGTGCTTATATGCAAATGTTTTGGTGTGAAACAATTTGAAGTAGCTTCTGAGGGCCTGAATATTCAAAACGTCTGAGACAGATCATCTGAAATAACAATGTCCGTTAGACATCTACACACACTGATGTTGTAGGATTGAACAGAGCAATACCAAAGAACCTTGTTGAAGTGGCACATGGAGAGTTCTGACAATGGCAGCAAACACATGTAGATTATGTGGCAGTGTGAGCATTGCTCTGAGAGCAGCATTGCAGTCCCTCTCTCCTTGCAGCAGCCACAGAACATGCACTTGTTTGCACATGCTCCTTCACACCTTCTTGGTAATGCACAGTCACGTCTTCACTTCAGAATCTCATTATTATGTCTGCATGCCAGGGTAGCTGGTAGGAAATTGGAAAAGTCTTCCAAATCCCTAAGACTGCTGATATGCTGAAGACAGGGCTAGGGAATCTGGGTTCTAGTCGTTGCCTAACTGGGCAAGTTGCTGCCCCTCACTGAGGGATTCTTTCTCATTTTCAAAATGAGAATCTAGCTCATTTTCTGAAATCTCTTTTAGCTCTGAGAACTATGATTAAAATTTTGAAAAGAAATGGACGTGACATTTTCAGAACTAGATATTTATTTTGTTGGTTGTTGTTGTTGCTGTATATAACTAGTTATCTGTACTTAGGATATCAATGTGAAATTTTAACAGAAGAATTTCCATTAGAATTCAAGAGCCATGTCAATTTTGGACAAAAGCATTCGTTATGATTTAACACACTCCCTCAAAGAAGAGGCTAAGCTAACAGGTAAATAGTTAACCACCAGTAGAATACAAACTCCCAACTAATTAGGACAAATTAGCAACCACTGCGGCTTCACTACAGTTTGAGAGACAGCAAGTATCTGTTCTGGGACTGTTATTTTCAGAAAGCAGCATGTACTTACACCTGGCTCAGTGCTTTTCTTGTGAGAGCTGAAAACAAATGTTCACCACATACATGAATGGCCATATATAGTACATGAACGAAAGCATGTCCCTGGTGAGTAAGCAGGTCCTCACATATGACTCTCAGAAAGAAGTACAGTGAAAGAATACCAAAAAATACTGCATTCTCTGTGCAAGATGAAAAAGAAGATATGTTTAAGGAAACAGAAGGAGGAATGATCAAAATTTTTGCTGGAAGAAAAATCAGAAGGAACAATGTCATGGTGAGCCCAGGGAGAAAAACATTCCATAAAGAATTTGGCAAAATGCAGTGCCAAATTTTGCAGGGGGAACAATGTCCTGTTGCTCTTGGCTTTCTCATCCATTTCTCGTTTCCTTTACTTTCCATTGAGAATGAAGTTTAAGAAAATAAAGAGGCTTCAGAAAATATCAGTCGGCCTCAGCCATTATTTTATTTTATTTTTTAAAAATTTATTGATTGATTGATTGATTGATTGATTATTCACATTTCAAATGTTTCCCCCTTTCCAGATCCCCCTTTGGAACCACTCTATTCCCTCCCCCCTCCTCCTGCCTCTATGGGGTATTCCCCCACCCAACCCCCACACACTCCCATCTTCCCTCCTTGGCACTCTCCTATATTGGGGCATCTAACACCCTCAGGCCCAAAGGCCTCTCCTCCCCCTGATGGTTAACAAGACTTTCCTCTGCCATGTATGTGGTCAGCACCATGGGGCCCTCCATGTGTATTCTTTGGTTGGTGATACAGTCTCCAGGAGCATCTAGGGGTCAGGCCAGTTGCCACTGTTGCTCCATTCCTGGGGCTGCAAACTCCCTCAGCTCCTTCAGTCCCTTCTCCAACTGCTCCATCTGGGACCTCACACTCAGCCCAATGGTTGCTGTGAAGTGACTCTTGTGTGTTCCAAACTTTTGGGCTAATAACCACTTATCAGTCAGTACATACCATGTTCATTCTTTTGTGACTGTGTTACCTCGCTCAGGATGATATTTTCAAGTTCCATCCATTTGCCTAAGAATTCCATGAAGTCATTGTTTTTAATAGCTGAGTAGTATTCCATTGTGTAAATGTACCACATTTTCTGTATCCATTCCTCTGTTGAGGGACAGCTGGGTTGTTTCCAGTTTCTGGCTATTATAAATATGGCTGCTATGAACATAGTGGAGCATGTGTCTTTATTACATGTTGGAGCATCTTCTGGGTATATGCCCAGGAGTGGAATAGCTGGGTTCTCAGATAGTATTATATTCATTTTTCTGAGGGTCCACCAAACTGATTTCCAGAGAGGTTGAACACAAATGGCTTATGCTCTAAGATCAAGAATCGACAAATGGGACCTCATGAAATTACAAAGCTTCTGTAAGACAAAGGACACTGTAAATAGGACAAAACGGCAACTTACAGATTGGGAAAAGATCTTTACCAATCCTACATCCGATAGAGGGCTAATATCCAATATATACAAAGAACAAGAAGCTAGACTATGGAGATCCAAATAACCCTATCAAAACTGGGGAACAGAACTAAACAGAATTCTCAACTGAGGAAACTCGAATAGCCGAGAAACACCTAAAGAAATGTTCAACATCCCTAGTCATCAGGAAAATGCAAATCAAAACAACCCTGAAATTCCACCTCACACCAGTCAGAATGGCTAAGATCAAAAACTCAGGTGACTGCAGATGTTGGCGAGGATGTGGAGAAAGAGGAACACTTCTTCACTGCTGGTGGGAACACAAGCTGATACAACCTCAGCCATTGTTTTAGTAATGGATGCAAAGAAACAAAGGGCATACTGGGAACAAAAGTGCATCTTTGTGCTTCTCTCTCTCTCTCTCTCTCTCTCTCTCTCTCTCTCTCTCACACACACACACACACACACACACACACACACACATTACTGTCATCTCAAACACATCAAGGAGAGCTTAGTCACTGAAATCAACCTTATGTCACATTTATTGGGTACTAGTCTGTCTGCCTGCTTCTAGCTAGTTGCCAGATGCATGGACAGATGTTCTTCATGTGGATGTGGATATTTAGATCCTAGTATCATCAGCTTCTGCATGCACAGCTTCCAAATTTTGCCAATGGTTTTAGTGCAAATTAATTTTAGAAGAGGAAAGAAGAGATGGTCACTAAGGTGGAGTTATGATAGCCATCTCACGTTCTGCAGGTGATAGGCTCTACACCTTTCTATATGATGGTCTGGTTTATAACAAGAAGTGATGGGAGGCCATAAGGAACTCCGTCATGGCAAATGCATCCTCTTCTAGAATATGAGACAATTATACTCCCATTTCTAGAACCCTGGTTATCAGTTTTACCTTCATCACTGCTGAGCCCTTCGTTTATTTGTGAACATCTACAAGAGGATCAGGACCTCTTGAGGTATTTCTCCAATGAACTTCTTTGAATCTGATCAGAGCTTCAAGTGAGAGTATCTTGCTGAGAAGGTCAAATGCACTGAAAAGTTCACCCTACCTATTGTTCAGTTACTCAAACCTACGGCACATAACCAGGGCCTTCATCCACACTGGCAGCCATCTTACAAGAATGAGTTGAAATACCCACAGAGGCCTAGGAGTGTGTCTTAACCATAGTAATTTATCTTCCCTGGAAATGTGATAAAGCAAGAGTTTCATCACCAGTAACAACTCTCTCCTCTTGCTCTTCTCTCTTCATGCATTCACTGAACCATATGCCTATGTGAAATAGTCCTCAGAACTGTCAGTGAAGAAATGACAGTTGCTATGTCTAGTGCAGGGATAAGGACTCTGGGAAAAGATGAATGACCATTGAGACACTTCACTTTTCTCCTCTGATTCCATCCAAATCATTATAAAAGTATCCCCAGATGTTTGCAATTTTGCTGTATCATTTTGCAGTCACAGAGTAGCTCTTACAGCATCATCCATTTATGAGTACATTTGTGCTATTGCTGTCTTCATGGAGGAATCAGGCCTATGGAAGTGTCCACAGGTAGCACCAACCTCACCACTTCATAGCATCCCTGGTGATGGATTCTGGCTGCATCCAAAAAATAAATAAATAAATAAAACTCCACATGCATCTGAACTCTGAGTTAAGCTCTGAAGTCTCAGCTACAACAACACTATGTAATAAAGTTTTTATCATGTCAATAATAGTCTTAGTGGATGTCTCTGTAGGGGAGCAGTCTCAGGATGCAGCCAAAAGGAGGAAGCTGCTGTTCATACTTTCTACTGAAGGTTTTTAGCTAAGGTCAACTGTTCAACAACAGCAATTCTTGAACTAAGGGAGGGCTTGGCCATTCTTTCAGCCTCACTAAGGGAAGATTTTGCCATTTCCATGGGTTTGAAGCATTCGCATTATTAGCAGAGCTGTGCTCATGTCAATAATACACATTTACTCAGGACTCCATTTATACCCCCCACAGTTTATATGTATTTAAATTTGTAAATGACTCCATAAGGTCCTATTATTCTGAATAAGTAATAAGCAAAAGCAGTCCATATATTTCAGAATATGGACAAAACATATCATACAATGGAGTATTATGTGGTCATAAAAGTATAAATTTATGATGTATATTGCAGTACAAACATCACAACTATCATTCTAAGGAAAAATGGAGATGTAAAAAGATCACATGCTGTATTCTCTTATTTATGAGAAATAATCCATAATACACACATTGAGAGACATAGAACAAGTAGAATAGTGGCTGCCCAGCATTGGAATAAGAAGAACATATGTAAAAACTGCTAATGAGAGTAGAGGCTGCTTTTAGGATGGTATAAATACTATGAAATCAGACAGTGAAGGTTGTATAATCTTGTAATATAATAATAACCACTCAACTGTAAACTTCAGAATGGCTAAAATTATAACACAATATGAAGTAAGTGTTTTAATAGCCTTACAACTGTTAAGAAATTAAATACATAATTTTAAAAACTCTCCAAAAGAAATCTCCTGACCTAGATGGCTTCACTGGATAATTATATACCCTATCAGGGACTCAATAGTACCAGTTTTATACAATTTCTTCCAGAAAATAAAAAGAACACTTACCAATGTATTTTATGAAGCCAGTATTATGCTGATACCTCAAATAAGAAAAAAAAAAAAGAACAATATCAAGAAAAGAAAAAGAACCTGACAAGTCAGTAACCTCATCAATGTAGACATAAAAATCCTTAAAATATGAGCAAGCAGGATTCAGAAATATATAAGTATTTTATCCCAGACCCAAGAGAGGTTTATTACAGAGATGTAAGGCTGGTTAAATATTTGAAAATAAATCACTGTAAGCCCACATATTAACTGGCCAAAGAAGAAAAAGCATGTGTTATACCGCAGTACAGAAATAAAAAAAAAAAAAGAGTTTTTTTTTTTTAAATTGAGTACTCAATCTTGGGTCAAATCACTCAGAAAAAAAAAAAAAGACTAAAATACAGCATCTTACATCTAAAAGATCATGTAAAAGTGACTTAAAACTAACTTGCTAATGATGATTCTGTTTCTGGAATCAGGATCAAGACAAGAATATTTACAGCTACCACTTGAATTGGTAAACAGCATTGGGTCTTCTAAATGACACAAGATGGCCAGAAACAGAAATAAAGGTCTCACATATCTGAAAGGGAAACTAACCCTACACCCCTTTACAGGTAGACATACTGTTGTATGCAGGCAACATTAAGAAATATACCAAATACCTTCTAGAAAGAACAATGAGATCTTCAAGTTCTCAGTTACCCTGTACCACCAGTGCAATGTCATTTACTGTTATCAATGTGTTAAGATATTAATACAATATCTTGACATTCTCAGTTTCAGATTAATCTTGCATCCTCGATACAATGTCATTTATAATTGGGTAAAGATACATTAAGCAGAAATCTGACAAAACGCATACCTGACATAGACATTGAAATATGCAAAACATTAACAAAACAAAGGGGGTCAAATAAATACAGGAATGTACTATGTTCATGGATTAGAAGGCTCGTTATAATACTATGTTCATTATTTAAAGGTAACTAACAATTTTGTAACTATTCCTGTCATGAGTTCAGAAAGCTGTTTTGAGGACATAAGCAAGAGTATTCTTTAATGAGTAAGAGCAAATTAATTTTTTTAATTCTTTTATGAGTAAAATTAGAGTTGGAGGAGAACTCTACATTATATGAAGACTTATTATATAGTAATCAAGATTAAGTGATATCAATTAAAGGAAATTTATAGTAATCTTAGTATCAGTAAGATGATATAAAAATATTAGAACTATATCCAAGGAACAATAATGTGCAGCTGGTTCATCATAAAGGTTTAAAAACAAATCAGTAGAAGAATGTTATCACTGTTAACAGAGAGTGCTGAGAAAATAGGTATTCATGAAGATTTTAAAAGTAGATAAAGTTTGGGCTGGTGAGATGGTTCAGTGGGTGAAGGTGCTTGCTGCTAAGTCTGACAACCTAAGTTTGATCCCCAGAACCCACACATAGGAGGAGAAAACAGACTCCTGCAACTTTCCAACACACACACACAGTGATAAATGTGTACGTGTTCAGATGCACGTGTGTGTGCGTG
>JADRCH010000016.1:15479344-15524868 GCA_019843965.1 Rhynchomys soricoides
CCCCCCTCTCTCTCTCTGCCCGCCTCTCTCTCTCTGCCCGCCTCTCTCTCTCTGCCCGCCTCTCTCTCTCTGCCCGCCTCTCTCTCTCTCTTTGCCTCTCTCTCTGCCTCTGCCTCTCTCTGCCTCTGCCTCTCTCTGCCTCTGCCTCTCTCTGCCTCTGCCTCTCTCTGCCTCTGCCTCTCTCTCCTCTGCCTCTCTGCCTCTCTCTCTCTGCCTCTCTCTCTCTGTCTCTCTCTGTCTCTCTCTCTGTCTCTCTCTGTCTCTCTCTCTCTCTGTCTCTCTCTCTGTCTGTCTCTCTCCTCTCTCTCTGCTTGTGTGTGTGTTTAATTAGCTTCCCTGTAAAAATTCACTGAAATATCAACTAGTGTTCCACCATACAAAATTTGCCTTTTTTCCCCTTATGCAGGTTCAATATTAACTGACTGACCCCAATTGCCTTAAATATACATTTTAAATTATAAACCTAAAATAAAATCTTTAAGCCCTCCTCCCAGTTAAGTAGCCATGAAAAACCCTTGCATAAATCTTCATAGTCTCCCTCGGGAGTAGTTTTTTTCTTAATTTACTTCATAGTAAATTTCACTATTGGATAGCTTTATTCTGAACCTCTCTTTCTACTTCCTATCTGATGCTGGATCAGGTTTTCATTGAGACTCAGAGACTGAACTGTACAGCAAGAGACAGATACTAGAGGTTAGTCCTCCTATCTCCCCAACTATTCCTAAGAATTGATTCCCCACCTCTGTCCTCCAATCAGCAAGAGAGTTTATTTAGTTCCATGATAAAAGGAAATCCATCTGCTGCACAGTTCAGATCTCTAAAGGATCCCTTCTCTCTCAACTGGAGAGTTCAACTTAAACTGAAATTCAGAGTAGACAGGCACATGTGTTAGAGGTTATTGAAATAGCCTCAGCAAGCAATCTTGGCTTCCTGTACTAGATACTTAATGTTTTCAGAAACTGATAATACACAGATTTTAGAGATATTTAAGAAGAAGAATTTTCATCACTTATGGTGAAAGAGATAGATGAGTTGAAAGGGTATTCAGTGTAAGGCCTATATTTAGGATTATAGACAATTTATATAGTTGGATGGGTGATAGAGCTGATGAAGGAATAAGCTTGAACTCACTGACATTTTATGTAGAGAAATGTGGCTGGCACAGGCATGGCTGGAATCATGTATGCAGAGGACCTAGGACCACAAAAGGCCTAGGAGAGAGCCTTGAGGATTTTACCCTCTACTGCCCAATTAGAAGAGGAAGAATCTACACAAATGATCACTAAAGCTGAGAAAAACTTATTTTATCTCATTTTTTTTGAATTTCTAGAATTGGCCCTACCTATTGACCTCTCAAATATTCCATACTTGCTTTGATTTTTTCCCTTCGATTTCCATTGGAATGACATCACCTCTTCATAGTCATTCTAAACCCCTGCTCTAATCCATCTTAGACTAAAGTGTTCCTCAAGGTCAGTAGTTCTTTTCTCTCTCCTGGTGTGTGCAACAATTCAATTACCAATTGCCCTGTGCCATCCTGAATTCCTAATTGGAAAGCCAATGTCTTGCATACTACTCTTTATTCAGTGCCTGGGACAACACCCTCCTTCCCCTCCACCAAAGGTCATTGCCTTCAGTGACATTTTCTCTTCCTACCACACTCAAGGCTTGCCTTTAAGACCTTGTGATATGTATGGGGAACACTTCACATGATTAATCTTTATCCCCCATTACTTTCTAAGAAATTCCTTACACATAACAACATTGAACAAGTTGCAAGAATTTAAACTAAGCAAACTAGGGAAATATCTGGCATGAAGATTAATGAACCAACATCAGGGTGAGTGCCCTTCATGAGGTGGCCAGACAAGTAAAGGAGGTATGTGGTATAACTGGGCTATGATTAATCTGGAAGATTAGGGAATCTATCAGGTTTAGAGAGGAATTCTTAAAGAGATTACATGATGACAGACTGATGGGAAAGACGAGGCATGAGGGTGTCTAATGGTTAGTAGTGGTTTGTCAATATGGAGATTCACGGCTGAGGGCAGAACAATTGATTCTTAAGCCTTCAAATGGGGAATGTCCCATCTCTACTAATATAGAATTAAAAACAGGTCTAGGAAGAAGCTTTAAGATTGTTTGGGTTTTTCTTTCTGTTGTTAATGCCTGTTACAACTGAAATAAAATGGCAAGCAGCTTATTTGTCATCCACCCATAAAGTTGGGATAATGACAGCAATCTGAAGCAGCTAGCTGGAATATGTGGGAAAATGTCATAGTGAGTCAATTGTACCATGGGTGACAGACATACATGAAATTGTGACAAATAGGTACCTATCAGCACACAACAGCTGCAATACCGAGCCTCATATACTAGGCCTAATGTTGAACTCTCTATTGTTTAGTTACACATTTCCACTAGCTTCTCATTCCCCATTATTTCCTAAAACAATCCCTGTTTTCCTGTCACACAAAACCGCACATAGGTCCATGCCTTAGTCAGGGTTTCTATTCCTGCACAAACATCATGACCAAGAAGCAAGTTGGGGAGGAAAGGGTTTATTCTGCTTACACTTCCAATTGTTGTTCATCATGAAAGGAAGTTCCAGGACTGGAACTCAAGCAGGTCAAGGAGCAGGAGCTGATGCAGAGTCAAGGAGCAGGAGCTGATGCAGAGGCCAAGGAGAAATGCTGCTTACTGGCTTGCTTGCTTCTCCTGGCTTGCTCAGTCTGCTTTCTTATAGAGCCCAAGACTACCTGCCCCACAGATGGTACCACTCACAAGGGACCCTCCCCCCTTGATCACTAATTGAGAAAATGCCTTACACCTGGATCTCATGGAGGCATTTTCTCAACTGAAACTCCTTTCTCTGTGATAACTCCAGCTTGTATCAAGTTGACACACAAACCAGCCAGTACAGGGTGTGTTTTGCATAGGCTATACTTTTTTCCTTCTTTTTATCTTTATCTAGGACTTTTCACTTGCTAAGCCAATAGCAAATGAAAAAGTAAGCAAATACATGAATAGAAGAAAATACCACCAGACTATTTCAGGTTTGTCTGAAATGCATCCCTGAGCAGCAGGAATTGTGGTGGTTTAAACAAAAACAAAAGAAAACTCAAAACAAAGGCTAAGGACCTCTTAAGTTATTTTTGCTTTACCTGTCCCAGTGACCAAACTGACCTTATGATACTCCTCAGGGAAAAACTGTACTTTATAAAGGTCATATGGAAATCTGGGATTATATCTCCACTAACCTAAAAGCAGTTGGAGCTCGATTCTAAACCTAGACTTGTTCAATGTTTGACATTTGAGTTACTATTTATTAAAAAAGTATTTCCTTTTTCTTCCACCTAGTTCTGATCCCAATCTCCATGAGCGTCAGCTGGGTCTTCATCCTCCCACATCATAGTCTTCTTCTTTTGGAAGGGGTTGTTGTTGTTTTGTTTCTTTTCTCTTCAGGTGTTGTTTATTTATTTATTCACTTTGCATCTCAGTGTCAGCCCCCCTCTCCTCCCAGTGCCCCTTCACTCAGATCCTCCCCCATTCCTCCCTCCTCACCTCCACACGTACTACACCGCTCCCCATGCCCATCAAATCACTGCAGTGCTAGGCACATCTTCTCCCACTGAGGCCAGACAAGGTGGCACAGTTATGGGAACAAGATCTGCAGGCAGGCAGGCAGGCAACAGATTCAAGGACAGCCCTGATCCAGTTGTTGGGAACCTGTACAAAGACTAAGCTGCACATCTGTTACATATGTGCAGGGTGCCTAGGTCCAGCCCATGCTCAATCTTTGGTTGGTGGTTCAGTCTCTGGAAGCTCCCAAGGGTCCAGCTTAGTTGACTCTGTTGGTCTTCTTGTGGAGTTCCTATCCCTTTCAGGGCCCTCAATTCTTCCCCCAACTCTTCCATAAGAATACCTGAGCTCCATCCGATGTTTGGCTGTGGGTCTCTGCATCTCTTTCTATTCACTGCTGGGTGGAGACTCTCTGAGAACAGTTATGCTAGCTTCCTGTCTTCAAGCATGACAGAGTATTAATAATAGTGTCTGGAATTTGCTCTTGCCTATGGGATGGGTCTCAGTTTAGGCCAGTCATTGCATAGTCATCCTTTTTAGGTGGCTTAAGCCATGAAAATCAATGAGAGTGAAAGGAACTAAGATGACAAGAAAGGCCTAAATTGCCTCTATACAGGTTTTATCACACTCTGGCATCTGACTCCATTTAAAAGAACAAGCAAGCACCAGATGTGTCTCAGTGATGGAGAGCTTGTCGAGCATGCTAGATGCCGGATGCTGGATAAAATAAAAACGAAAGAAAGAAAAAAGAAAGGAAGGAAGGAAGGAAGAAGGGAAGGAGGGAGGGAAGAAGGGAGGAAGGAAGAAGGTGGGAGAGGAGGGGAAGGAAGAGGAGAAGAAGGGAAAGAAGAAGAAAGAAGAGGAGGGCAAGGAGGAGGAGGGCGAGGTCTTGTACAGGAAGTTGTATAAGCAAACCCCTAAAACATGAACTGAGGCCAGTGTGAGAATGGTATTCTGTGCAGAGGAAAACCTCCCACCACCCAGCTTTACCAAGCTTGTTTTGCTAATTCAAAACAGCTGAGAAGGCAGCCGAACACTGTGCTCAGGCAAGTGGAACACTGCTGTCAGGAGCTGGAGAGGTGCTAATTGTTACTAAGATCTTATCCTACTTAGTTAGATGCAGCATTTAACCTCTGACTCCTAGGGGCTGTTCCTAGCACTCCTGATACCTGCAGCAGAGGAAGCTTTCTCCCTCCAGGTCTGCCCAGCTCTGAACTCCACAAAATAAAGGCCCTTCCTGAGAAGCCAAGGAGAAAGGTCAGAAGGACAGGCTTTCCTATTTCATTCTGCAGGACTCCTGTTGTTCAGAGTTATCTTCATGCCTTTTTAAGGCTGCCAGAGTGTTATGCACCTTGATTAACAGTAGGTATCTGTGTTAATCAATATATATATACATGGGTATCTGTGTTAATCACTATATATATCCAAGGTGGGACCCCCTGTTCCCATGGCTCAGGGAAACATTGCAGTAAAGGAAATGCATGCAAAGATTCTAAGAGCCAGAGGTAGTGAATTACTACAAGGAAAGTGTTTTCCAAAAACAGCAGTGAACTTGAATATAGGAACTCACAGAGGTTGTGACAGTGTGCAAGGACCTGCAAGGACTTAAGCCAGATAATATTCCAGCATGGAGAAAGGGGATGGGCATGAAGTCCCACTGCTGGCAGGGGAGCTATTGGCAACTGGTAGTAGATGAAATAGAGAGTCAGTTTTCTTTAAGGCTGTGGGATCTGGTAGGTCAACCACACTCCAGCAAAAGACAACACATACAAGAGATTATGAACAGTACAAATTGGACTGGATCTTTTTGTTTGTTTCATTAGTTATTAAAAAAAACAAAAACAAAAAGTTAGGTAGGAAAGAAAGACTTGGATTTGAGAAGAGTCAAGAAAGTGGAAATGACACACACATACACACACACACACACACACACACACACCTTGTAGGAAATTCTCAATTTGTATTAGCTCCAGAGCTATTGAAACTGCTCCCCCAGTGCATGCTTCCCCTGCCTCCCTATCCAAACACATTCATCCCACAGTCTGAGAGTAGAGCCCATGGATCACATTTTTCAGATCATTCATCTTCTACATAGCATCAAGTAGTGAGTAGCAGCTTTAAACAAAGGTTAGGAATAATCTGGAAAGGGTAGATTCATTTTTTGACCCCTGTCAACAAATTTGAGGCACATAATTGGATCTTTGCGTGTCTTCCATCATCAGCAAATTAGTAATAGTATCTAGATGAAAATATTGCCATAAAAATTAAATATCAGCAATAGCACTTACTGTGCAAGTATGAAGAGCTGGGTTTAAATCTCTAAAAAACAGAGAGAAAGCTGAGCATGGTCACATGTACCACAACTACTGGTAGACAAAGACTCAGGAAGATTAGAGAATTGCTGGCCACCAGGCTAACACTAATTTCATCCAGAGACTCTTGCTTAGGAGAATGAAGACCACATACATGTGAACTTATACCTCTCTCTCCATATATATATATGTGTGTGTATACATATATATTTATAAGTAAATATATATATATATATATATATATAATGGATATTGATGTATAGATATAGATGATAGATAGACAGTTATAAAAATATGTGGCATATATGGAAATATATGATATACATATGTATATAATTTTTTTCTCTCACTTACAATTAAATCTTAGTTTGGTCAGGGCTGCTTATGTAGCTTGGTAATAGTGTATTTGTCTAGCATAAGTAAGGCTCCAGGATAGATCCTTAATACTGCAAGTAGGAAACAACAAAGAACACTTAGAAGAGAGGCCAGCTCAGTAGGGAGTGTGACATATGACAGAGTTCAATGAATTACTCATGTAATTGCCATTGCTTGACTGGAATACATTTCAAAAAATACACCTTTACTTGTTTTTTTTGTCATTGTAGGAGCACTGAAGAATGTATTTTCACAAACTAGTAGAGGTGACTGATAAAACAGAAGGTTAAATTTGACCCGATTCTTCCTACTCCCACACTCTGTCAACTTCTACCACATGAAAGTAAGATCATGGGGGTAGAAGGCTCATGATGCTGTTGTAGGAAGTCCTTCGCCAAATGCCATAACCTTAAAACAGTACTTCTTAGGCATCATATCTGTGACTCACTGAATTTTTGTTGCTTTAAATTATCCATTCTCTATAATTCTGTTCTATTAATAATAATATACTAAGACAAACAGAATCCTTGGATGTCTCCTAGTCACTGCTTTCTCCGAATCTTAGAAATATGTCTGACATGAAATGGTAGATTTCATGGTATTTAAATGGTATTTAAAGACCTGCTATCCTAAGAGATAAAATTCATTGGGTTCAAAACTCAGTTCCTCCACATAGTGGCTGGGAAATCCTACAGAATTGCAGCCAAGGACCAGACTCATCTAGGTCTGGGTTCCTGAGAGAAGAAGTGTTTAAGATAGGCTAAACAAATAACTGGAAGTCCAAACTGACAGCCTATGTTCTTCTCAAGACAGCTTTCCAGAGTTCCCTCTCTCTCTTTCTCTCCCTCCCCCCTCTGTGTGTGTGTGTGTGTGTGTGTGTGTCTGAATGTGTGTTCTGCTCTCTTGAGAACAGGTTTCTCTTGAAAACAGCTTTCTCTTGCTACTCTAAAAACTCTCTGGATACCTCCTCCCTTGCAGATCCAAGGCGCAGTTTTTTATTTTACATAGCAATTCAGTCATTACCCCAGATTCCCTTGTGATTATCCCATGAATCAGAATCCCAGGACACCAGCCTCTTGATTCTTAGAAAGAGACAACAAGTACAAACACAAACAGTAAAATAGCTGAGTGATACCCCACCCTAAAATTACCATTCTGGCCAAGGTTGTACCTAAATTAGCTCTGTCCCAGGCTGACTTTGAACTCAGAAATCCACCTTCCTTTGCAAGCATAAACAAAAACAACAAAACAAGCAAACAAACAAATAAAACTTAGCTGAGTAGGATTTTGCCTTGCAATCTCCACTCCGTTTATCTCCTTTCCTTAGTATCTTTCTTACAAGCTGGCTTATACTACAGTTGTCACTATTCTTTTAGATATGTGAAGTGCCTTATACAACTCATATTACATCCTTACATTTTGCATAGTTGAGAAATTATATATTTTGAACTCATGTTTTCAGCATTCTTTCCCACAGCCTTAAGGGCTGTCCTGGAGTCAAGGCATTCTACCACTTTTCTGAGACACAGACACTCCCTTGCCTCCCAGACTCATGCTGTGTCTGATTATCTTGGAGTCATTAACCTTGGCAGAGAGGACATTCCTCAAAGGAGGAACTTGAAAATATGAACACTATTATACGAACAAGCCTTACTCTCACAGCAATCATCAGCACTTGTGGAGGCCCAAGCCCTGTTGGTTCTGATCCAAGGGCAATAAACCATGTCATAATAGCTCTTACATTGCCAAGCAAGACCTTGGCACATTGCCCTTTCTGTGTTTTCCTGAAAATGAGACGCAGTGATACTGGACTTAGTTAATCTCTATAAAGGACCTAAAAGTAGGTGTTTAATCAAAATTGACTGAATAAAATAAATTTTCTAAGACCTCCTTTGTGTCCGGTGATATTGATAATGAAGATGGAAAAAGACACATGTTTCTTCCTAGGGCATTTCAGGCTGAGTGTCTAGTTAAGACTTACACAGCAAGAACCACCCCAAATTGCTGAGAGGAGTCAGGGAGAGTCTTACAATGAACCCTAAGAAAGAGACAAACTTCAAATAATAGAAGGAATAAGTGATCCCCTAGAACATATGCTAGTTCTAGCTGGACTATGCATTGTTTTGTGAGACATTTCCAGGGACATGTGAACAAATATTTACTCAATACAGAAAAGGCATTGGCAACAGAGCAAAGAAATAACCCCATCCAAGTCTACTTGATGAACCTGTGGGTTTATTGTTGCTACATGAACATGGGAGAGACTTACTTACAGGAAGTATGTTGAAAGGGTGCAGGAATATGGGTGACTCCAAGGCAGGTACATCACTGAAAAGCCCAACCCAACATGAGTGACACCTCACAAATAAGATATCCCTGTAGCTCCTTGATCACCTTGGAGGCAGCTTTTTGGAGGATTCTCATCTCCCTAAAAATTGCTTCGTGCCTTTGTTAACTTGGGGAGAAGCCTTAGGAATCCTGTAAATTTGTGGGGTTCTAGATCTTGTAAGTCTCTTTACCTTTTTGAGATTTATGGCCTACCTTCTTTTCTTTGAGATGGGGGGTTTCACTTTGAAGAGAATAGCCAAATAACACACTCAGAAACAAGTGCCAGCTCAGTTCAGAAAAATGTCTCTGGTGCAAAAGGAGCAGAGATGTCAAAAGCAGGGGACTGAACAATGATTAGGTTCAGTTGGCTGTCACCTATACACTACCACACTCACCAATGATTGTTCATTTCTTTAGGTTCTGCACTTAAGGAAACATGACAATATAGTGGGTCAAGCCATGTGAGTTTGAGGACCTTGTTATGCTTGAGCCTAGGAATAATGTTTTAAAATATCTTGGAGGAAGTTTAGTAGAAAAGTGCATGGAATATAGATGAAGCAATGACCCTTGGCCTTTGAACCTTCATCTTTAAGATGGCTTAATCACAAGACTACTAATTTTAAGAATAGACAAAGGACCAGGTATTGAATGAGCATTCAATATATAGAGTCCACTGTAATCCATAATCAATTCCTGATCTCCCTTCTTCCTCTGTGATGTTACTTGATAATATAATCTAAAGAAATAAAATACTACAGGAAAGAGCTTCTGTTTTACATTGGATGCCAGTCCAGTGATGTTGATAACTACCCACCTTCTCTGTGCCCTTTTTCCCACCTGTAGTAAAGGAGAACAAGAATGCTATTTATGTGAGAATTATGTAAAGCATTGTGATGAATATTTGCATAGCATGTAATGTCACATGTGTCCAAAATGCATAAGCTGCTTAAAATTATAATGACAATGGTTGATGTTGATAGAAACTAAGAGTGCAAAGATTGTACTGCAGACATAGTACCCAACACAAAAAGCTAAGGAAGTCTACCAGTGCTACTTGCCATCCCAAAGAGGGAATTTTTTAGAGCCAATATGGGGACAGCTTTCCATCTTCCATTGAACAGTTGCACCCCATGATAAGAAGATGGCTGTAGCTCCTATGATCTCCAGGATCCTCTGAGGAAAAACAAAAACACTTTCTGCAATGTTCTGCTGGCAGGGGAATGATGAGTATGCCATAGGTCCTTTGACTTGATCTTGACTTCCAAAGACTTAAAACTAAGACACTATTAAATGACCCATCACTTCCACCCCTTGAGCCCAGGTAGAAATGTTCCTATAACAGAAACAGCTACAAATTCCAAAGAACAGGGATAAATTTTCCTCTCTCATTATTTCTTCAATGAGAATTTCATAATTTCAGTGCTGGAACTCAGTACTTACAGTTACTAAACTCACAGCCTCTGCTTTCCCTCTGACAAGTGTTCTCTATCAGGGATTATTAGGATTCTCAAGAAACTGGCCCACTCTCTTCTTTTCCTTCTGCTTTCTTTCTCTGTCCTGGTGAGATCATCTAATTATAAAGCAACCGATCTTTCAGAAAAAAATGTAGCATAGAACAAAGAACATAGCATTTCATGCCTGGAAGCCCTCTATGTGGATTTGAAATGACAATAGCCAGATATGGAACTGCAAAACAGCTATCCTCTTTGAGAATTGGGTTTTGTTGTTTGCAAAGATGTGGGATACTAACTCCAACTGTTGCTGAGTCTGGAATCAGCTCTAACTTGATGGCATAAAATAGCCACTTGATTACATCCATGGATTTCATCAGTAAATTAGAAAAGGCAGAATCTGCATCTTGTTTCTGTAAAGTGTCCTGGGACACACCTGGGAAAATAGAAGACTAAAAATGACTGAGATATGAAGACTTGACTTATCTAAAAGCTAATTTATTTGTTTTCCTTAAGCCTGGATTGGGAGGGTTCAAGGTGTAGGGCCCCTGATAGTAGCATCATTTCAAAAGTTCTCCATGTTTTTCAACATCCTCACAAAGCATGATCTAAGAATAGTTGGTTCCTGTACAGAACTATCAGACCCAAAGCTGAATGACCTTTTCAGTGAGCATCACATTGAAAATCACACTTGGTATGGTATTCGGTTGACAATAAGTAAGCAAACCAAAAGCTTGCCCTGTTTCAAGAAATTAGCTTCCAGATAGAGGAGAAAGCTGTAGAACATGGTGAGAAGGAACCAGTGTTTAAACCATAATTGATAAATATTATCTTCCACACTCCCTTAAGGAAACATCACAAAGTTGAAATAAGATGTTTCATAGTACTTGGAAAGTGGAATATGTTCATTAACCTGCTGTCTATTCCTGAAGTAGTGAGAGAAGTCATAAGCTTTCCATTGTTGACTTTGTACAGTCACCCTTTAGAAAGTTTCTATGCTTATAATTTTATCTCCTATGAATACTGAAACTCTTAGGTCACTCATCATATCTGGAGTTAAGCGGGATATGTAACATCTTTCTTTCCTGATGATAATTATAACCGTATATAACAGTATGCTTAATGCTAGACCTTGAATTGATATATAAAATAAATATTTTCTATTATTCACAGTCCCATACATGTAATATTACCTCTGTTTTACAAATGACTGAACTAAAAATCGGGGTTCAAAAACCATTGTCCAATGTCACCTAAAAAGTTAGACCTAGAATCCAAACTAAGCCTATATACCTACTCCAAAACCCTTTATCTTCCATTCTACCCAACTGTATCCTGAGAGGTCATGTTACCTTTGATTGCATTCTGATAAATATTGTACAACCATGTTGCCAAAAACATAAATAAATAACAAAAATATACATGTGTGTATGTTTATGAAAAACCTGTGACTCATAAAGATTTATTAATATTATTGGTGTGAAGCATATAGAATATATAATTTGCAAATAATAACAAATACAAATTATTTAGTGAAGCTTCTACATATTGAACTGAATCTTATGGAATTTTGCTGAAGTCTTGTTTTTTATAACCAAATAAATTTTCAACTGATAAATTAGTAAACTCCCAGGACAAATTTTGGTAAAATAAGAATGAAACAATGAGTGCATATGTGGTACCTTCAATCATTCATCAATGATTTTCGATGGCTTATTGGCTATATGGGATCATGGATTTGTTTTTACCCATAGAGTAATATTTTCTCATTTTGTGCTATTCATCAAACATTTAAGTGTAGTAGATGCAGTTAGATGTGAAGTAGACTTCACACGACACTGAATTGACGTGTATCAACTGATGTGTTCATGAACTGATGTGTTCAATATGTGTTACTTCATGGGTCTAGATAGATGATCTACAAAACAATAAATTAAGAGGTGATTTATAACATTTGCAGATTTCTACTGTGCAAACCCCACCCCCAACCTGACCACTTTCACACAATAACTCACTGACAATCAAGCTGGATAGAGGTGAAGAATAGCATGTTACTGTGTAGTTCTATCCATCTCACAAATACAAAGAAATTTATAGCTGCAAAAAAAAAAAACTCAATAAAAAGATGTAATAACTAGAAATGAAAAATGTATTAACTAGGGAGTTTTAAGTATCAATTGGCTTTGTTTATATTTAATTTTATTTATGTACTATAATGGCTAGTAATGATTATATTTGACAACTACCTTGCAAATCCTTGAAATATGAACAATTATCTTTTGTAAGGAATGGAAGCTACATTCAGCACATTGCTAGTGATTTTCATTTGACTGTTATTCATGTCTATGTTCTCATAATGAATCCTGTCTTCTTGTCTATTTGCCTTTATTCCCAGCATGCTCCAGGAAAGGGGTGCCAAAAGCATGTGCTGCATAGTAGCAAAACTACTGCTCTGCGCATGATTTGAAACTATTTATTCTTTTGACTTCCCAAAGTCACTATGAATTTTTCTCCTTTTAACCTGAAGTGTGTCCCAGCTCTTTCTTTCTGTCATCAGTCAGCCTTCTCAATTGGAGGTGAAGCCCTTTGGTTTCTCTTGAGTTGGCTGATGGAAACAGTCATCCCCAAGTGGTTTGCTTCACTGATGGAAATGTACCCACTGGCCTTAGCCTCACTTTGAGGTACTCTCAGATGCAAATTGTTCCATTTTATATCCACGCTGTAACTCATTAAAACTGTGTTTCACTCCAGCGTTCTGCTCATTACAATGGGTAGGGAGAGCTTTGCTTCTGGGGAAGCATAGTTATAATGAGGGCAGAGTGTTCAGCACAAAAACAGCTCCTAATAGCTCATTAGGAAAATTGACTAGTTAGGCAGAACCGTTGTTCTCTCACTTTGACTAAAGATCTGAAAGTCTTTCCTTCTCCAAAGGCCATGGACTCTGAGAATCCAGGGAAGATCTCCAGCCACGGCTAGGTGGGCTGGATGGCAGGTCTGGCTTCCTGGTGGAGATAAGTTGGAGTTTGCTTAGGGTCGGGATAAGTCTTCGAGACTTACTGGTCAAGGAAGGCTAAACCATGGCTTTCTGTATAGGTTTATGTGTGCTTGTGTGCTTTTGTCAATAGGAATAAGGAAATGGGTCAAAAGATGAAAGCTGGGTGGGAGCAGTGACAGTCCTTTGCCATACTGACTGAAGCATGATATCAGCAGTTGGTTGGGAATTTTGAAATGTCCAGTCATTTGCTTGGAAGTTCCTTCCGTGTTTGTTAAAGTCATTTCCTCAGCTCCTGATTTACATTTAATTTTGGATTCTAATCTCCATGAAAATCATATTAATTATTATGATAATTAAGACTGTAATTTCCATGAGTCTCTGGAAAACGAACGGCCTGCCAGTTCAAGGACACAGAGAAAGGAGCAAGTGTATAAGTCAGCCAACATGTGCCACCACATTATCACCATTTGCAATAAAGTTTTATCTGTGGTTTTTACACCCTGTAATTATATTTTTAAAAGATTTTAAAATTGAAATAGTATTATCTCACTTCCTCCATCTCTTTCCTCAATTCAGCTTCTCCCAACTATACTTCCTAAAACTCTTCTCACATTCCCCTCACACTATGATCAAATTGATAGTCTATTTTTTGAAGGGGTGTCAGATATTATTGTTACATGCATGTGTATGTATGTATGTATGAATGTATATGCACAAATATATATGAATACAACCTGTTGAGTCCATTTTTGTCAGTCGGTGGTACATATAAAGTTTTAAGGTGGATCACTCTGCGTTGGACAACCAATAAGGGAAAGAAACTTCTATCTTTCATTAGCAGCACAACAGCACCTACCTTCCATAACCTGCCTTGAAATTACTAAATGTTTACTCAAATAAATTCAGTTTAGCAATTTGCTCCTCCTTGGAACAATCAGTGTTGCCATTTGCCACCTGAAGCCACCTTTCCCCATTTTCTGTTCATGTGCTCACTCACAGTGGCATACATAAACCTGTATATAGACATACTCATGTGCACTGGGTATGGAGACTGGAGAGGGGTGGCTCTGATTTTTATGAGCTTTATATACCCCTCTATAGGACAATGATGTGAATTTGATACCAATAATCTACATTTGGGGTTACAAGAAGCCATAATAAGAAAACATTTTGATCCACTGTTCCTTGGCACATTGAGAAGCTTTCCTCTAGTAGGACTGGGCAGGCTCTGCCTGTGCAAACTTTTGCCAATAAGACAGATATCCCCAGGTATTGGTGAAGCCTCCCTTTCACATCAGGTGTCATACCTATCTAGTACTGAAAGCTCTCCTGAAGTCTTTAAGACACAGGGCATTCACAGCAAGTATCTGAGAATAGAAGTCAAAAGGTTCACTATATTAAGAACCACATTAAGAACAACTAGACGGTCCCTAACTGGAAGAACTCATGACATCCTATGTTACTGTAATTCATAAGACCCGCATCAAAAGTAATTCCCTTGACTTCTGTCTACATCTCTTACCAACAAGTTCAGATACAGAACTGTAGTCAGATACTGGACATCCTTTAAGTGTTTCTCTCTGGGTGTTTGCTCATCACCTTCTCCCCATGAGACCCCTTCCTTCTAGGTTGATGAATGCCAACAAATATTCACCTGCAGCCAGTAGACTGTAAAACATAATGGTTCAACCTGCAACTTCTGCTCCTTTCACACGTTTTTCAAATCATAGAGAGCAGAAGCCCAAATTTAGTCACATATGCCACATAGCCACTTAGTGCAATTTTGAAGACATGTTTTTATTAGAACTTGAAAATTCTGTACAATGGATTTTGGTCATATTCACCTTCCTTCTCCAACTTCTCTCAGATCCATCCCTACTTTCCCCCAAGACCCAACAACTTTATGTTCTCTTTAAAATGCAATAGTAAAGCATCAAGCCTAATTTGCACTGTACATACACAGTTGTGTGGCTATCCAGTCGAGGAACATGGGGGAGGAATTAACTTAAAGAAAATTGACTCTTCAATCACTCAGCATCAATCAACTATCAGTAGCTCCTCACCTAGAGATAGAAGAACTCCACGATTATTTCCCTTCTCCATGTTGAGATTTTGTCTGGCTTGAGTTACACAAGTCTTCTACATGTTGTCACAACTGCTGTTGAGTTCATATACGCAGTTGTCCTGCTTTGTCTAGAAACACTATTTCTTTGTAGTCATCTACTAATTCTGATTCTTAAGATTTTTCCATACTTCTTCTGCAATGATGCCTGAGCCTTGGAAGGAGATATATAGATGATATAGATGCCTTACATAGGGAACAATATTCAATATGTCTTATTATCTGTACCTTTACCAGTTGCGTGTCTCTAAATTAATTATTATGTGTTGCAAAAGGAAGCTTCTTTGAGGGCAACTGAGTGATCCTCTAATTGTTAGAACAATGTATTATTAAGAATTGTTTTAAGAGGAGGAGGAAAGACTGTAGGAGTCAGAGAGGATGGGGAGCACCAGGAGAACATGGCCCACTGAATCAACTAAGCAGGGCTCACATAGGCTCACAAAGACCAAAGCTGCAAGCATGGAGCCTGCATAGGTCTGGACCAGGTCCTCTGCTTATATGTTGTGTTTATTTGCAAGAGTATAGTAATTGGCTTACCATTGATACCTATGATCTGTCTAGCAACAGGTTCTTCATTCTGATAATGGTACCTGGATTGGTTTCATCAAATGAACTGGGACTTAAACCTAATCAGAAAGTTGTTGGCCACTCACATGATGCTCATGCCACTATTGAACTAATAGGCATATCTTGTCTGGCCTGTCATTTTTATAACTTTCAGAGTCCACAGCTGGGTAATAAGATAATTACTTTTATCCTCTGATATTCTACATAGCATTGACCAGCACTATGAGAGCTATACAGTATGGATAAAGAACCAAGTGAGTATAATCTTAAGTTTTTCATATTCTATGACCCAAGTATTTGGTGTTTTCAGTGATACCATCTTACTGTCACATTCTGGGGAGGATCCCTGAGCATTTACAGTGGCCTGTAACATTTGGTAAGTTATAGGACCTCACTGGCCAATTATTCCAAATGAAGTAATCTTTTCCTAGCACTGGGGTTTTTTATTTGTTAGTCTATGGTGTCTAGTAGAGGCATTTTAACCCTGTCATAGAGTAACTCTATTTAGACTAGTTTTATATGTGTGTAAATATAAAATATAAGGACATTTCTACAGTAGTAGGATTCCATACGACATTTTTAAAAGTTCTTTAGTGTTAGTAACCCCTCCCCATATTCTGTCCTCAACACTTCCCTCCAATTCCTTACCCTCAAGCTATCTTTTCTCTGCATATGTAACTTCATTCTATCTCCCCTCCCTTGAAAGGACTCTCATGGTCCTTTCTGTGGGGCAGTGATCTGGCAGGCAGTCTGGCATCCGGTTGAGCACAGGCTGAAAACTCTGGGAGACCCAGCTGAGTAATTCACAAGGGACCTGAAAATGTTTTTGCCCAAGCTCCCGGAAGGCCTTTTGGCTCCATCCACGGTCACATATCACACACGTGGCCACACAGCCCCAAACTGTCCCCATGTTAGTGAGACACCTAGAGGCTTAGCCACGCCCCTTCCCAGTGACTATATCTGCCCTGTCTCTCTGGGAGAGGCGGGAGGTACAGTTTCATCCATGCCACTTTCCACATGATGAAAATAAACGCCTTAGAATTATGGACTGTTTCTTCATCTGGACCCACTGTGGGAAGCCAGGGATCCAGCCCTCGGTTAATGAGCTTCAGCTAACCTCTCGTCCTGGGAACCCCTGCGTTTCTAGAAGGTACCCACTCACCCAAGCCTAAGCAGCTGGCGCAGTGCCCAAACCAGCCGAGACCTGGTCCCGCGGGAACCCCAGCTGCACTCCAGCTAGCCCATATGCAGCACCCTGTGGCGACTGCGGTGTCCCGGGCTAGAGAACCCACGGAGATGGCTGCCGTAAGTTCGCTGGGAATGGCCCCCTACCCCACCCACGCACGGGCAGGGCCCGCAGAGGCTTCCCAACCTGCCCATTGGACTGTGGGAGAAGATGTCAGGCCGCTTTCCACTTGTCTGCTGTCCCACCCAGAGCCGCAGCACCCCGGGACACACACTTGGCGCTTCGTTCCACAGCACCAGAGTTGATCCCAACACCTTTCTAGTTTCTTAGCCTCTATGAATATTCTAAATGAAACACATAAAACAGATTTCATCTTATCCCAGTCAGAATGACTAAGATCAAAACAATAAACAATGGCAAATGTTGGTGTGAGTATAAAGAAAAGGAAACACTTATCCACTTGCTGGTAGAGGGGCAAACTGTTGCAGCTACTATAAGAAATCGAGGTGGAGGTTTCTCAAAAAGCTGAAATAGGCCTACAACATGATCCAGATATGACACTCTGGGCTTTTACTCAAAGAACTCTGTGTCCTACTATAGAGATATCTGCTCATTCATAGTCGGTGCTGCTTTCTCCATAATATGCAAGAAATGGACACACACCAGATGTCTGTCAGCTGTTAAATGGATAATGAAAAATGTGGTACATTCACACAAGGGAATATTATTCAACTATTTAAAAAATAGAATTCTTGGGTAAATTGATAGAGCTAGAAATAATAATTTTGAACGAGGTAGTCCAGACTCACGAATATAAACATCTCATGTTGTCTTTCATTTGTAAATGGTAGCTGTGAATTTTTCTCTATTTTTTTTTTTTTCTGGTTTACTGATGGCCCTTTCTGAAGAATGACAAGGAAGGAAAGAACAGCAGTTAATATTAAGGACTTACTGTGGAGTGGCGCTGTGCCAATCACTGGCTGTTTCTCTTTCTTCTGCACAGATTCATTCCTGTGTAACAAGTCAGCTTAGAAATTAGCATTGAGATAAACACAAATTTTAGTCTGTGCAAATCCAACAGGGCAATGCTCTACTGTCCTTGCCAGGAGAATTTGAGGCTTCTGAAACCCTAAGAGGAAGCCTATATTTTTAGCAAAGCCTCTTAACTCTGTGGTGTAACTGAACCCAACCATTTTACTATCCCCTGAACAGCTCTAACTATCAATCAATTCAGTAAGTTCCCTTGAGATATATCATCTATACCAGCTCTGAACTATCATTCAAATCATTCATAATTATTTTTTCAGAAACATAAGTACCATGTCTCCCGGATGGCAGCCTCCTCCTGGGTGTTGACTATGGCTTCTTCATCTTCATATCTCTCATCAGCACCTACCATGATCCTCAAGGCATGTTTGTCTGTTTCATTAATTTTCTGAATATAAAGTTAAAATACCCAAAAATATATTAATCATTCACGGCCCTTGCATTTCCTATTATGTAATATATTTATCTTACTATAAAATCAGTCAGAAAGGATGTTTGTGAGAAATGTTTTAAATGTGTCTTTGATGGGTAGAATAGAATATTTCTAACTATATCCACCAGAGCCCATCTAAATTATATATGATATATAAAATTACTTTGAAAATGCATTACATTGTAGACTAGAAATATAGCTCAGTTGATTTAGTGTTTGCTTAACATTCACAAAGCCATGGAATCCATTCCCAGCATTATATAGCCTGGATGTGCTGATGCACATCTATAATCCCAGGATTCCAGGAGGAAAAGGCAGAGGACACAAAGTTCAAGGTCATTCTTGACTATATATAGGGAGTTTGAAGCCAACTTGGGATGCATAAAACTCTGACTTCCAAAGTTTTGTTATACCAAACAAATGAAGTCAATTCTTACTATTTTAGTAATATTTTATTGCTTTAATATTTAGAACCATTTATATTCAGCATTAGTAAATTTAATATTTTTATGTTTAATATTTAATATTTTCTTACATATTATAGTAATAATTACTGATAGTTTAGTGCTATTGTTATAACTCAAAGTAGTTATTATTTCAATAAAGAGTAGGTCTCATTAGTTTGGTCACCTCATGTTATCTGTGGCTTATGGAACTCCAAACTGTTATTATTTATTGTTAGGGTCATATTGACCTAAAACAGATTCTAAAATAAGAAAGGGGTTGACACTACAGCCTTTACCATCCCATAAGGAAATATAGCACAGAACTAGTTTATGACTAGAAACCTGGGGACTCATAAGGAACACAGGAAAAATATGATAGTCAACTTAATGATAAACCAAGAAGGAAACAACATTGTTTTCAATGCCTAGAACTCACAGAAAAGAAATGTTCAATGTAATCATAAAATAATGAAAATACATATTTTAAAAAACAGGGTCCACATAAGAGTAAAAGAAATCCTCATGTTCTTTGAAATTAGTTCATTATGATTCAGGAGGAGGTAACTCTAGGGATTGAACCCATACTAGAAAAGCATGCTACCACTGAGTTACATTCCCAGCCCTATCGTGACTGAGTTCTTCCCAGTCCTTCACATCACTCCTCAACTAAGGAGAAGCACGCTTCTACACCAGAAGCCTGACATACTGGCTTCAAGGTCAGGAAGCAGCATTCGGGTCATTATCCACTTTCTCATGTTTCTGAACACTAAAAACAAGTCAGAGGAATACACCTCACTTTCCTAATCTGAATGGTATGGATGACACATCACCATTGTCCTGGGGATTTAAGGGAATAACTTTTATGAAAATATCTAACATATTTCATGTGCTTGGTAAGTTAACTTTATCCTGTGTCTTTAATGTCTTGCTAAAAGCCAGACCACTATTTATCTACAATGATGCCACATAAGTTTTCTTGCATTGTAAAATAAAATTTCTGGTATACTAAGAAATATCTGATAGAGTAATATGAACAAATTTAAATTAAAATCTCCTCCAATGGTGAAGTTTTGGCTGGTTTGCACTTGCTGTACTACTGTTACAGTGAATATAAGCTTTAAAATGATGATGAAATTCATTACAGCAGAGGGTTATATCTATTATACATATCCTACGAGCATAGCTCCTGAGGTTAGGGGCATGCTTGGTGGTTTGTCAACCATGCAACCTGCCCATGTCATGATCATACTCAGAGAATGTTTAGAACTGAGTTCTGACTCAGTGCTGGGTATTAAACACATATCCTCCTGAATGCCAGGCAAGTATACTCCCATTGGACTACATCTCATACTGTAGTTGCAATTTGGATATAATGACTTAATTCATCCTATCTCTTCCGTCACCACCTTTGCAGTTTGTGACACAGCAATGGCTCCAAGTCATGTGTGCAGTTTGTTGGACCATTTCCAGGCAGTTTAATTGCTTTCATGATCCTATTGAGTAGAAAATCCTAATACAAGCCATCTTCCGGATCTTTCATATCTACTTTCATATCACCTTGATCTCCTTGTCTCATATTTCTACATTTGTTACTCTACTTTTAGATACATGGTCTTTAATGTCACATAGTATTGTGCTGTAGAAATACCAAAATATTTGCTAGTATATTGACTTGGACCATTGCTCTAGGTATCTACTTAGTTAGCAACATATGAATAACAATTATGTAATCTCTCATCAAAAATCGAGTTAAGAAAGCCTATATTTCCAGTCTTTCAAAAGGCACAGGTGGGATCAAATGCATGACTTTGAGCAGGGATTCTGACACTCAGCAGCAATTCTTCATCCTCACTTTTGCACTAGATGACATTTGTCACAGAAAAAGCTAAATGCCCTTTGGCCTCATCTCTCCTGATTATACCTTGACTCTATGTAGGCTGTGACCCACAGTTCACAGAGTCTCAGAATTTTGTGCTCCTCTCTGCTTGGATGTATCCCCCTCATGTGGTAGTTCTTTCTCCCCCCATCACTATTCTGCTACTTGATCTAAATTCAGAGGCCTAAGTCCCTTCTTAGTGCAATCATGCTTAGAGTCACTTGCCCAGTAGTCAGTCACGTGCCAATTTGGCATAAAAGCATCAGTTTCTGCATTATTCCTGTCTTTCTGCCTATTCCACCTACATAAACCTCTCTCACAGTCTCCATCTGTTTGATGAGTGACTATCAATGGACAAATTGTCTGACCTCTTAAGTTATCCACAAGACTTGGAAGCTTTTGTTTTGTTCTGTTCTGTTCTGTTTTGTTCTGTTCTGTTTGTGGCATCATATTCTACCTACCCAAGAGCCAGTCATCTATCTCAACCTGATTTCTCTGTTCTGGGACACAGTGATGGAGTCATATTAGGAAAGAGTATGATAAAATGTATTTATTGGTACTGCCCATCATTTCTGTAGCAAAATCCACATGTTTTCCCTTGTCTGTAGACTCCTAATTGGGTTTTGAGGTAGCCACTGTGTAGCTCTCACAGTTCTTCCTGTCTGAAATTTCTTGAAAAAAAAAAATGATTCTGCCTTCCTCCTTCTTGTTTCAGCATTGTATGGAGACAGAATTAGTCAGTGAATGTCTCATTGAGATACAATGTTACAAATATGCATCCATGCTTTATAAGCTCATGATCATAAATTTAACTTATGTCTTTTAGCATAGGTCCAGGTACCCTTTCCTTGGTTTCCTATGTTCATATAATTCTACCTCTATCTAATTATGTAGTTTTGAACTAGTGATGGAACTTGCCTGCATCTCAGTTACCTAAAACAAAGAT
This sequence comes from Rhynchomys soricoides, assembly GCA_019843965.1. Lineage (NCBI taxonomy): Eukaryota > Metazoa > Chordata > Mammalia > Rodentia > Muridae > Rhynchomys > Rhynchomys soricoides. Next base: position 15,501,011 of record JADRCH010000016.1, read on the forward strand.
TCCTAGAGTGAGTCTATTGGACCAAAACTTTTGTACTTTGGCAGTTTTACTGCTCCTTAGCTTTCTCTCCTGCCAATGACCCATTCTTCTTTCATTATGTGGAAAATACCCAATTTGAGACAAAATAAAAGAGTCCAGCAAGTAATAAATGACAACTTACATGATGGTGATACTTGCCTGGAAACCTTTGTCCTTGTAAAGTAGAGATAGGAAGTTCACAAATTTGAGGGCAACTGGACTATACAATGAGATACTGTCTCAAAATATAATTAATTATGAGGCTGGAGGGGTCCTAAACTCTAGAGGAGAACTCACTACTATTGTTTTGCTAAATGGACATAGTATCAATGTGCCTTCTAAATATTTATCTTGGGACTAGAGAGATAGCTCTGTAGTTAAGAGCACTTGTTCTTCTGGCAGAAGACTGGGCTGTTTCCTATACACACATGGTGATTTACAGCCATCAGGGATCCACTACCCTCTTCTGACAATCATAGGCACTGCACACACATGTAGTGTGCATGCAGACAGACAGACAGACACACACACATACATAAATGAGAACACTCGTAAAGAAAATAAAATGAATAAATGCAATTTACACTCATAGGTTAATATAGTTCTCAGTCTTCTTTCTGAAGTTGCAGACAGTAGAGAGACTCACAGCTGGTCAAAATGGAGAGTATAAACAGCCGTGGGGTGCTCCTATCACACAGACACACGCAAGCATACCTCCAACCCTCAAATCCAGGGAACATCGTGGAAAAGGCACAGAAAAAATGTAAGAGCCAGAGGTTGTGGTGGATAGCTGTAAAACAGTGTCTTCTAGAAGCCCCACTCCTGAATTTACAGCAGCTATTGGTTGCCTCCACAAGACCTGCACAAGAGCAAGGCAGTCAACATTCCATAATGAACAGGTACAGTGGTGGGAGGCAGTTTATGAGGCTCCATGTCTAACTGAGGAGCTTTGTGCAGGTAACTGCTGCTGGGAGAGAGAGAGAGTCATCTGTTTACACGGCTGGGGCCCTAGTAGGTTGGCCATGCTTCAGAGAGTGGGCATGTACACATGTACTTGTGGGCACTAATTGGATTCAATAGAGAATTAAACAATAAGGAAAGAGGACAAGAAGTTGGGAGGAAGATGTGAGTAATGGTGGGAAGACTCAGGGGAGATGATAAAAATATATCGGATGCATGTAAGAAATTTTCATATCATAAATAAAAATCATATTAAAAAGAAGGTTGGCCATAGAGGACTTGTATAACTTCTGTAAGCTCCGGATTCAATCCCCAGTACAGAAAAAAATGGCAGAGGCTGTTTTCAGCAGTCTGCCCTACTCCACATCTTTCACACACTGCTCGGTGACCCAGGCTCTCTTCCTACTTCGCTCCTGTGGACAGTTCCCTTGTCTTAATATACAGAACAGTCTCAACAGGACTTTCTACTCCTTGCTCGTTTCTCAAATATACAGGCTTGGTTTTGGCTGGGAAAAGTCCACAGATCTCCTTTCTCCCTTTCCATCCTTGCTCACTCATGGCCATTTTAAAATATTTTGTGAGTAGATTTATCCATTTGATTCATATTTTTATGTTTTAGAGTAAATCTAAAGCCAATAAAAATGTAACTCCCAAGATTGTGAGTCTATTTTTAAAAACTGATTAACAGTTCCCACTTACTCTTCGCACCTAGTTATGCTTTTCAGTCATAACAAAAACAAGCATCAGTACTGGAGACAAAAAAATCATCCCAGGTAGTTTGCTGACGTGTTCTCACCTCTTGTACCTCAGTTGGCATGTCTTCCCTCATACACCACACCAGATGACAGGAAACCTTTGAAGGAGAGGGGCTGTCTGCACCGTTCTTCCACAGAGTGTTTCAGAGAACTGGTATATAAAACAGAGTTCTGGGAAATGGTGCTAAAGAGAATGACCAGCTCATAAGAAACCCGTTTCACAGCAACACCCGAATTCCATCTGCAGCACTTGAAGGGCTGGCCAACAGCACCCCATTCCTTTCCCCAACAATCACAATTTTGGGGCTCATTGGCAGGTTTTGCCCTGAGCATGATGATCACTCTGTGCCTTGGTACTTTCTCCTGCACATATGAATGTGCTTAGCTATTATTATAGTCTCAATGAGAAAGGTCCTTCACAGTCTCAGTGTACTTGAACCTTGTCCTCCAGATGGTGGCTCTGTTTCAAAGGTTGTCGAACCTTTGGAAAAGGATGCCTAGCTAGTGGAAGTATATTGCTAAGGATAGGGTTTATGGATTATAGATCAGCCCTTCTACTCACCCCAGTCTCCTTTCTGCTTCCTGACCACCAACTAGGTGTGATGTGAGCAAGCTTGTGCTCACCACCGGAGCCACAGGCTACTTCTGCCAAAATGTCTTCCCTTCCATTCATAGACTCTAGCTCTTCAATCTGAGGTCCAAAATAAATCTTTCCTTCCTTAAATTGTTTGCTATCAGGCATTTGATCAAGACAATAAAAAAAAAAAAAACCTAATACAGGGGAGATTAACTCCCTTCTCTGTGAACACCCATCAACTGCTGCTGGACTTGAGTTGCTAGATTACTGCCTCTGCTTCATCCTTGCCTGGATGGTACACATCTAAGGCACACTATGCAGTCTCCAAGACTGAGCCCTAGTTGCCCCCTATGAGACCTTCTTCATTAACTTGTCTTGAGGTGTTTTCCTCCTTTTCTCGATTTTTCTTTCCCCAGCATTATTTCCTGGAGTGATGCACTATCCTCAATAAATCACTTGCATCCATCTCAAGGCTGCTTCTAGTCTGTTATGGTGGTTTTGACAGAATTTTCCAACTGGGTAACAGCAACCCTCCCCATGGCTGAACCCTTCATTACAGTGGTGATTCACCTCTCTCTGAGGGCTGCTCAGTTCCTGAGGACAGCATCAGTAAGTGGTCCACCTTAAAGCCACTGTCCTGGTTCTTCCTCCAAGAACTGATGGCTGAGCATGTAGAACAAGGAAAAGGAGAGTGAAATGTTTGTAACCTTCTCAGAATTTTTCAATTTACCTAAGAGAATTAATTCCAGTAGAATATGTTAACTTTTGAGGCAAAGTTTACATTTCTGTTTGGTAATTGTTTTGTTCCAAGTTCAAAACCCTACCCCTCAAGACTTCATTTCAAATATGTATTCCGCATACATCTCCCTCCAGAGAGGGTCATGTCACCCTTGTGCTTTGAATCCATTCTTCTATCACCTGGAGGCATTAATAACAATGACTATACTTTTCATAACAATAATAAAGAGCCAAATTTGATTGACGAATTACAGCATGTACAATAATGTGCTAAGCCCTTTCGACTGCGAGTAATTAACTCATGTGAATGCTCTTACCCATAATCCCATAGTGACCTCACTGAAGTCTTATGAGAATCCTTTTTGCACTGACTTCCTTGCACTAGTCCCCTATCTCCACACTTTGTGCCTTGTGCTTATGCAAAACCTTCCTCCTGTTGCAGGCAGGGCATCATTTGACCACTTGACTGTGGTATATGCATAGACCTGATTATGGTCAAGGTTGAATCATTAACAGATGAGATTAAAAAAAATAATTTTATTCAGTGTAACTATGTAAGAAAGAACATTTAGCACACTAACTAAATACTCTATTACCAAGGTATATCCCCCAGCCTTGTAAATTTAAAATTAGACTACATAATAGAGATTTGTAAGCATTGTTTCATTTATCTAAGTTTTAAAGGACAGCAAAAATACAGAAAGAATATTTTTAAGTGCAGTAACTCCTGAAGTACTTGTAGGTAAAACATTATGGTGTTCAATATTTCCTTTACTTCATCCAGGATAAATAAAAGAATCCACATGATTCCAATAACTGCTGCTGACTACACAGGAGTTCATGGCAGTACTCTCTACTTTCAATAAATTAGAATTCCCCCCCCCCCAAAAAAAATGCCTCAAAGATAAAGAAAATGTATTTTAATCAAAGATATTTCTTCTCAGATAATCCTAAGGTACTCACTGAATCAATTCACTCCCCCAACCATCCCCACACTTAATCTCTGATAAAGCAGGGTTAACTAGAGTTTTCCATGTTTTTCAACAATGAGCAGGTTTTTAAAATGTAGTACTAAATTCAGCTCTCCCTCCTGTCTAGAGCTTGAGTAGTACGCAGATGCACTTTAACCCCAGGCACACATGAGCCTCTGGGTAGGTTGCCATTACTATGTTGGAGCAGAATGCATCTACTGGGCCAACAACTGGCCCCTGGTTATTCTCTTACACTTTCCAGCATGAATGCTTATTTTTATTCACTGAATATGCTCCGGGGAATCTGGTACTTAGTGGCATAGCCGTATCACTAGATTCTACTGTTTTATTAAGTTTATCAAGTACCAGAAGATCTTGTCAGCAGCACAGAATTATAAAATCTGCCCCTAGCAACTGTTGGTGAGTGCATTTTGATTCATACTTATAATCTGATTTAAATTCACTTGCTAGCTCACATGGGGCACTGACCAGAAATACACAGGCTTGCTATTACAGCTATGCTGTAATTAAGGGCAAGCAGGGTAGCAGCTTTGATAATACCTTCTAACGGAGCCTACATCTCACTATGTATGTTGTTATTCACCACTAATCCACTCTTTCAGAGTACTATGATTTCTGATTGTCATTATTTAGTAATATCTAATATCCTTAGCCCAACACATAAGGAACCACTTTTGTACTTTTCTTTCTTCATCTCTCACTTCATTCCCTAACAGCTTTGAATATACACACATACATACACACACACACACAGAGAGAAAGAGAGAGAGAGAGAGAGAGAGAGACTGAGACAGACAGACAGAGAGACTGAAACAGAGAGAGACAGAGAGAGAGAGAGAGAGAGAGAGAGAGAGAGAGAGAGAGAGAGAAAGACCCAGTGGCTTGTAGTCCCTCATTAGATGATGTCACTTCTTTTCCGTTTTCTCCATCCACACTTTCTCTGTAAAATCAACTCCTGTTCATCTCTCCATATCTCAATGAAGGGCCTCTTTCTTGGTAAAAATAAATCAGACTTTTCTTCTGTCAATGTGATCCCAGATCTGAGTCTAGCAGTTCTCAATTTCTGGTGACTTTCAACCCTAGAGACATTTGATCATGCCTGGTATTATTTTTCATTGTTACATTAGTTTGAGTCACGCTATCAGCATCTAGTTAGCAAAGGTTGTTGAACACCACATAGAGAACAGGGCAGTCTTTCACAATAGAGAGTTGTTTCTTCTAAATACTGATGCAAAGAACTTGAGGTGTTCTGTTGTGCCATCCTCCCTCTCTGCATTAATGTTGTACCTAAATTATTACATACATCCAGCTATGATCTGCTTAAGTACCCATTTCACCCTCTTGAGCAATCAGCAAACCATAGGTCAAATTTGACATTTGTCTGTTTAAAGCAGTACCATTAACTGAGGGTCTAACTTGGTGATGATACGAGGTTGTTCAAATTCTTGTTCCATCCAGTGGTGACATGGTAGCTCAAGGGTCTTCTTTTCAGATTTCAGAGGGCTTAAGAGGTAACAATAAGAAGAGGATGAGAGTCCTACAGGACCCAACAGTTATCATTCAAGCTACACTACATATGTTCTACCTTGCATTGTCTTAACAATTCTAATCACGCCTTTTCCAGAAAACAAATTTAGTCACCTTCTTTGTACTAACAGGATGACTAGTAGAAATGATCCACAGCACAAACCTAGGATGCAAGGCCAAATAAATATAGGTCGAAAACACAGCAGTGCCACTGCTAATGGGAAAGTAACCACCCTCTTTGAAGAGATGCTCAAATTACAGCCTTCTATAGTTGACTGAGGATTAGTATAAGCATAAAGTAAATGCCAGGCCACGGTGAGTAAGTGCCCAATAAATAATGCATATGATTATTGTTGTTCACCTTCAAATATGATTTCCAGTTGTCTGGCAGCTTCCTATCTAATATTTATTTCACACAGCCTACAGAGATGTACCTTCAGTGCCCTACTTTTGACCTCAGCAATGTTGATCTATCTGGCCAGCTGTCAATTGAGAAGACTCAACTGTAACAGCCAGACAGTCATTACTCAATAGGCTGTTGTTTCAACTTTTACTTTTGTGGTTTCCAAATAGCTGTGCTTCCTTCTCTTCTCCAGTTCTACCTCCCATTTCATATTCTATTCTGGGCCATCACATCCTGTTGGCTGACTGACTTCCATCAACTTAAAACACTTGGAACAGTTACACCTCATTGGTCCTGGATGGTCTCTAAATTCTTTGTATTTTCAGGCCATTGGCAAATATTGCTCTCTCTGCTTTATTATATTGACAGTATTATTGTTATGCTTTCTTCATAGCCACAGTTCTGCCAATGTCATTCCATTGTTTGCACTATCTAGACAGTATGAGAAGAGCAGGCTCCCAACACTAATCTATCACCTCCAGGGCTTCATATAAAGAACAGTGAGCATATGGGAACCTGTTAACCCTTCTTCATAAATATGTGTGAGTCTACTTGCTTGTGCTTTTCCTGGCTTTGCATCCTGCCTCTAATCAGCCTTAAAGAGACAGTAATGGTCAATATTGAATGTTTACTTGGAAAAATCTAGAATCATCTAGAAGACAAATATGTTAACATGTCTGTGCAGTACTTTCAACATTGGGTTTGCTAAGGTGGGATGCTCTACCCTAACTGAGGGAGGTACTATTCCACTGGAATTCTGAACTGAAAAGAAAAGGTAGGGAGAACAAAGAGAGCGCCACCATTCCCCTTTCTGCCTTCTGATGCTGGACACAGTATGACTAACAGCCTCACACTTCTGCCAACATGCATCCACCACCATGATGAATTATACTTCAAATTGCGGTTTTAACTCTACCTCCCTTTGATAGGTTGTGCCTCCCTTTGTAAGTTGTGTTCATTGTGTATCTTGTTATAACAATAAGAAAAGTAGCTAATACAGAGACCAAGAAAATACCAATAGAGAAATCCTGGACTAAAAGAAGCCTGTATAATATATGTCTTCTGCTCAGGTCCTACTATGGAACTCCATGCTTCTTCTAAATAGACCAAGAGACACTAACAGTATGCAGCAGATTGGTCTGTCTGTATTTCTAGAAAGCAGTCATCTTTGCTTTCATCTTTTGCTCTTTGGTCCCTGTATGATGCTAAAGTACTTTGTTAAGCATTTTCCTCCACCCTCTAGAACTGCAGATGTTCTCAGCTTTCAGGCTTCCTCTGTTGCTTCATGTCGATTTTTCTTTTGAACCCTTCAATAAGTAGGACAAAAGATATCTGTGTGGTCAGGCAACTTGCTTCCAGCCTTAGCAGTCTATCAGACTCTGGAAAACTGATGGTGAATACTCAATTATATTACCATTTATCCTTGTAGTCTATCATGCTCTGCATGTTCCCCATTGCTTCACCCAGCTTACAATGAGCTTGATCTCCAACCCAGCCTCTCTCAGCCCCAGCCCAATCTCCATGCTATTATGTCCCAAACATGTACAAACTCTCAAATATTTTTTAAAAACATATCTTATCAGCAGAAGTCAAATATATCACCTGCCTACAAAATGGCAAGAAACATGACAGCATAAAGATGTGTTTAAAACTATTCCTGGCATTTCCTTTCCCTGTGCATAAGAATTCTTTAGTAAAGTGCCTATTTTGACTTATCTGTTTCTGTAGGACTTAAACTTTCTAACTGGCCTGGTATCTCCTTAAGGAAAATAAGGAGGTGGGATAAACCTAGATAAATCTGCTTCAATAAAAAAATAAGCAGACTTGACTTTTCTCATCCAGGACTGAAACAATCAGCCATGTAGAATGTCCAAAACAGTTCTGACCAGGAGTTAATATTGTGCTATGCAAATGAAAAGTGGCCACTTGGGGTTCTGACCTTACAGAACTTGAAGACAACTCCCACAATCTTAGATTTCTAGCCACTGTCCTGAAGTTGGAAATGAAAGGTAAAATTCTATCATGAGGCAGAACTTAGTACTATCAATAGTGTGATGCTTCAGGGGAATGAGTTGACTAAACTTTAACATATCTCATGATACTGGTAGATAGTATCTTGTGCAAAGAGCCCTAAGACTGTGTTAAACATAGAGGATCAACTCTATTCTCCTGCCTCAGAATCAAGTTTTAGACATGTGAGCAATGACTGGTGTAATGATCATTTACTACCCATGCTATAAACGCTGTTTGCCAACTAGGAGTCTTGGTGTTAGAAAGAAATATTATTTGAAATCATCAGTGTTACCAACCTACTGTTCTCATCTGTTCTCAATTCAACATTTGAAAGTAATACAAATACAGAATTAAGAGTTCAAATGAGGAACAGAAAAAAAAAATGTATTCTGTTTCCTGACTTAGAATAGAGCTCCTTAGATGTAACCTTGAGATTCAAATTGCTTTAACTAAAAAGAGGAACCCCTTCCTGGCCCTATTTGTAGTTCTTTTATTGGCCCAGAACAGATCTGTGGACCAATGTTAGGAAAATTTGGGTCTGGAAAGAAAGCTCTGAGCATGTGTTTAAGGTGGGAACTGAGGCTCTTGGCCCATTCCCCCACCCTATGGAACATGAGAAAGTGAAGGCCTGATGCTGGGAACAGGGCCTGCATTCTGGCCATCATGAGACTGAATGTGGAAAATGAGCTAAAGTGAAAGCTAATTCTAAAAACATAAGTGGGCAAGGAAGGGTCAGAATCCATGCTGTGCACACAAGCAGGGACCATCATCCTTTGCAGAAGCCTTTGAGTATGCTATCATTCTTACATCATACTGACCAACCTTAATACAAGTGCAGTGCTCATACTGCTGCCTCTTTCTATTTCCCAGAGCCAGCAGAAACCTTAATCAGGCTTAATTTGGTGTATTAATAATAACTATTATCTTGATACTTTGGGAAGATACCTCAAGCTAGTGATGAGCTTGCCAATCAAGCAAGAGGGCCTGAGTTTGATGCCTGGAACCTGTGTGAAAAGATGTATGTGGCCGTTTTCTTTCTATTTTAGTGATGGGAAGGCAAATACAGTGGGGATCTAGAGATCCCCACTGGACAATCAGCCTAACCTGGCAATTCTCAAACTGTGAGTCACAACCCCTTTAGTCAACCTCTATCTCCAAAAATGTTTACATTACGATTCATAACAATAGCAAAATTATAGTTATGAAGAAACAACAAAAATAATTTTGTGATTGGGAGTCTCCACAACTTGGGGAACTTTTCTGAAGGATTGTAGCATTAGGAAGGTGGATAACCACGGGCTTAGCCTTATCCCAAGACAGTAAGAGAAAAGATCTCGAATTAAGAAAACAAGATGGAGCGCACCTGAGGAGGAACACCCAAGGCTGAACTGTCCTGCACAAGCATACACATTCAAGCAACACACGGATATGGATACACATATACACACAAAAACACACAAGCAAATAAATAAACAACAACAGTGTTATATTAGGACCCTCACACTATAACTAACTTATTTAATAGAGTGAGTGAGGAAGGGGAGGTAAAGAATCACATTCCAGGACAGTTATAATCTCAGCCCAGATCATGTAGCTATTGAATGTAGTTAATGCTTAGCTATATCCTATTCCAAAAGGTGAGGTTTCAGCTCCTATTTTAATGCATTTTATACTTCTTATGAAATTGTACACATGCTACTCAATAAAACATATTTGGAGTCAAAAGCACTTAAGGAGAACAGTATTATTTGTTACCTCTACATTTAAGGGGAATATCCACCACACCATCAAACATGCTAGTGACCTATAGTTGCAAGCATAGTAACATAGTTAGGGGCACTCAACCAGCAGAAATAAATGGGAGTAAAATTACCTATTTTTGTTACTATTATAAACTTGTATCTTTTAACTTTTGTAAACCTCTTTGTGGGTTTTGTTTGTTTGTTTGCTTTAGCTGAACAGGTAAATAAGTGACTATTTTCATTTAAAGTAGTTTGCTCTATGATATTTAATAAGCATGGATAAATGTTCGTAGGAAATACTTTAGATACAAAAAGGGTGTTAGCAGTATGGGTTTAACCTGGAAAAGATGAACTGTTCTGATTCTTTGCATTAATGCATTGACAATAAATGTATATGCTGAACACCTGCCAGCCAGAGACTGAGGCACCTCAGAACTTAGCAGTGTCAAGAAACCACTGTCATTCCCATGCTAAAAGGACCAAAGGAGTGGCTCAAAACCTAGAGGCTGGCAGCACCAGGCAGTAGCTGCAGCCAAGGAGGCTCATTCACTGGAGGATGGACCCACTGCCAGGAAGATCACTGAAGATATTGACAAAGGAGATGTATTTAGCATCTTCCCTTCTCCCAGCCTTCACTGTTCCCAAACTATCTGGATGCTAGTTGGAACAAGCCTGGGGAAGCTCAGACTATCTTTCCATCTTATTGTCTGTCTTTTGGAAGCATCTCTCCTATATTCTTAGGGTCCTTTTTAAAACCTAGAACTTTTCAAATTAATAGTTTCATCTGAACAAACCCTCCTTGGATGAAGGCAAGACATGAAGAAAAAAAATATTTTGCTTTATCTAGAGCTCTTTAGCAAGCAGTGAGGATTAACTTAGCGTAGACATTTATCCTTCTCTTAAAGCTACAGAAGGTTGTACAGGGTGCTGAGATCTCAGCAAGGTGATAGATAAGCCCAAGAAAATAAGAACTGGTTCTGACTGCACCAGGGCTGAGTCTGCCCCACCCCTGACCCCTTGTTTTAACTCTTTGTTCTATCTGACCTCCATACTGTGAAAAGACAATGGGGGGGGGGGGGGGAGACAGGACTCAGCCAACTAAGTTCTATTTCAGATCTACTAACAGATTCTGTTTCCTAATGCTGTTAATAGAAATAGCTGCCAATTGTTACAAACTCCCTATGTAATTTTCACTTTTTGAAAAGCATACTTCTCCTGTGTCCAAGGAGAAAACATGAGTTATGGGTAAACCCAGGTACTTGCAACCTTGGAGCTAATAAAAGGTAGAAGCAGACGGTGCTTGGCCTCATTCCTGCCTCACTCCAAAGCAAAGCCTTTTCTCTACTGCTTCCTAGACACCGTATAATTTTAGGCAAGTCACTTAAGATGCCCAAGTCTCCATAAAATGAGGCTGGTTCACAATGACCTCACCCACTTCCATAAAGTGGCTGGGATTCTCAAAGCAGATACTAGGAGTGAAAATGTTTTGAAAACTCTTAAGACTCTCTCACTTTATATGGTATTCTTTCCACTCCTGCTTGTCGCAGGCACTGTCTGGTTCCTGAGATTCTCCATGTGGAGTTGTGCTCCTATTTTTGGCCTGCCAAGCTGTTTTGATTTCTCACCAGAATGCATGCTCCATTTGGGTAATGGTAACAGATGTGACAATGGGAACAAAACTCCTAGCCGTCGTGCTCTCACCCAAACATCCCAGAAGTAGCTTCCAGCACTCATCTCCTAGCTGCTGCTGTACACAGAGAAACCTGAGACAAAGCCCTGCTCCCCAGTCTTTTCCTAGTTTTGATGGCTTCTGATAACCTTTGCCACCCATCACTTCTCTCTGCAGCTTTAAGCTCTGGTGTGTTGTCCATATTATATTAATAAAGGTCCACGGGGAAATTGTGAATTAAAGAAGGCTAAAAAAAAATATTGTAAGAAAATGTTTTGACATTATGGTAATGCCTGTCAGTGTATTATCCCCAGTTTAATCACCAAAATTACACTGCAATTCCAAAAACTTAATGGAATAAGTATGAATAATATGAAAATGGAGAGCTGAGACCTAAAAAGAGATAAACTTACTAATTGATTTTCTACATTCTAGCCAAGGGGAAGGCTGAGAGAAAGACAGACAAACAGATGGAGGAAGGAAGGGAAGGAGGGAGGGAGGGAGGGAAGAGAGAAGGAAGGAAGGAAGGAAGGAAGGAAGAAGGAAGGAAGGAAAGAAAACAGGTGATTTGGAACACAAGAATTTTGGAAATTAAAACAAAATGAGACAAAACAAAAATTCAGATTCACAATCTTGGAAAAACCAAGTCTTTGTCAACATGTAAACACAAACCAAATATTGAGATGAAAAATTGACACTTAAATCCACACCAAAAGGACTCCAAAAATCTGGATGAGTGTAGTTATGTAAGTAAGATAACTAGACATTTGATGAATTGTTCAATCGTCCTATAGAATTTCCGTGACTTGCTGCAGATCTAGCCTTACGCTTTTAATGGCCTAACTTTTCCACTTCAAATCATTTATCACATCACTTTAACCCTCCATTTTATCTGTTGAATAGATTTACACCATTCAAGAGATAAAAGAGCTGCCATTTGGGGTGTTAGTCAGCCTGGACACTAGTGCGTTAAATGATTGGATCAGTTTTCAAGTTCAGGTGTGTCTACTCCATAATGAGACAGGGCCTTACATGACTGACCTAACAATCAGAGAAGTAGCCAGAAGAGAGCCCAGCACACAGTGATTCCTCTGCTTGATCATTTTATATCATACTCCTCCGCACAGCCTGTCTTCATCCACATTCCACTGTCCTCCTGCTATTCAGAACTTCCTGCCTTGACAAGGGCTGACGGAGCTCTCCCTCCACTTTGGGCTCAGTCTCTTCACCTGCATTTCAGCTGCTCTAGGAATCTTCTCAGAGGTACTGTGGTGTGAAGAAAGTTCTATCCTATCCAAGCCAAGTTTGGGGTAATGCACGCTTTTCTTAGGGTAAAGTTCAAACTGAACCCAGGACGATGTGCCATTTCTGTCATTATAACCGTCCTACTGGAATCGCTGGAGTTCAAAGGCAGGTATGTTTCTCGGGTACAGGCTGCTCTTCAGAGCGTTGCTTAAATGAGAGTATTCTAATTGTCCATATTCAGAGGCCCATGGTTTATACACATCCAGAAAAAGAATAGTATCCTAATGCTTGTCAGAAAATGGGTCATGCTAGAGGAACTTGTTTTAAATGAAATAAGCCAGACATTGACAGATAAGCACTGTATATTTTCTCTTAGTTTAGTTTTGTCATGGTCTCCCGATGACTGTCACTCTAGTCTCCACTTCCATCTTTCACCTCAGCATGTCAAATGATTCATCCTCATAGAAGTGGTCCAGGGCCAACCCAGCCTATTCTAGTTCAGCTCTCCCTCCTCTGACCCCATCACAATGCATCTTTGCAGCCTCAAACCAAACACATGGTCTTGATCAAAACTGTGATCGGCTTCTGCTCTCAGCTGTAATCACTGCATTCTTGTGGGAAAAGCACATGTTTCTTATGATGGTAGATGAGCATCTGGATTCTGAATTGTCCACTAATTACTAATCTTGTTTGTCAAATTACTTATTGGTTTTTCCCAATCTCCTTAATAGTAACCCTAATTGTGCCTTTCACTTACTGAGAACTACTTGTGTGGCTAAGTGTTCAACATGGATTTAAAAGGTGGAGACTCTGTCACCTCCGCTTTAAAGGGAAAGGAACTCAGATTCAGGGAAATAGAAAATAATTTGGTAATTTATTTAAATCAAAAAGTTAAGAAAGTGGGCAGACCAGATGGCTCAGTGGGCAAAGGAGCTTACAGTTTTATTTCCTTAGTTTTATTGTCTTTAACTCAAGTAAAAGGTAAGGTGAAAGGAAGGGCCTGACTTTATAATGCTGTCCTCTGACCAACACATGCATGCTGTGGCACATTTGCACACAGACACACAGACACAAACACACACACTCCACTACTACTACTACTATTACTACTACTACTACTACTACTAGTACTACTACTACTACTACTACTACTACTACTACTACTAATAATAATAATAATAATATAGTAGTAGTAGTAAAATAATAATAATAATAATAATAATAATAATAATAATAATAATAATAATAATAATAATATAATTTAAGCCAGGAACTATCAACTAGGGTTTTCTTTGGGATCCCCAAACAAGATTCTAACTAAGCTAGAAAAATCTTTAATTTATACCTTGAAGAATCCAGTCCCACCATCATCCTAAGCACCTACAAAGGACTGTTGTGAAGATACCAGGAAGCCCTGGTCCTTCTGCCATCCAGTTTCTAAGCTGCCTACTCTCCTTCCACAATAGGGGGAGGAGATAAGGGAATGAAATCAAACAGGGCATCCTTCCCAAACTTCTCTGAATGCACAACAGAAGAAGGCAGAGACTGAAAGACCCTTAGAACTCAAAGGGCTTAAAATGCTCTGGGAGATTTCACATCTGCAAGCTAAAAGTGCAGAAGCTGGGGCTTGAGAGAGGAGAAGTCAGCAGACCAGACAATCTAATTATAGACAAGTTCTAAAATACAGAGTGGCCCCTCAATATGCCAGACAGCCTCCCACATGAGCCATGGGAAACCAGGCACCTAAGGTAGTCAGGGAGATATCTTTTCATCCATTTCAGCTCTGTTGTCATTGAATTTCATGAGGCAGGACAAATAAGAACACCCCCATGGCCTTTTGAGAGTCCTTCATTACCACATTTACCTCTACCTGGTCTCTTGCCACTCACTCCAGGAAACTCCATAATACGAATTTCTAATCATCCACTCTCTCCTTGTCAGCCAAACCTACCCTCTCACCTCCTGAGCCCATCCCATCCTCAGTGCCTCTAATCATCTCCACTGCCCCTTTCTGGCCTTTCACCCTCTCATTTATATTCTCATGGAGATAAGCCAGTCAGCCCTGGCTGCTGCATTCAAAGAGAGGATGTACCACTGATTTATAGAAGGGCACGGTCATATTTCCACATCTCATTCTCCATCCCCTTCACAGTCACAAGTCTTATCTGCAGCTCTGAGTGCCACTGGGCATGGAGCAGATGTCTTCATTGAGCCACCCACAATGACACTGGCTGTAGATCTCTCTTTTTCTTACCTCTTTTCTCCCTTTAACACAGACACGGCAGTTAATTCAGAGGCCACTGGTGTGTGCATAGAGTTTAAATCGCTGCCTTCTGGTGATCATTGCTGAGCCTTCGTGAGAAGTGCAGATAATTGCCTGTCAGAGCCATTTCTTAAAGTAGCTCTGGTCCCACAGCACTTGAGCTCAAGTTTAAGGGTAAGTGTTTGGTAGGAGAGGCCACTCTGCCATCTGGGAAGCCCCTGTATTCCTAGGACAGTCCATCAGCTTTCCAAGGGGAGCATCCATTGATTTGTTGAGCAATGGGGATTAGGGTGTGGGAAAATATGTCCTTTTCTTTCAAGGTTCTAATTGATGCCACCAAGATCAGGTCAAGTTGATGGCAGCTTTTAGTCCTCCGTGAATATTTGTAATTGAATCCTGAATGCTGGTGGTCTCATCCCCTGGTGTTTTTAGCAAACAACTCAAGTGTGTTATTGGAATGGTAATTTGTATGTGCCCTGTGTGCCTGTCACAGAGTATGTCAGGCAGGACTCTATAGAGAAGTAGGGCCAGTGGGAAGTAGATAGATGCATAAGTATTTCAAGGAATCAGGTCATACAGTTGCAGAGATTTATAAAACCAAAATTTACAGGACATCCTATGGAGCATAGGCATAGGATGCTGCAAAGTTTCTCATTCATTCACCAGAGAAGTATTTTTGTTTGTAAGAATTTGCCACGGATTGGATCTGGCTATGCATATTACTGAGGATAATTTTTATTCCTTAAAGTACTCTTAACGTCTATAAAATATAAGGAAGGACTTCCCAGAAATATTTGGATTAAGTTTAGATGTGAGTAACTAGCTATAGTGACAACACCGAGTCAAACACACTGTGATGTAACACGAAAGCCTCCTTGCATCAATGGGAGGGGAGGCCCTAGGTTCTGTGAAGGCTCCATGCCCCAGCTTAGGGGAATGCTAGGGTGGCGAGGCTGGGGTGGGAGGGTGGGTAGAAGAGCACCCTCATAGAAGCAAGGGGGAGGAGGGATGGGATGGAGATTTGTGGAGGGGAAACTGGGAAGAAGCATAACATTGGAAATGTAAATAAATAAAATAACCAATAAAAAATTTAAAAATATGTTAAAAGAATCTCCTAACTCAGGTGAGATCCCTGGCAGCTGAGCAAGTGATAGTTCCACTCCTGAGTTTGCCAGACCAACAACCCTATACTTTCTGCTGATTTCAGTCATGCTTCTGGGACTACTCCAACCCCCTTTTGCAACCACCACAAGTATTTATTTCCTCCTGCATGTTGAGTCTGGGAATCTACAACTCTGGTCACAACCTGAGATATTTCCATTTGAAATATTTGGTCCTTCTAGAACTTATTTCCTATGATTCTCTGGACCACATGTACCCCCTAAGACAGGATCTCTTGCACTTTATTTCCCATTCTTTTCTAACAGCTTTAACTATGTGCAGAAGAAGAAGATATAGAAAAAATAATATATTGATGTACAAAGATGGCTATGGAGTAGGACAGGAGCATTGCTACTAGCCACTCAGATGAATGAAGGGCACAGACCTCAGAAAGACAGACAGATGGATGGAGAGGGGGAGGAGGAAGAGGAGGAGTGATAAAGAAAGAGTTCATGGTGAAAGAGCTAAAAATCTAGTGTCAAGATGTAAACACTGCTATAATATTCCATGACCTGTCTCACATTACTAAGTCTTTGTAAATTTTAGTTTTGTAGAGCATTCAGTAAAGATGCAAACCTTCTGTAACTGTGTGGAGATAGTAGTATATACTCAGAAGATCTTCGTTTTCTTCTTTGGAAGCATCATTAGACTGCATTTCCCAGCCTCCTTTCAGTTACAGCACCAAACAACGGTTTCCTGCCTGTTAGGAGTGAATACTCCAGGTATCTATTGCAGTGTAACAAACTACACCCAAATTGAGCAAGATAAATCAGTAGCAGTCATTCACTGTGCTCATGTATCTGTAATTTGCACAGGATTTTAAAGGGACAGCTTGCATCTTTTCCATGTAGCATCTGCTGAGACAGCTTGACTGGAGCAAGATGATCCACTTCCAGGATCACTCATTCGCATAGCTGATAAGGTGGTGCTGCTTGTCAGCTAGAATTTAGCAGGAGCTGTCAGTGGGAGTCTCTGTTTTTCTCTTCTACAACTATATATGGGGTGATGGGCTTCCTAGTGTCATTATGGGATGTAAGGGTCCAAGAAAAAAAAAAGTTCCAAGAGACAGAAAACAGAAGCTCCTATTCCCTTAAAATATGGGCCCAGAAACTAGCATAATGCTGCTATGGGTCAAAGCAGCCTTATAGTTTTTCTGAGTTTGAATGAGAGAGATAAAAAAGGAAAAACCAAAACCAAAACCAAACAAACAAACATGCTTTTCAGCGTAAAGAGGCCCTGACCACTCATTTTATCTCAAATTTATACTCAAAATGAAAAACAAACAGATTAGCCTCTCGTCTAAAAACACTTAGGGAACCAATAAAAGCCATGAGATGACATCACTGAAGTTACTGGACATCGAGCAAGTGAGACAAATAATCCCTAAAAGATGAGCAACAAGTACTGAGCCCTGTAATGAACAGAGTTACTCTAAAGAGGAAATTTCCTGTCTTCTTTCTTTGTTGAGACACATCTATGTATCTACAAAAACTAAAGAGCCTAGAGATTGTAGGGGGGATACTGGAGGAGAAAGCAACCCAGAGAGAAATCTCCAGACAGAGACAGGAAGCTCCTACTAAATATCCAACTGAATATTCATCAGGGCATTCCTGTGAAAACACAGGCTCAGAAAAGAATGGCTCACTTGAAAGAATTAGGAGGACTTGAGCCTCTAACTCAGGAGACCAAAAATAGTGCCTGTTCCCAAGAGGAAAAGAGAAAAATTCTTGTTGCAAGGGCATCAGAGTACTCAGAAATATCTTTTCTTAATAATGAGGTAAAATTACTCTGAACTAAGTGCAGTTTGGTCTAACTCTAACGTGTTAAACAAGGGTGTGAAAGGACAGAGGTTTTACCACACCCATCCTCCAATGAGGTATAGAATTCACTGGATATGATCTAGTATAGCAAAATGCAGAAAAATACAATGCATCATAAGGTATAATTCAAAATATAATCAACAGAAGTACAGAGATGTGGCAAGACATATAACTAGCAGTCAAGAACTTTTAGAACAAACACAATGGCTATTTCTTGTGTTCAAGAAGCTGTAGAACAGTGTGAACATGTTGAATAGAAGAGACAAAGTATTACAATACTAAAATTGAACTTCTCCAGATGAAAAAGACAATGTCTGAGATGGAGCATCTACTGAATAGGATTAATGGGAGACTAAATGGCCCCTCAGAAGAAAACATTTAATGAAATTGAAGACATTACAATCAAAACTATTCAAAATGAAACACAGAAAGGAAAATCAAGGCTGAAAAATAAAAATAAACAGCATCGCCGAACTGTGGGACAATTGCAAATAGCCAAATTTGGTGAGAACAAAAAGTGCACACATCCAAGAAGCTCAATGAACCCAAAACACAATAAACATAAAGAAAATCACCCAAAGGCACATCATAATCACGATGCTTAAGACCAACAATAAAAAGAAAATCTTAAAAGCATTTAGAGAAAATACACATTATGTACTGAAGCACAAAAATGAACATGGCTGTAGACATCTTGCAGAAATATATCAGGAGACTATTACACAGCATCTTTAAAGTCTGAAGGAACTGATGTTGAGAACAGCCCCCACCCCATGTGGTGTGGGGGCAGGGACAGTGGTGACTGTGTGTATATGTGTGTGTATATGTATGAATTGGGAGATATAGGTACGGGTGTGCATATGAGTGTGGGCAGTGAGTGTGTATGTATATGTGTATGTGAGTGAGTGTGTGTGGAGGTGTTTGTTACTTTCCTAGACTTTCCACTAAAAATTACCACAAACTAAGCAGTTTGTGCACGCATTTGTTCTAAAGTTCTAGGGAAGACTCTGTACCCTCCTGCTTTCAAACATCTGATTTCTTCAGGTGGTCCATATTATTCCTTGATATCTGTGTGCTTCACCTAAAACTTCAATATTTTGTAATATTCCCCATGATTTTCCTCTGTCTTCCCTTCATCATCCTCATCAGATTGCCAGTCACTGGATTTAAGGTCTATCATAGTCCAATATCACTTCACATTTTAATATATCTGCAATGACCCTACTTCCAAATAAAGTCACATTTTCAGGTACAGAGTGTTGGGACTTGAAAATTTCTGCAGGAAGGAAGCAACCTACCCCATTTTTCTTGTTTTCCAATGGATGAGAAGGATTCTTTGAAGCATTTCAAGGTATAGAGGAGGCCATTATATCTTTGAATAAATCTCTGGATGGCCATCCACAAAATATATGGCTGAGGTATGATAATCTTTGGAATATAAAACATTAATGCATCAATGAAGAGAAATCATAATTAGAGCTATTTGAGCACTCTGTTATGGAGACCAAGACCCAGTGTTGCTTTGTTGATAAATATCTGATAGTATGATAAGATGCTTGGTAAAGGAAGCAGAAGCAACCTATCTGTGTTATGCAGAATGACGAACTATTGGCAAGAATCCAGTTTTGTTTCCATGACTTGGAAGTATACAGGCTGGTACTACTCTTCAACTTTGATCTTTATAAGGTTAGAAAACAAAAGAAAACAGAACAAAACACTTGTCTCTTGCTTCCTGCATGGCATGGTGCAGCTCTCATCAACCCTAAAGTCTCATCCTAGTCCCCAAAAGTATAATTTAGTTAGTTTGCTCAAGCCATCATTAGGCAGAATAGAAAGATGGCTCATACATGCATACACAAAATAAGCTTGACCCAGTTAGCTGGCAAATTCTATCACAACAACCCCATGCACAAAATTCTGACTCTGGCAGAGCCCAGGAGAAGATCTAATCTGCTGTTTCCAAGCAAAAATCAGTTTACAAAATTATTTTTTGTTCCTCATACATCTTCTGAAATGACTCTACACCAAATAACCAATTGATCCAGAGCCATTTTTTACTCCTATCCCAAGCACAGAGACATTTTTCATTCCTATCTAAAACGAAAAAATGTTAAATCACATGTGAATTGCAGATATAAGCATTTAAAGACTTTTTTTTCCTGTGTTGTTTGTGAATAATTTTTCATTTTATGAAGGAGCCAAATATTTTAGTAGGTGAAATCAATAGTGGTCCCAGTGCGAATGGAAAATTCTCCAGGCTTAGTGACGTTTCCTGTGTGGCTGTTGAAGCTGAATATCTTATGGGAGCAAATAGTGAATTCCCAGTGTTAGAAGAGATGCAACATTAGTACCTTTTCTCTTTAAAATGAATCTGGTTGAAATGCTCCATTCATTCAACAAATATTTGTTAAGTATTTATTGTGTGATACACATTACATCAAGTCTTTGGAATATACAAAAATAAAATATAGGGCCTCTCTGGAGGAAAGAGAAGCTAGTAAAATATTAAGTCATATTTTAAAATGCTTTCTGCATTTTAGGTATTTTATAGAGTAATTTGTGATCATCAGTTCAGTCTCTCCTCATGGCAACTCAGGGAATGCTGCTGCTGCTGTGCCCATTTTACAGAAAAGGAGGTTAAGGTACCATAGAGTCAAGAGTACTACTATTTTTGCAGCCATTAAGTGGTATGGCCAAATGTGATCCCAGCCAACATGACTCCAGAAACCACTCTCTTGTTCTACATAGAACAAATGTATGTGAGCACACCATGTCACCGGTGTGAGCAGAAATACCTTTCACTTAGGAAACCTACCTCTCATTTCATTACTGTTTTTCCATGTCCTGATAGGGTTCCCAGCATGTGATCATTTTTAAAAATATTTGATGAAGTACTAAAGGTGAGTAATATAGAAAGCAATTTAGAAGAGCAGAACAAGCAGCTCCTCCATCAACCTGAGAAAATGATGACGTTCTATAGAGAAGAAGATTTAAATAGGGCATGAAAAGATGGATCAGGCATTTGTTTGATAGGTCAACTAGGGGAAGAAGAAAGGCATTCTGAGAAATGGAAGTAATATGTCTATAGAGGAATTTTAATCTAGCAACATGACTGCTCTGGCATAGTCTATGTGGATGGGCTGTCTAGGTCTATCTGAAATGTAGACACACTCTGGATTACAGTACACTCTGGCTGGGATACAGACATGCCCTTAGTACACACAATGAAAGTAAGGTTGGTTTATATAAAGAAGCAGCCATGTTTGAAGGCATCATCTAATTGAGAACCAGACAAAGTGACAAATCAGAAAGATTTAACAAAATGAGGCAGAAACAGGATATACCCAGCTCTCTCAAGAAAGAGAGACTACATAAGAGCATCACAGGGAGAGAGAAAGAGGAAAGACAGGTAGTAGTGGTATGTTTGTGTTTGGCAGTTTACTGGGACACGTTGCAAAGAGGACAAGCTAGACACATGTGAAGACAGAATGAGCCAGAGAATGAGGAGACAAAAGATTAGAACATTTTGCCAAGGTCAGTATGAGGCCAGACAAAGCAGTTCAGTCAGAAACCAAGAGAAGCCAGATTGAATCAGTCAGCTCGGAAAATTAGCTTGGCTAGAAACTTCCAGGACTGAGCCTAGAGATAGTTAGATCAGAGAAAGAAATGCCCTGGGCTTAGCCCAAGCTGTACCGATTTATTTCTGAGGAAATAAATTGACATTTACACATGTCAAAATGAATAGAAATAAGTAAAGGATGATCAATTGCAGGGATTGTCATTTCTAAAGATTAGACATAGGAGTAATTAAAAGGTCATAAGTCAGTCTTTCTGAGCAAGTAATACTACTCATGTGGTTTCCTGAGAACCCAGAAAATAGAAGGTTGCTTTTCTTCTTCATTCATCAGTAAGGTTGAACACAAGGATGTGGAGTGCTCGCATAACTTCTGAAGTAGGGTATTCTTAAGCTACCCCTTTACTGTTTTAAAACATATGTTTCCCTAGAACTGATAGAATTAACATTCATGTCTATAAGTTACATTGAGCCAGGGATTATCCATGAGTAAGCGCTTTCTTCAGTGGAAAAGTTGTCCAAGCTTTGGCAACACCTGCTGTTGAGTTTCATACTTTGAAAAGTCTGGAAAAAAGTGTTGACAGGCAGGCTTTGTGTATATCCACACTCTAAGATTATATCTGATTTCAGGATGTGCTGAAAAGAGCAAAGCTGAGAGGAGCAGGCAAACAGGTGTCCATGAGAAAAAAGCCTTGACAAAAGCAGTAAGCAGGAGAAGAGGTTTGGCAGAGTAGATAGAACACAGGTCTGTCTCTATAATCTGTCACCATGCCAATGCCTAGAGTTCAGTAAAGAAATCCATGACAACCCAGCAAATGCCCTGGTCTTTTCACAATGTAATTTCTCTTCTCCTAGCATCTTGGCTGATGACCTTGGTGGTTTCTAGAGAGTCTGTGTTTCCTGGTGGATACTGTATTCTGCTCAGGTTAACCATGCCGTCTATGTTCAAACTGCTTTATGACACCACCATTGGGTCCCACAACCTAACTTCTTGTTTCTCTGTTGTTTCATTCAGTTCTCTGATGGTATCCACTATTACTCAACCTTCAAAGAAAATAGAACAAAACTAAAACAGCAAAGCACACACCAAAAGAAGCATGAAACCCTATGAGCACCAAAGGATATTAAAAGTTAGTGTACATTTTTATCTCTATGGTTCCCATAGAATGACATAGAGGAAAATAGTATGCTCAGCTATGTGGAGTCAAGCAAACTATAAATAGCAAGACTATATTAGATTTAGAAACTTTTTCAAATATGAAATCTGAAAGATATTCCAAAATACATAACTAAGGAGCCATGGCCATTGCTAATGTCTGGTTCTAGAATGACTCAGATAAATCAAATGTCCATTATCCAAGAAAATTCCCAGCCTTTAAATTAGAAAACAATAATGCATACTTCTATTCACTACATTTAGGATATACAGATGAACTCATGAAGCATTATAATGGTTTGCAAGGATATCTACTCAACTTTTAAGTGATACATTGGAGAAAAGAAGGAACAGAGGAAGGGCAAAGGAAGAGGGGAAAATACAGTCTATAATAGATGCTTCCTGGTGGTCAACTTACAGCTGGCACAAGGATATGTAAATTATCCAGTTCCTCAGCCCCTCCTGAAGTTTATTCTCAAGGGCCAAATAAAGAATGGTAGTATTCTGACTTCTAAGAATTTTCTTGTAGCCATTGTCATCTGTCTGCTGTGGCTTATATGACTGTACCTGGCATAGAATCCACCATTCCCAGACTTCAGGGAGAGACACATGGACAGAACATGGAGAGAGACAGCATCTTCTCATACCACTACTACAAAGATCATATTATTAGTATGTAGAGAGAGTTGATGGTTGTAACACATCCAGTAACCTCTGAAGTCTACCCTTATCCATACAAACTGTGAGAAGCCATATGCCCCAGTCATAAGGTCACTAGTAAAGGGTCATTCCCTTTGCTATGGTTTAGACATCCTCTCAGAGGTAGCTTTTTATGCCTTGTTTATACCTGGTTCTACATCCAGTCGTTTCTCTTTTTCTCCGACCCGCTCACACCAAGATTACTGGCCATCAGTGTCTATTCTTCTGTTGAATATTAATATATCTTTCTGGTAGATACTGTTTGCTTATAGTTGAAAGCAAATGCTACCAATGAGGAGGGAGGTGCTGAGAAGGATTACATTATTTAGTAAGTAGTATGGCAGTGGAATTGGCCCTAAAGTGTGTGTGCATTTAAATAAGTAAGATCCCTGTGAAGGGGTAGAGATCTAGGATCAATAACCTTAAGGAAATTGTGTACAACTATGGAATATCATGCAAGTAGTTGTGAACACAGCAAGCAAAGCAATAAAATGGGGAAACACACACACACACACACACACACACACACACACACACACACACACA
>JADRCH010000016.1:15524878-15551185 GCA_019843965.1 Rhynchomys soricoides
ACACACACACACACACACACACACACACACACACACACACACACACAAGCCAGAGCAGGATTGTTCCAGATGCTTTGGTGAAAACTAAGAAGCCCTGACTTTGGGAGCAGAGCAATCCATGGGTGAAGTCCTGAGTGACATGTGTGCTGTTGACGTGCCATGTCCACTTCAAGGATCCCAGAGCCTTAGACCCACAGAGAAATGTCAACACTTTTCCCCAGACTTGGAGCTCAGAGGGAAAATGCAAACCTTTCCTTAGGGAGCTGAGTATGAATGTTGACAGTGTATGCAGAAAATGTTCACTATCACTTTCTCCCTCTGGATGTTTATGACCTGAAAGCCATGGCCCCACAGAGACTGTTCTTACCAAGGTTAGTTAAACCTGCTTTCTTATTCAGCTGTATATCATAAACCCTGCCTCTTTCTCTTATCTGTGTATTATAGCAATGCCTACTTGTTGGGATGTTTGCAATAAACATGCCTCTCTCTTCAACTCCATATAATAAGCATGCTGAGCTTTGTGTACTATGATTTCTGCAGTAGAGATTCCAGGCCACCTGAGTCCAGATTTCTGTGTATACATCTGTCTGTCTTTTCTTATTTCTCTCACCACCCCAGTCAGGTCCCTCCCTGGAGGCCATGCATGGATGTGGAATTTGACATTTTCAAGCAGCATCCATTATTTATTCTCTGTGTCCCATCTTCAAGGCCACATTCTCTGTCAAGACTTTCCTGCTGCCCACAGGCACAGGGATACTCGAATAATCAACTTCTTTTTCTTATCTATTGATGCTTCATCACATTTGAATTTGTGAGTATTTTTCTTATCTCTCATTTCTTATCAATCTACGATAAACTTGATCAGATGATATCACTTGTGGGTCTCTGTGAAAACAATAATGACTCGATTCACATATATCACTTAGCTTACAATTTGGCTGGTTGTATAATTTATTATCTAAACTAGGATATGGTAAGGGAAATAATGAGTAACAACTCCAGGACAATGGATATAAACCAACATTACTCCAGATTAACAGGGTATATTGTGCTTAGTTTCTTTTCTCGCTGCTGTGATAAAGTACATTAACAAAAGCAACTTACAGGAAAAGTTTCCTTTGGCTCACAGTTCCAGGTTACAGTCAGTCATCATGAGGAAGTCAAGGAAACAAGATCCTGAAGCATCTAGTCGCATCCACAGTTGAGACCACAGAGAAAAGTACTGCATGCATGCTTGTGATTTTCTCATTTTCTCCACCATTACATGATTCAGAATCCCTTTCCTAAGGAATGATACCACCAACAGTAGGTGATTTGTCCCATATTAACTAATATAATCAATGTAATCACTCACAAACATGCCCACAGGTCAATCTGATCTGGTCATTCCCTCACTGGGACTCTTCTAATGTTATTTAGAGTGTATCAAGTTAAGATTAAAAACTATTTCACACACAGCTGTGCCACTAATAAAATCAATTTATGCCCCTGTGACTAAGAGCCGATGATCAATTATGAGATGCCTAAAGGTTCTTGTGTTGAAGTAGTTTGAATGGTATCCAATGCTAGCCTCTATGTTGCCTCAGTATTTCTTCTTAAGGTCATTACTTTCTAATTAATATATTAATTTCTATTCAAAAGAATAAAGATGTGCTCCTTTAATGACATGTTCATTCTGTAAACGAGGCAAGAATTGAATTTTTCTTAAGTCCAATACCACACAAAATGTAAGTGATGTACAAGAAAGCATGGCCCTTTGTCCTTGAGAAGCTCAGTCTAGAAAACACCCATTTTTTGGCTTGTTCCATCATTTGTTCACTCTTAGAATTATTCCACAATTATACTTTAGGGTAGACATGAGAGAAGAATTTTCCCAGTCTCTTCCCTAACAGAGTCCACAGGTTGCAAGGTAAACAGCAAAGCAATAAAGGGTCATTAACAGAAGTATTAATGAGCTACAGTGTTGAGCCAAAAGATGAAATACAAATCGTATTTGGGCAAGCTAGTGGGATTTTACAGGAGGAAAGAAATGATCACCAAGCAAAAGATGAGTCAAGAAAAGATGGTTCTGGCTGAAGAAAAGCTCAAAATGAGGCTGGGAAGCAAGAAGAACCAAGGTCAGAGGTGAATGTGGAGAATGTGATGACTGGACCACACTGGCATTTAGTGGCAAGGTTAAGGACTTTCACATGCCCATTAGACCAGTGGGGGACATTAAAGATCAACACAAGGGTCAAGATATGATCGTGTGTGTATTTTCCCTACATGGTTGTTTTGCGGGACTTACTGAATTACTTCAAAATAATATTTGCAGAAAGTCTCTGTGGATATTAGCCATGACACATACCATCTGCCCTTCCATGCCTGTTCTGTCTATGGCTCCTCGCTCTCTTCCTAGACCTACATCATCAGTTTCCAAGATGCTGCCCATGAGTACTGGAACAATTTTCATAACCCAATGTCCTATTGTCATCAGGGCCCCAGTGATAAGATCTAAGGAGTTAGAGTTTTGAAAAGTCTTACAGGGGGTAGAGAAAGGCCTCTTCATGCAAATAAAGCCTCCCTGTTCTTCTGCCATGTGGAAAAACCGTAGTCCACATGTCAGCACTTTTCTGACCTATCACTATATGCAGAGTCTCCTGAGAATAGCATCATTGTGAGACTGAGTATTTCCATGCTCATTTCTCAGTCATCTGGAGTGATGATTTATGTTTCAACCAAAATGGGCGTGGATGCTCTGTTAGCTGCCACTGGGCATGGTCCCTATCTCAACACCCTCCTAGTAGCCTCAGTCTGGCCTCATTTCCTCTGTCTGAGGAGGCAGCCCACACTGCACAATCTGCTTATTCAACAGACCAAGTTTTGATCTTAGACCTAAGTTTTGAGTTCTTGCATATAAATGGGTTTTGTTTAATTCAAAAGGGCCATGCAAGGAATATGAATTAGAGAGTTTCCCTGGTACTCCAAAATGACCCGGTGCCTCACTCCAACACAAGACGACAAAATGACCCGGTGCCTCACTCCAACACAAGACAATTCTGGACAAATCTCTCAGAGACTGAGAATTCAGTTTTTTCATATTTTCAAGAAGAATTTAAATTCTATTGGCATGTTCAATTCATCTGCTAGAAAATATCTAGCCATCGTTCTTTAGTCTCCGTCTCTCTGTCTCTCTCTGTCTCTCTTTCTCTCTCTCTCTCTCTCTCTCTCTCTCTCTCTCTCTCTCTCTCTCTGTGTGTGTGTCTCTGTCTCTCTCTCTCCCCACCCCCTTACCAGAGAAATGGGATCTGAGCATACTGGCACATACTCACAGATTGTCAAATTCCTTTACTTTCCTATAGCTTAATAAATATTTTAAAATACTATTCTGTTTCTTGGAAAAACTTAAGATTTAGGTGATTTAGGATAAGAAGTTTATTTTAAGCTTTCTTGGTTTGGACATGGAAAAATACCAGTATAGCTAAGTTCAGTGTCATACACAACAAAGTGAAAATGGAGAAGAGCTTGTTCAATAATCATTAAGACTTTCTAACTGGCAACCACAAAGCCAAGCACAAGGACTTCCTAAGTACCAGCATTCTGTAAATGAATAGAACATAGGCCATGGAGCAGGACTGTCATGTTCTCATGGTATATGAATGAAGGAATGGTGTCTGCCTTATTCTGGCATCTTCTAAGAAGGCCGAAATTTCTGCAGGGTTCAGAACTGTGGTCCAAGCTAACAACTGAAAAAGTATTCTCCTGATTACCGCTCTGAAGGCCCTCCAGGTGTATCAAGACTGAGGTGATTTTGCCTGTAAAAATGTTTGAGCATAATATATGTTCAGTGCCCACAGAGAGCAGTAAAGGGTATTGGATTCTCTGGAACTCAAGAAGGTTGTTAGCTACCATGATGGTCCTCAAAAGCAAACCCAGGACCTAACAAGAGCAATAAATGCTTTTAACCACTAATCCTTCCAGACAGGTGGGGGATAAGCTGTTTTAGATACATGGTGACCATTAAGACCTGGCTTTGGTCATGTGGCAAAAGTGGAGGCTCTCTCTATTCAGATGACTATTCTCTGAAGGTGACTTCCACCTAGCTTTCACAGATTTTACTTAAGCATACTCAGCGTTGCTCCACAGAACTACATGAGTTAGGCTACATAGACTTTCAAGTCTTCACTGTCTAAAACTTGCTTTAGGTTCTGCCAAAACAGACTTTCAATCTTTGTCCCATGCTAAGTTCTGAGGGGTAAAAGATAGAATTCTATCACATGGCTATTTCCACTATCATTTGGAAAACTTATGCTTCTTTCTATTTCTTCTCTATTTTTTTCAAATATTATTTTGTTTTTTAAGGTTGACCTTGAAATCATTATGCAACTAAGGAAGGCCTTGAGCTGATCCTCCTCTATTTACATCCCAAGTGTTATGATCACAGGCTTACACCACTATACCCAATGCATATACAGCTGGGCATCAAATCCAGGAGTTTATAACCTTTAAACAAGAGCTCTATCAACTGAGACGCATTTCAAGTTCACACATTATTTTTAAAGTATTCTGATATGGAATGATAATAGAGATCCTATGCTATGTTGGCAAATGGGACTATGGATTGAATAGTTTATACTTTCCTGATTTAGTTCTCTGAATTTTTCATAGCCCCTATTTCCTGAAGTAGTAAATTTATTCACACAACACTTATTTTTAAAAATAAATTTACAAGGGGGTTGGAAAGATAGCTGAGTGGTTAGCATCACTAGCTGCTCTTCCAGAGGTCTAGAAATCAATACTCAGCACCCACATGGTGACTAACAACCATCCTTAACTCCAGTCCCAGGGAACTCAATGTCCTCTTTGTGCTTCCTTGGGCATAAGATATAGACATACATACCAAAAAAAGAAAGAAAAGAAAACCTATACACATTAAATAAATAAATACCTAAAAGACAGACAAAAAGACAGAAAAAATAAATCATATCCATAAAAATGCTACTAAATGCTAAGCACTGATAGTTGGCACTGAGAAACTTACTGAGGTAAAACTCTGCCTTCAGAAGACTTACATTCTAAACAACTCAAACAACAACCAGTCATCAAACACCAGTCAAGAGTTCAAGTTTAGTACCCTGTTTACTTTTATAAGCACATCTTAGTGTCAAATAGCTACACTTTCCATTTCCATGTTCTTATGGCACAACTACGGAGCTGAGAGCTATAGCAGAGAGACAGAGACCCCATTATCCACAAAGCCTACACTGTGTAGTAGAGAATTAAAAAAAAAAGGACATGGGAGAATCAAGTGCTGAGAATCCTTAAAAACACAAAAATAAATCTACCATATGACCCAGGTATCTTACGCAGGCATATGACCAACCGCTGGACATTCTACTTCACAGATACTTGCTTAGCATATTCACAGATGTTCTATTCACAATAGCTAGGAAAGGGAAACAAACTAACTGTACTTCAGTAGACGAGTGGGTAATTAGAATGTGGTACATATACACAATGAAATACTTTTCAGCTGTAAAGAAAAATGAAATTCCTAGGTAAAGAGATGAATCTAGAAAAGATCATGTAGAGTCAGGTAACCAATACCCAGAAAGACAGACACCACAGGGTCTCTCTCTTCTGAAGTTTCTAGCTCCAAATGTTCAGATATAAGTGTAGCTGTCACCCTCTATTAAAGAAGCTTGCCTTTATAGCAAGTGGAAATCTTTACAGAAAAATAATAAATGCACACAATGATGCAGAGATTAATGTAGTGTAGGGAACCAGCCCTAATGGGAATATCTCCATCACAGATCCTGCATTGATGGCTCAGTGAACATCATGGAAGAGGCGGCAGAAAGATTAGTAAGAGCAAGAATACCAGGAAGTCATCTGTGAAACTATCTTTCCAAGGAAAGGCCATACCAAGACCTAAACAATGGCAATATCAGTAGACAAGCTAATACGGAAGCAAGGAAAATCTCACACTGTCCCATCCATAGACAAACAATTTATAGGCATCTAATGACCGCTGATGGCGAGAAAATTAACCTCTCACGTGGATGAGCTCCTTAACTGGTTACCCAACTCAAAGTAAAATCATATACACACAAACAACAAAACAGACACAACAGGTTATATTTATATATTTAGGCATCTCTCTCCCTCACCTGCCCCCGTGTGTGTGTGTGTGTGTGTGTATGTGTGTGTGTGTGTGTGTGTATGTGTGTGTGTGTGTGTGTAAAACAGTAAGAATTCAAAAAAGGGGAAGTTATTAATTGAGAGAGGGGGATGAGAGGGGTTGGATGGAGGGGGCCTGATAGGAAATGGAAGAAGGAAAGGGAGATGCAATGTAACTACATTTCAACTAAAAATGTATTTACAAGTAAACAAAATGCTTTGCTTTCACCACCTCCATAATGAATCCTATACTGATTAAAACTAGTTTGGAGACTTGAGAGTGGTGATGTTGCTGTCCTGGTGAGAGCCACAGCAGCTTGGCAGGTCAGAGACATGCAATTCAGAGGCAGTGACTGAGGACCAATGCTAGGAAGAGAGAAAAGCTCCAGGAATCTCTGGGGAAACCAAAACTGCAACTGTCTCCAGGATCAGGGCTGGCTTATTCCCCTTAGAAATTTTGCTTAGCAATGTCTAAGTGAAATGGTGGCAGCCAAGGAGTAAGAGGAAATATACATCAAAATTGAATAATGTTTTTCCCCTTTTCTGGCTTTGATAATGGTAAGCTCCAGAGGATAAAAACCTCAAAAAAAAAATTCTTTATGATTTTTGAACTCTTGTGTCCTTTCCATAGTTTCTATTTCTGGAAAATAATTTTTTCCTTACCTGTGGATAAACTACAAAAGAGGGAACGGTGATATAGAGGCACTTATTAAAAACCTCCAACACCATGGCCATGGTAAGCTGACCCATAAAGGGGGGCATAGAACCCCAGCTCCTTACTCGTCATCAACTTGGCTTAAAATATGACACTTCTCAGTCTACTGTCATGGAAAGAAAGTGGGTTTAGGTATCACACAAATTCTTTGTTTACTGATACGTGAGTTGCAATTTTCTAATCTAGAAAATGAGGTTAATAATACCAGTCTTTTAGTATCATCACAAAAATAAAAGACGTAACACATGGGGAAGTTCCTGGAAGGCTTCCTGGATGCTAACTGGATGTGATTTTCCCTTCTCTCAGCCTCTTCTGTTCCTCATTCACCACTGGCACAGTGAAGCTTGTGTTGATTCGTGACCTGACTCTGCTCCTCCTGATCCTTTATCAGCCTGTCTGATATCCCAGGAAGCCAAGTTTCCTTTCCTGGCTGGAAAGGGATTGCAGAAATAACTGATTGGCTGGGGAGGTTCACCCCTCAGGCTGATGGCCTGGGGTAGGCAATGGATCAGCCTTTGAGTTATAAACATTTCATTTTTGCCTCAAGAGCTTTTCTGAGCCTGCCTATCCTATTTTGAAACCATGTTTCCATCATTGGCCAATTTAGTTACATTGGGGAAAATAGTCTCTTGACTGAAACTGATGAGCTATTCAGATTACTTGGGCCTGGGCAGGTCCTGGCCTAGCAACAACAGCATTATTTAGAAGCTCGTTGGAAATACAGAACCAAGGCTGAGGAAAAAGCTCATTCAGTAGAGTGCTTACTCAGAAATGTGAAGGCCAGGGTTTGATCCCCAGAATCAACATTTAAAACCTGGTTGTGGTGGGGCAGGCTTTATAATCTCACTGGTCGAGACAGACAGAGCCGAGAGAGAGAGAGAGAGAGAGAGAGAGAGAGAGAGAGAGAGAGAGAGACAGAGAGACAGACAGAGAGACAGACAGAGAGACAGACAAAGAGAGAGAGACAGACAGATAGAGACAGAGAGAGAGACAAAGAGAGAGAGAGACAGAGACAGAGAGAGACAGAGAGACAGAGACAGAGAGAGACATAGACAGAAACAGAGAAAAAGAGCTAAAGAGACAGATATTAAATTCAGAATTGCTGGTCACATTACAAACTAATAGAATGAAAACATTAATTTCAACAAAGTCCTCATGTGATCTTATGCACAGTACAGCTTGAGGCCATGAGGACAAATCAGAGATCTTTAGTCCAGTTTTGTGTTCAGGGTCTGGGTAGAAATCTTACATTGAAGGGCTAACAGAGTTGCTTAAACCTGTTATTATATTCAACGTCCTACTGTCTCCTTACTGAGCAAGTAGGGAACCCGTGTTTCTCATATGATGACCTATAAATTAGTGATAACAGACAGCATAGAATTCACACTTTCAATCTGTTAGATCTAATCCAATCAGCATTTCATAAAAAGATCTTCTGCAATATTTTCCTCCAAGTATATAAGCAGAGCTGGAAATTTTTCTCTGAATAACACATCTTAGTGCCTAAGATTTTCTTCTTTGACTATCTTACTAAACTAATGTTCTCCTTCCTTCTAACACCCACCAACTTTTATTTGTTTGTTCGATCCAATGTATCTTTTACACTCTGAACAAAATTAAGTTTCTATGATTTCCATACTTACATTTCCCACTGCAAACATCTTTCTTGGATCTTGTAAACCTCTCTGAGTAGGCATGATTGAGGCCCTGAGACTGGCTATTCATCAGATAAGTCATGTAGCAAAATTATCTGCATTTGGACTGGGATTCTGTGACTAGTCTTGACTATAGTCTATAAGGAGATGCTTTCTATGTCACTAATTGGCTAATATTCAAGCAGTACATGGTGTCTCATGTTACCTCTTCATTTGAGTGGAAAATGTAGGAGGCATATGTGATAGTAGTGTTCCAAAATAAGGAGAAACCCGGTAGCATCCTGTCTCTCCAACCCATATTGAACAGAATATAAGAGAGAACTAAAAGTATTGTATTAAGCCTTTAAGTTGAGGATAGAGAGCTTTCGGGAAACACTGCTGGTGTCATCTTACCCAACAAGAAGTTTAGGACACATATGAATCAACCAGGGATCTTGTTAGAATATTAAAGACCATGGTCTATAGAGGAACCTGAAACACTGAATTCCTTACTACTTCCAGGCCATGCTCATTGACCTTGAGCAACAATTTGAATAGAAAGAATGACCCACATTCACCACTGTTCTATTCAATTTACATATGATTCCCCCTCGCTCCTACAACAAGACCCTATGGGGTCTTTGGAGTGCTATGGTATTCCTGCCACAAAGATACTCAAAATAGTTATGAAAGTTAGTAAGAATTGTGGGTGCTGTTCTCTGCAATGTCTCCTATAAAGTCAGTGAGATAATGACATGAGGAGGGAGAGGGGTCAAGTGACTGGTGTAGCACTTATGGAAATAACAAAGGTATGCAACTGTATGGTCAGCATTTACCAAAAAAAGATTAAAATCTCATCAAGAATAGTAAGCATTGTGGCCATTTACCTTGTCTTAATCACATCGCCCTCTTGCCCACTGTGTTTCAACTTTGAAAGCTAACTAATCTTCCAGTTGAAACCACTGTCCTGGCAGCACAAGAGGAAAGTCAAATAAAGAGGGCAAACAATGCTCCTCTCATACAGCTTACTCTCAGAGCCTTGTTAAATGGTAAACTGCAAAAAATCAAAACCAAGGATAAATTAATACACCTGCATATGAACGAACCCGAGAGCTGTTGTACATAGCATTTGGAGATTTCTTTCACTCTAATGAAGAAAAGAAACACTACAGGGTACCTTGAATTCACATGAATACATAAAGATAACTGGTAAAGATAACTACATTAGGAAATTCAAAAACATTATGCATAAACTTTTATGGTTAATCATTTTCCCTTTTCTAAAAGCCATGTACCAAAAGAATAATACACGCTGGCTACAAAATTCACACAATTACTTACATTTTGTTATATAGAATCAATTTAGACATGAAATCTAATTATCTAGGTTTAGTCTAGAGATGAAAGGAGAAAATAATTCCAATTTGCTATAATACAGAAAAAAATGACAGTAGTAATTAATGAAACAAAATATGGGGAGACTGATGACTTTAGGAAAATAATCAAAAAATCTTGAGATCTATGTAAATGAAAATAACTTCCCATGTTCATAGATTAGGAGAATTAATATTATTAGCATACAACAGTATCAAAATAGCTCAATAAATCAATATAGTTGATCAAACTCCTCACCTACTTTTGAAAAAATCAATATGTTTGTTCCGAAAATAAATATGGACTCCAGAGTAACAAAATTGTATTTGAAAAGTAAAAAAGTTGGAAAATATATACCACATTTTAAAAACATCAAACACAGTTATAGCCTTGATTATCAGTTATTAGAGAAACAAAATCACAATAAGGCCTACTTCATCTCCACTAGGTGGCTATAATTAAAAATCAATAAGTTTGGGTGGGAATTTCAAGACATTAAACCCCTCCACACACACACACGCACGCGCGCACACACACACACACACACACACACACACACACACTGCTAGAGAGACCATGGATCCTGCAGACCTTTTAGAAATCAGTGTATCAGTTGTCCAACCCAAACTGATTTCAAGTTACCAGATTCTTTTAATTGTACTTCTAGGTACATAGGCAGGAGGAATAAAAACATGTTCCTGCACAAGATCTTGCACATAGGTCTTATAGAAGCATCGCTGTTATGAAAATAGGTATAGTTCAAGGTCTATCATACGATGCATGGCTAAGCAAAATAAAGTACATTTCTAGAAAGACCAATTATTCAGCCATGTTACAAAAGGAGTGGACCTTGAAGATACACCAAGTAAAAGGAACTGAAAACACCTGACCCCCTATTCTCCAAGTTGATTTGTGGAAAATGTCTACTGCAGGCAAATCCATGGGAAGATGGTAGAAGAAACGGAGGAGAGAAATCAGATAGACTAGTAATGTGTACAGTTTCTTTATGAGGTTATCAAAGTATTCTGCAATTCAAGTAGTTCACTTGCACAATCTTAGGAATATGTCAAAAACCATGTCAAAAAAAGAGAGATGTTTATGCTATGCAAACTATATTTACACGGAATAAAAAAAGAGCCAACCAGAAATTCTTAGGTTGAAGTCATAATCACAGCAGAAATGAAGCTAAAACATAGGATGAAATCAAAGAGAGGAGTGGAAATCAGAGGGGCCAGAGGAAAGTGGGATTGGACCACCAGCCTTGCTACTTCCTGAGAGCCAAGCAGGCCTTGTTTTTCAGACTCCTGCTTCTGCAAAGAATGTTTAGTTTTTTTACTTTGATTTGTTCTGGGAAAACATGGCTCTTTAAGTGATAATCTGACTCCAATGTGAAATATCCTGCCTTATCCAAAGATTGGCACCTTTATTTCCTGTATACTGTAGTATAAGTACAAACTTCCACGGTGAGAAATGTGTGTGTGTGTAGTCACATAGTCACATTTTACATTTTAATATATACAATTTGCATAAATAAACTAACCTGAAATGAAAAGTTCCACAAATTGTGTTCACCTCTGTATATGCACCCATGTAACTATGCTCAGATCGAGATTTGACTAGATGTCCAGAACTCAGTCACAAGCCTGTTCTGGTTAAATAACCAATGAAATCCTCTCTTCTAAATTTGTCAGTTTTACCTGCTCTTGAACCTTATCCAAACGGAACTATGGTCTAGATTAATAAATATCATGTTATATGATATATCTAATCTCTTGTGTCTGCATCTGACTGTATTCTTCATCAACACTATACTTGTGAGATTCATTCATGTACTTGTATATTGGGAATACATGCCTTTTAATTGTGAATCCTGTACTGTATGGGTATATCGTAGGTGATGTGTTAATTCAAATGTTAATGTATATTTAGATTTCTTCTCATTTGGAGGCTATTACGAATAACATTTCTAAGATTATCCCTATAAATGCATTTTAGAACCTTTAAGCACACAGTTTGGGTGGATATAAAGCCTGGGCTATATTTGTTAGGTTACAATACATAAATAGGTTTGTTTTTGTAAATGATGAAAATCTTTTTTCCAAATATCTTGTCCAGTACTGCAACCTCAGAAAAAGGCCTGAGATCACAGAACTGGCACAGCTGCCTGTCTATAAGCCTATCACTCTACTATACGACACAATGGACACTCTGAGGATCTGCACTAAGCTCCTCCACCTCACTGTCTGCAGGATGCTGACATGAGATGATGCAGTGATGTCCTGTTCCAGGGCCCAGAAAACATCCTTATAAACATCAGCTAGTAAATATTTTAGGCTTGTAGGATTTTTGTTTCCCAGTCTCTGTCATAATCCCTGAACTTGATGTTATAACTTTTCAGCAGCCATAAAGAATACAAAAACAAAGGAGCACCACCATAGGTCAATAAAACTTTATTAACAAAACTACACAGCAACTCACATTTGGCCCATAGTCCATGGTTTACCAACCCCTGTAATCCTCAGTCTGTCCTTGTCCGCCGCTGCACTTGCATCCCAGTGCACATCTTGACTCAGTTTATTGCAGTCACACTGGCTTAGAGGACAACCCAGTCTCAGAGAATCCTCATTTTCTGTTTCTCTGCCTGGAATGCAATGCATCATTCTTGTGGCAACCCTCATAATTTCATGTTTATAATCAAAGGTGGCCTTTACAGTGATTGATCTCATTTTCATTTCCTGTTTTATCTTTCTCTGTAGCATCGGTTACCATACAAAAATCTACAGAACAATACTATTCTGTATCTCGTCTATCCCCATCACATACATACTAACACACACACACACACACACACATGCAAATAAACATGCACATGTAGAGGGATTATATTTAATTTTTTCTAATGATGGATAGCTATCACACGCAACAGTATCCAGCACATGTATACTTGATACACATCTATTGAATGTATAATGGCACAGATGTTGTGTGACCTAAATCTACATATGGAAGCTGATAGAGTGCTAAGCATGATGGGTATAAATGCCATAGGTCCCTCTTCTTTCCACCTCAATTACTGTAAATCATAAGGCCTGACATCTTTTTTTTTTTCTTCTAGTTTTCTTTTTTGTGTTTTTGTGAGACAGGTTTTCCTGTGCAGCCTGGCTGTCTTGGAGCTTGCTCTGTAGACCAGGCTGGTCTTAAACTCAGAAATATGCCTGCCTCTGCCTGCAGGGTGCTGGGTTTAAAGGTGTGCACCACCAGCATCCAGCACAAAACCTGACATCTTAGTAACAGATTCTCAGAAACTGAGAAATAGTCCTTGTTACACAGGATGTGCAGGATTCAGGGACTGAGGAGACGTGTCACCCAACCCAATTAAATACAGACTATTTCAGGTTATTATGCAACAACACTGTACTTATATCCAGATGAAATTCAGGCAGGAGTTAAATAATTATGTCTTTATTCTATAATTAAACAGACCCCCAAATTACAGAAGTTAAGGCTAGAGAACAATAACAATGATAATGAAAACTTGTTTTCAATTTGAGGTCTTCTTACCACATAGGTCAAACGTTTAAAAGTGTTTCAAAACAGTTGCTCTCCCAGAAGGAAGGAAGCTGGAGCAGGGGCAGGGAAGAGTTTAAACGTCACTTAGTAGGAGTGGAAACTGAGTAACAGTTTCTTTCAGATCACATTTTCCATTGATTGAATGGAAAGACTAAAACTGGAATCAATTACTTGCCCCACCTCAGCACTCCTCCCAGGGAAAATAAGTTGTCTTAACCCTCGAAGGTTTCTGGGAGATTAGGTTCTAGGCTTTGAAACCTACTCCACAGTGTCCACTCAATTACTCTTTTGTGGAAGAGGCAGTCCACTGAGAAAACTCTTCGTTTACTTGTGAGATCCTTTCTTTGGTCCTGAGAGCTTCCAGCATCAAACATAGGCCGTGGTGAGAAGGGCCGTGTCTTGCCAGCCCCTTCTGTGCTCATAACTATCCACACAGTCCACAATGGAGCCTAGCTGCCCTCTCTGCATGGAAGAGCTGGAGATGTGTTTCCAAACAGGAGATGAGAATAACAAGCATTGGACAGGTACAATGTACAGCCTCCCGTGCCAAAACCTTCTATGTGCTTAGCTCTGCTCAGACAGTATTGTTCTCTTTGTTTGTGTGAAATGGGGAACTTAGAGAAATTCAGAACACCCGTTCAATATCCCACAGCTGTGTAGCAGCAGCCTGGAGAGCTCAACTGTAGCCCCTTTACTTTAAAACAACACAATTAGCAAGAATTCTTGGCTAGAAGTAGAGATAGTTCCCAAGAAATCTACTGTAGTCTTAGAAAAAATTAGATGTTGCTCCAAATTCTACAGAATACCAGGATAAATTCTTAATTGTGTTAATTTAACTATATAATAACCTTTATGCTCGAGGTGGCTAAGCTTAAATGTGAACTTGACTATGTTTAGAATTAATATAGGAACATATCTCTGAGCATTTCTGTAAGGGTGTTTCTAGAAGGCCTAACTGAGGAGAAAAGGTTCACTCTCATTGTGGGTGATGCCATCCTCTAGGCCAGGATGCTGGACTAAATTAAAAGAAATAAGTAACTTGAAACCCTGTGTCCCTAGTCCACACATAATGTAGCCAGCTACCCTACCTTCTTGCCACCATACCTGCCCCACCAGGAGAGATTGTGGCCCTTGAAATAAACCTTTTGTCTCTTAGGTTGCCTTTCATCGACTATTTGATCACAACACATGTACCTTATGCAATGTGTTACTCTGTAAACTGCTTCTGTGATGTATATGTCTCATGTCATACAGTTAGCTCATCCATTTAAAATGTGCCAGTCCACACTTAGTAGAATGTCATGGAGCTGTGTACCTGTGACATATTTTATCAGCCAACAGCAACATAGAGCCCATTACCATTCACTCTCTACTCTCCCAAACCCTTGCACTTAGGCTTTCACCTATCATTCTTGCTATATAAGATTTACCTAGTCTTGCTAATTCATTCCAGTGTAACTCCACTATGCATGCTCTTTCCTTTAACTTGACCTAATGCTTCCTCTGATCATCTACTCTGTAGCATGTATCAGAACTTCATTAACTTTTATTGCCAAATAATTTTCTATTGTATAGATATACAGCATTAAATCTACCTGTTTGTCAGTAAATGGGCACCAGGGTTGTTATTCCTTCGGTCCATTATGATAGTGCTACTATAAACATTGATAGGGTTCATATTTTGAAAAAATACTGAGAACAAGGGCTATAGCACTCACTGTACAAACCCATCTGCAATTCCTTCACAGCCTCAACAACACTTGCTATGAGCAAGGGTCTCATTGTAGTTTTGATTTGCATTTTTTATTTATTCACTTTACATCCTGCTCATTTCCCCCATCCTGGTCACCCCCTCCCACAATCCTTGCCATATCCCCCAACCCCTTCTCCACTGTGAGGGTGGGGCCCCCAATTATCCCTCCACTCTGGCACATCAAGTCTCTGCGGAGCTAGGTGCATCCTCTCTCACCACGGCCATACAGAGCAGCTAGAAGAACATGTCCCACGGACAGGCAACAGCTTTTGGGATAGCCCCCGCTCCAGTTGCTCAGGACCCAGAGGAAGATCAAGCTGCACATCTGTGGGGATATGTGTGGGGAGGCCTTTTTTTAATGGCTACTGGTGGTAAGTGTCTTTTCATGTGCTCACTGCTTATTTGAATATTTTTTGAGAGATATCTATTCAGATCAACTGCCCATTTTTAAACTAACATGTGTGCTTTTAAAAATACATATATTTGACGTAGATCCCTAATCACATCTTGATTAGCAGTGCTAGGGTCAGAGAGACAGGAGCAGCAAACTGCCTGGACATATTGCATCTGAAAGAAGAGAGCAGGGAATGGAGAGAAAGTGGAGCCAGGACATAAAGGCTAAAGGCTCACCTAAGTGTCCTATGTCTTCTAGCCAGGTTCGTTCTCTGAAAGGGTCCATAGCCTTCCCAAAAAGCATCAGCAGCAGATAACCAAATGATCTAATACATGGTCTTGTGAAGGGTATTTCACATTCAAGCTGCATCATCCTAAGGGTGGTTTATAATACCTCATCTTGTTCTAATAATGAGCAGTCCTTTCACTTTCAGTTAATCTTGACAAGTTTATCTGTCTTCCCTTCTGCTACTTGTTCTTTTGCTACTGTATCTAAAACATGGAATTACCCCATCACTAACAATTTTTTCTAAGAAATATTATAATATAGTTTTAGCTGCTATGCTAATTTTAATCTATTTGTAGTTAAATTTTATGTATCTTCTAAGGCCCAAGTTCATAGGTTTCATAAGGATGTTGAGTTGTCTTGATGCCTTTTGTTGAATCACAGCGTTTTAACCAACTGAAAGGCAATTGCCATAGATTCATGAGTATATTTCTAAGATATAAATTCTATCCCACTGATTTTCAAAGCTAACTTTATGCCATCATGTGATTTTTATTATTATCACAAGTTCAAACATCAAGAAAGGTAAACTCTCCAATGTTATGGTTTTTTGTTGTGGTTGTTCATTTTAAGATTGTGTTATTTGGGGTACCATGCAACTCAAATTGGATTTTCAAATTTAATAATCTACTTGTTAGTACCTAAAAAAGAATTCCTGTAGTTGTTATTTTGTAAGTATTGTGTTAAACATTAGACCAATTTTGAGTCTAGAACACCTAGCAGTATTAAAGCATCTTATCCATGAACATTTGCTTATATCCTTAATGAATTTAATAAATTTTTAGAATTATCACATAAGTTTCTCACTTATTCTATTAAGTTTATCCCTAAGTATCTTAGCCCTTCATAATGTCACTGCAAAATGAATCTTTCTTAATTCCACTTTGAGATAATTAACTGCAGAATATAGACATTCATTCATACTCCTCCACACTGATCAGCATGCTTCAACTTCTCATTTATTATTCCACATGTTTTCATATTGATTTTCGTTTACAATGTACTTTAAACTATTTCATCTCATTTAAGATTGGGTCTGTAGTTTAATCATACCTCAACTTCACAAAGATCTTCTATTTTATATGAAGAATATGATGCCAAAGGAGGGAAAAGATCTACTTCAAAGACATGCATGACTGAACAGATATTATAAATTCTCCTTAGAAGCAGGAGCTAAGGAGCTTATCTAAAGAAGAACACAGTCTAAAGACAAAGTCTTGGGAGGAAGACTATATTCAAGCAAAAGAGACAGAACAGTAGCCATTGTGGTGAAAGGAAAGAAACCAAAATAGAATAACTGACATCATGAACAAGCAGAACGGATAAGGCTTGGAATGAAAGAAGCCGAGCTATGATGTTGCCCAAAGCCCTGGCTCATTTATTCCTTCCCAGTACCCATTTCCCTGCCAACAAATAAGGTCTGTACCATTTACTCTAAAAAGAAAATCAAGAGGAATCCATGAGATAATGCGTGCATAATTAGCATCAATTTCAAATCATTATTATCTTAATGTCTTTAGAATATCATCCAACAATTTGCCACCTGCAGAAGAGCTATGGAACGCTTATGATTATGGCATGCAGAGGTCTGAGAAGCACAGATTTGGAACAATAGTGGGCAGCACCCAGGATAAGATAAAGAACAAGAGAGCACAGTTGACAGGCAAGCCTGGGCTTCTTAACCTTTGGGGTGCCTGAGGATGAAGGAAGCAGAAGTAAACCAACAGAAACAGGACTTTTCCTTATGGAGAGAGGTTAGTGTCCCTTCTTTTTTTTTTTTTTTTATCAGGAAACTAAGAGCAGGTTTGGGAGCAAGATAGAAAGGAGGAAAGGCAGAAAAGGATGGCTGGGAGAAAATCAGATAACAAACAAGTGACAAGTGAGTAGAGGTAAGGAAAAGAGACAACATCCTCTGGGAAGTAAGCCCAAGCAAAGGGGAAGGATGAGAAGATGGGGGATGCTGACAGGGAAAAGAAAGTATTTACCCAACTACTGCCAGCACACCATCAAGATAGTTCACATCTGCTAGTGTGCAACCAAACATATCACACCTATCAAAAAGGGAAATTGAACATGGAAGAGATGGAGAAGGCTGGGGAGCCTAGAGTATGTACATGCTGTCTAACTTAGCTAGTAGAAGCCTTGCTCTGTCCAGCCCAGTGTGGACTCAGTTGGCTAGGGGCTTCCTTTCAGCCTACTCATGCCAAGCAAGCTTCTGTAGTATTTGCCACTGAGTCTCTCTAAGGTATGACAAATATGCACGCTGACTTTTCCTTCTCCCTCAACTCTGAAAGGAACCTTTCCACCAGGATCATATTTATGCATAACTACCGCTCCCTCAAACTTTTGTACCGAGGTCAGTCATAACCTTAGCAAAGCAATAAGAGAAAATTATATGGATATCTGAGAGCCACCTGAGATTGGCCTTTAATTCTGTGTACGAAGAAACTATCCTTGCTTGCTGCTTTGGATGCTTTTAATTCCATCTCCCCATTTCCTCCTCTCTCAACATTGCCACCCCTAGTACGCACTACTTTATTCTCTATTTGTGTGTTTGACTGTGCTTTCTAAAATATTCATGATGGATATTTTAATTTGAGTCACTATGGTGACCATTTTCCTATCTATATGTATCTTATAACATCATGTTGTCTACTTTAAAATATACACAACAAAACACGTTTAAGAAACAAGTATTCTAAGGGCACTGGAGATGGCTCAGTCAGTTAAGTAGCTGTCAAATGAACATGAGGACCCAAGTTTCAGGATCCATGGAAGAAGCCAGAAGTGCCAATGTGCATCTTTAACCCCAAAATGGCTACCAGAGGCATGAAGAATGCTGAAAGTTGCAGTCAGCCAGTCTAGCTTAATGTGTAAGCTCCAGATTCAGTGAGAAAGGCGCTCTCAAAACAAGCAAGCAAACAAACAAACAGGGATGGGGAATGGCTGAGGAAGCACACTCACATCACACACATAAGCATGTAACACACACAAAAACAAAATATCCTTAAAACATAGATTGCAAACTCAAATAACATATAAAGTAAATTTAAAGAAAAGCGTGTCACCACCTATAACACCCAGCCTACATAATGGGGACAGCATTTACTTAGCCCCAACTAATGAGGTTGAGAAACCTACATACACAAATTGGAGGGTTTTCAAACTTTCTTAAAATCTATGTATTCAAATTATTTAAATGTGAATTTTCAAAATCATTAAGTGTAAGCATCTAATTTAGAGCATCTTACAAACTATTTAAGTATTTAAAGCCAAATAAATGTTCAGGAAATACAACTCAGAATTCTACTATTAGTTTATATTCTGTACCTCAATTGTCCTACTCAGATCATCTTGCAAGATCCAGATTTTAGGAAAATTATATTCCTTGGTACTTTCCTGTTAGATACTAAACCCAAGCCATCCTTTGCTGTGAAGCAGAATTGCCCCCAGGCCAGATCTGGTCCATGAACAAAACGTAGCCCATAGTCTGCTTTTATAAATAAAGTTTTATTAGAACACAGTCATGCTCATCTACTTCTCCATTATATCTGCTTTGTCATTACAGCAGTAGAGTTGAGCAGTTG
Source organism: Rhynchomys soricoides (assembly GCA_019843965.1). NCBI lineage: Eukaryota > Metazoa > Chordata > Mammalia > Rodentia > Muridae > Rhynchomys > Rhynchomys soricoides. Next base: position 15,544,350 of record JADRCH010000016.1, read on the forward strand.
TCACAAAGACAGATGGTCCATAAAGTCTAAAGTACTTCCCACCTACCACTTTATGGAAAAATTTCCTGACATCTGTTCTACAGCACAAGTTTAGAAGAGACTGGCAAGATACACAATGTTCTTCCATGAGGAGGCCTCCTGGTGTTGTGAGGAGCTGTGGCCCTGGTTAATAAGGATGCCTGCTGCTTTCCTCTCTATTTCTGGAATGTTTCTACATGAAAGGAGTGGGGTCTGGGAAGCTGTTCTATATAGCAGAAACAACAAGGGGTTGGAAATGGGTGACTTTATTGTCAATTCCATGACCTTGAGAAAGCCATTTAACCTCTCAAAAATCCCACACAGAACTTTGTACATCCAGAAACAAATTCCCAGCTTGGGGAATTTGAGGATTAAAATGAATCTGTACATGAAAGTGCTTCAAAGCAACTCTTGGTATGTATTAGATATGTGATTAATGTCTGTCACATTTAAAAGTCCTTTACCATCCATCATCCACTTTGTCACAACCATGAGGTATATCATGCACTCCATAAGACTTAGTCAGCCAAGATGTTGAAGAAGACATGTTTCCCATCTGGATTGGCATAGAAACTGAATTATGCAAGCAAGGTAATCATTGAAGCTAGATAAACCCAGCAGTGAGTTAATTAAGGCCACACCAGACTCTACTGTTGGCCTTTGGAGGCCTACTGTGACCACATCTTTTCTGTGGCTAAGTCACTGTCCTTGTGTGCAAGAGTCTGCAGTATGTCTAAAAAGAAGCTATCCTGACTGTAACCCAAGCCTTGTGATAATTTTCAATCAGTAAGGAACTCATTGAACAAGAGAAAACCCTGAAAATAAGGTAACTGCTGACCCTGAGCTCATGAAGATCCTCAATTCACTTGCTCTTTTGTGTATTTCTTCCTAGCATTTGGCAGCCCTTGCGTTATTTCCTCTTGCTTTATGTCTGATGTTACTCGAGAATTCTAGAGGGATCTCATCCTAATTAAAACCCAAAATTATTTATGCAGCCTCTCAGTGGGCCTCATTCTCAGATCAAAATTCATCCACTTCCCTCACTGTTTATTTGAATTAGTACAAAGCTACAGGGTCTCCGATGATCACAGAGGCACTGACCGTCCTAGCACTGGCCTTGGCTACATGAGCCTTCCATCAGCCAAGCTCAGAATGCCATTTTCTTGCACCAGCATAGACACTATCTCCTTTTTACCTGCAGAACAGTCCATAGTCTCTATCTCTCTGTCTCTGTCTCTCTCTCCCCTCTCTCTCCCTCAATACCTTTAACATAATCTTCCAAATTGTCCCATGCCTAGTAAACTTTGTAAATTCTCCTCTCATTATCCATCAGAGAATCCATGGTTAAGCCAGCATGTCCCATCTGAGTGCATTTGCTCCCCAGGTTCTCATTACCTACATTCCTAGCTCTCCACTCCTTGCTAATGCTAGCAATCAAAAACAAATTCAACCAACCTCCACGTCATCTCAAATACAATCTCTTTCATGAAAATTGAGCTTCATGAAAATGACCTCTGATGTCTTGTCCTGATCTGAGTTGGCCCTGCCCATAATATTTTCCTTGAGGATCTACTTTATCGTATTTGGTCCTTTACTCTAACTGGTTGGTGGGGTATAAACTGTAGTCTTCTTTGTGTTACCAAGAGCAGCAATGGTGCCCTGCAATAGCACAGTAAGCAAGGGCTTTGGAATCCCAAAGACCTGTATTTGATGCTCAATTCCATCACTTCCTTGTCTTTGAAATTTGAAGTGTACACTGATCAGAACTTATCTCATGATCAGCAAAATGAGAATATCCTTTTTTATTGGTTATTTTATTTATTTACATTTCAAAAGTTATCCCTCTTCCCACTTTCTCCTCCACAAAACCCCAATCTCATCCCCTTCTCCCCTGCATCTATAAGGATACTTCCCCACCCACCTACCCACTCCTGTCTCACTGCCCTAGTATTCCCCTATATTGAGACATCAAGCCTTCACAGGAACAAGGGCTTCCTCTCTCACTAAGCCAGATAAGGCCATCCTCTGCTACATATGCAGCTGGAGCCGTGGGTCCTTTCATCTGTATTCTTTGGTTGATGGTTTAGTCCCTGGGAGCTTGGGTGATATAGTTGGTTGATATTGTTGTTCTTCCTATGGGGTTGCAAAACCCTTCGACTCCTTCGAAACCCCAACTCCTTCATTGGGGTCCTCATTCTCAGTCTGATGGTTGGCTGAGAGTATCCTCATCTGTATTGGTCAGGCTCTGGTAGAGCGTCTCAGGGAACAGCCATACCATACCAGGTTCCTGCCAGCAAGTGCTTCTTGGCATCAGCAATAGTGTCTGGGTTTGGTGTCTGTAGATGGGATGAATGCCTAGGGTCGGGCAGTCTCTGGTTAGCCTTTCCTTCAGTCTCTGCTCCACTCTTTGTCCCTGAATTTCCTTTAGACAGGAATAATTCTTGGTAAATATTTTGAGATGAGTGGGTGACCCCATCTCTCAACCAGGGGCTGTACCTAACCTCTGGATATGGTCTCTACAAGTTCTCTCTCCTTTTTGTTGGGTATTTCAGCTAATGTCATCCCTGTTGGGTCCTGGTATCCTCTTGCTTTCCTGGAATCTTGGATTTTCTAGTGGCTACCCCCAGTTCCCCACCCACCACCACTACACACCTCCATTCAATTTCCTGACCCTCTGTACATTTCCCCTCCCTTCTCCCACATCTGATCCTGCCACCCTTTTTTCCCTCCCCTTCCCTCTCTCTCCCAGGTCCCTCCTCCTACCTCCTGTGATCATTTTGTCCACTCTTCTAAGTAGGACTGAAGAATTCATGCTTTGGTCTTCCTTCTCTTGAGCTTCATGTGGCCTGTGAGTTGTATCATGGGTATTCTGAGCTTTTTGCCTAATATCCATTTATCAGTGAGTACATACCATGTGTGTTCTTTTGTGACTGGGTTACCTCACTCAGGATGATGTTTTCTAGTTCCATCCATTTGCCTTCAAATTTCATGAAGTCATTGTTTGTAATAGCTGAGTAGTACTCCATTGTGTAAATGTACCACATTTTCTGTATCCATTCCTCTGTTGAGGGACATCTGGGTTGTTTCCAGCTTCTGGCTTTTATAAATAAGGCTGCTATGAACACAGTGTAGCATGTGTCCTTGTTATATATTGGAGCATCTTTTGGGTATATGCCCAGGAGTGATATAGCTGGGTCCTCATATAGTACTCTATCCAATTTTCTGAGGAACTGACAGACTGATTTCCAGAGTGGTTGCACCAGGTTGCAATCCCACCACAATGGAGGAGTGTTCCCCTTTTTCCACATCCTTGCCAGCATCTGCTGTCACCTGAGTTTTTGATCTTAGCCATTCTGACTGGTGAGGGGTGGAATCTCAGGGTCACTTTGATTTGCATTTCCCTGATGACTAAGGATGTTGAACATTTCCTTAGGTGCCTCTCGGCCATTCGAGATTCCTCAGTTGAGAACTCTTTGTTTAGCTCTGTACCCCATTTTAATAGGGTTATTTGGTTCTCTGGAGTCTATCTTCTTGAGTTCTTTGTATATATTGGATATGAGCCCTCTATTGGATGTAGGATTGATAAAGATCTTTTCCCATCCAGTAGGTTGCTGTTTTGTCTTGTTGACAGTTTCCTTTGCCTTGGAGAAGCTTTTCAATTTTATAAGATTCCATTTGTCTATAGTTGACCTTAGAGCCTGAGCCATTGGTGTTCTGTTGAGGAACTTTTTCCCTGTGCCCATGTGTTCAAGGCTCTTTCCCACTTTCTCTTGTATTAGATTCAGTGCATCTGGTTTTATGTGAATGTCCTTGATCCACTTAGACTTGAGCTAATTCACTGGGTAACTGTTTTGTTAAAAGTCCTACCAGGAGTTACAAACCTATTTAATTACTGCTGTTTGCCACTGCTTGCCCTCAGATGCCTCCCGCTTATTTGAGTTTATCAGCTTTTATTTTATTACCATCTATTGTCCAGGTACTGAGATTCTTTTGACATTAAAGGTAATGTCCTTTGTCCTGAAGATGTCCCCTTCCCATATGGAAGGCCTTGGCTCTAACTTGAGGTTTTTGAATGTATGTTTGTAGGACAGTAAAAGTGTCCTATACTTCCATGGGCAGGAAATATTCAACTTATGATTTGTTCCCCAGACCTGAGATTATAATTTTAGGTTTGGATAAAATTAATGAGCACCATTAAGAATGGGTCTTATGAGTTTTCTTCCTTGCTCAGCTCAGTCTTTCCATGGTTCATTTCTCTGCACTGAATGTAAACCCTTGAATCTGGCAGGCATGGTTCTCCTCATAAACATTTCCACCAGGATCTCTAATGTCAATTCAGTGTCTTTGAGCCAAAATAGTCTTACAGTTTCAGCCATATGTGTCTTTCTGGTTCAAAGCTGGTGGCATTTCAGTAGCCTACGAACAATAGGGCATAAGGGTAGGAAGCAGTATGTACAAAGATACATCTTTTGATAGCTTAATGTTTGCTACCTGGCATCTTAATTTTTCTTACCAAGCACAAATATCTTCTGGGCTGATCAATCACATCCACATCATCTGAGAGGAAAAGAAATCTTATATTCAATTTCTCTCTTCAGAGACTTGATGTTCTTGTCATACAGATCTTTCACTTGTTTGGTTAGAGTCACACCAAGATATTTTATATTGTTTGTGACTATTGTGAAGGGTGTCATTTCCCTAATTTCTTTCTCAGCCTGTTTATCCTTCAAGTATAGGAAGGCTACTGATTTGTTTGAGTTAATTTTGTATCTGGCCACTTTGCTGAAGTCATTTATCAGCTGTAGTAGGGCTTGGAGAAAGGACTGAGGAGCTGAGGGAGTGTGCAGCCCCAGGGAGGTAGCAACACTGGCAACTGACCTGACCCCCATACTTCTGGAGACTGATCCACCAACTAAAGAATACACATGGAGGGACCCATAGTGCTGGCCACAAACACAGCAGAGGAGGGTCTTGTTACCCATCAGGGGGAGGAGAGGCCCTTGGGCCTGAGGGTGTTAGATCCCCCAGTATAGGAGAATGTCAAGGAGGGAAGACGAGAGTGGGTGGTGGGGGTGGGGGAGTGGGTTGGAGAATATCCCCATAGTGGCAGGGGGAGTGCGGAGGGAATGGGGAGGTTCCAAAGGGGATATCTGGAAAGGGGGAAACATTTGAAATGTAAATAAAATATGAAAATAAAATTTAAAAAAAGAACTGAGATTTTCAACAAAGATGGACAGAAAATACTTATTACTGGAAAAAAAAAAAAGAAATCTTATATTCAGCAGACAGGTTACAACCTATTATGGACCATGTGCCATATTCATAGTGGGACATCAGAGAGAGAATGAATTACTACCTAGAATGTTGTGCCTGTTCTTGGAGAATTTCCATATGTCAAGAAAGATCAATCCAAAGGCTGATCTGATTAAAATGGTGGATGAAACCTTGGCACCTCTGTTGTTCCTATCTGGCAGTTGAGATTTTCCTGGCCCTTATATGTTAGCTGGTTTTTCCCATTAAAGAGGTGATCAACATTCATAGTTCCCATTACTGACCTACTCCAGTGATGCATATATTTTCTAGTTCAATGGTGCATGAACTAGCAGCATCAGAATCACCTGGGAACTTATAAAAATGCAAATACTATGGTCAATTCCAGACCTAATTACTCAGAAATTCTAGGCTTCTGGGTAGAACCAGCAATATTGATTCCAGAAAGCTCTCAAGATGATCCCAGTGGGTGCTACAGCCTGAGAAAACAGTTGTTGATACATGGCCAACACTCCAAGAAGCATGAGTATCCCAAGAGATAAGTTAATAGCTTTTAGTTTCCTAATATCGTTCTCTAGAGACTATCAAAAGAGGTCACAGAGACCCTGACATTTCTGCTCATAGATCTCCTCCCTCTATCTCCTCATCATGAAACTATAATGTGATCTGGTACAACATCATTAAGATGTTTTGTTCAAATATGTTTGTTTGACAGTGTGTATGGGGGATGAGGCGAAGAGGGAAAGAGAATACTCTCGTGTGCTCAAGGACAATGAATGCATTCAAAGTATGAGCATTCATAAAGGTGTTAGCAAAGTGACCTTTCTACCTAAAAGAACATTCTAGCAAGTTCTCAGACTCAAAGCTGAAACACAGGAGGACACCACCACTGAGACTTTCTTAAGTAAGAATTGCCAAACATGTGACGTCCAACCATCTGTGAGCATGATAATGTATCTGGACCCCTCATTATTCCCCCTGTGCACAGGAAGGGATCGTACTATCCAGCTCTGAGAACAAATCTGGAATCCATTTATAGCTATACAGGAGCCAGTTTGAGCAGTGATCCCTGCAGTCCACTAGCATTATCCCCAGCCTAACCTGCCACAGCTCCTGCCTAGAGAGAATTTATGTCAAGGCTCATGTGTATTATGGTCACTGCCCACTCTGTACAGCACAGTGAGGATGACATTCAGCAAAGTTTCACTGCTTTCATATCCTGTATGCCAGGCTTATATGTGTATCAGTTTGACTTCCCTTAAAGGGAGCAGGGACTGAAGAGGTGCAAATGAGCCTACAGTGAAACAGATTTCTCTCTATCACTTAGCAGCTCACAGGGAAGGAAAGAGGGATCATATCAACCAAAAACTGATCAAGTTCTCTGCTGTGTTCAGGTCCTGTTTGCTAAGAACCAGCAAATGAAACACAAAATATTATGTCCCTATATATATGGCACAGAAATATTATATGTGTATAACATTCTGTGATTATACATTATATATTATATACTATCTTACATTAAATATTCTATATTTATATTCTACATT
>JADRCH010000016.1:15554626-15606892 GCA_019843965.1 Rhynchomys soricoides
AGAGAGAGAGAGAGAGAGAGAGAGAGAGAGAGAGAGAGAGAAGGCATATAATCATAGTGAAAATAAGTGTTTTCAGAGATACTTGATTTAGCACAAGGAGACCTTATCTTCAACTACTATATAATACTTATCTCTGAACTATCAATGAAGATGATTTTACTGGAACTCAAACTTCACTCAAGTCTGGGAAAGATATACCTCCTCCACTTCTGATAGGATGCTTTGCAAAGAGGAAAAAGACAGGGTTGCTTGAAACGAAACTTTTAATGGCTTTAGAGTTTAAAAAACTCAACAAAATGAAACCTCAAGACATGCATAAATGAAACAAGGTTATTTTGGAAGCTAGGGCCCTTAATATAGTATTGATAATTGTGGTGCATTTAGACATTTACTGTCTCTGATCAATGCTGCCTGATTAAATCAATGCAGTCATATCAGGGAACATGCTTCAAGTGTCTAGAAAGAAAAATATCCTTAGTGTTATGTGTTCTCTCTTTCTCTCTCTCCCTCTGTGTGTGTGTGTGTGTGTCTGTGTGTGCACATGTGTGTGTGTGTCTGTGTGTGTGTGTGCTGTGTGTGTGTGTGTCTGTCTGTGTCTGTGTGTGTGTGTGTGTGTGTGTGTGTGTGTTTGGGCAAGTGTATGGGTAGAAGAAGTTAAGCTACTTGGACAGACAATGTTCCCCCAAGAGCCATAGATAACCTAACAAAAACCTCAGTGCCCAGCAAGGGGAACTCTCCCTTTGAGTCACTGGTCAGGGAAGTTGAAGATTCTCCCAAAGTAAGATAGGCTATTGCTATTGTCCTTGGTTGTCTCCCAGAACTTGAAAATTAGACCTTATTGCTGTGGACACCACACACTCATAACACAGGGCTTAGAGAAATTGAGCTGAAACTTACCTAGAAGCCTCTTCACTGAGATATTATCTAAAGATGCTATGTACATTTCCAAAGAGGAAAAGCAATCCGTAGTTCTACCAAGCTGTAAATAAATCCTACAATAACCAGCATGCATTCCAAAGGATGCAAAAGTGGCACTTATATCTTGGGGGCAACCACAGCCTTTGGCTTTAACTCTATTTAAGGCCAGTTCAATAAAAAGGAACTCATGCCTGGCACTGTACACCTATCCAAGTACTGGCAAGAAAGCTACACCTATGAAAACTCTAGAATATTGGTCATTTGAACAAGACCACAACAGAAATACCAGCTGACATGTCAGTGTGGATAAAGGAAATGTCACCGGAACTTATCCCTAAATAAAGAGCTATGGAGAGCTAATTAATGTCTGCCCAGAGAGTGAGGCTTGTTCCTTTCCAGGGACAAGATCCTTCATATACTATCCAATCTCAGTGGTCAGCATAAACAATGCACACATGAGCAAGACCAAATGAGCTCAAAAGACTATGTTCACTCACACACACACATACACACACACACACACACACACATTTAAAAAGAAGAGTTCATGAGCTTGAGAGTATGAAGGATTAATGAGAAGAATTGCAAGAAGGAGAACGGATGTGTGGAAATGGTGTAAATACTGTTGTGTGGAATTCTCAAAAAACAAAAATTTTAAAATTAAGGGTTGTTTTTAACTCTTTGAGAATTTCATACATGTTGGTCATATCCATCTACTCTATTAAGTCCTCCTATTTCCATCCTCTCTACCCTATCCCTGGCCATCTAACTTTGAGTTTCTTTTTTCCTTTTTTTAAAAACCCATTAGCCCAATTTCTGTTGTTCATGCTCTCAGGAGCAGGGCCTGACCTGAAGTGTGGTCATTCTACGAGGTGTCATAGCATTAAAGGAAACTGCCTCTCCATCTCCCTGAAGCTATCAAATGCCAATAGCTCCTCAGCTAATGGTAGTTTCATGCCAAACTCTGAGCTGGGATTTTGTCTGGGTTGAGTTTGCACAGGTCTGTGTATGCTATCACAACTGCTATGAGTTCATATGTGTAAGTTCCCTGTTGTGCCCATAAAACATTCCACCACTTCTGGCTCTTACAATCTTCCTGATCTTCTCCTATGAAGACCTCTGAGCCTTCCAAGGAAGGGTGTGATAGTGTTTTCCATTTAGTGCTAAGCATTCTATGGCTTCCTTTGTTTTGTTTGGTGCCACTAGTGCATATCATGCTAATTGCTACCTGCTCCAACCTTCTCTGAAGGTAAGCTTCTCTGAACTGGGCTGATAGATTTACTGATCTGCTAATCATCTCGCAACAAGTCATTGAAAGAAGTCCTCCCTGTGTAGCTTAGGCTGGCTTTTAACTCATGGCAATCTCCTGCCTCAGAGTTCTATGTGCTGTGTGTATAGGATGACTTTAGTTCTAGCAAAATTAAAAGTCTATCTGCCCATTGTGGTTTATGTCTGTAATCCCAGCACTTGGAAGGCTGAGGCAGGAGTACAAGTCTAAACCTGGGTTATCTGCTAAGACTTTATGTCATACAAAAGAAAAAGAAAAGAGAAATTGAAAGATAAAATGTCTAAAGGTCAGAATCAAGCTTTCTCTACCTTTGAAAAGAAAAACTGTGAAGGAGCTTTTCGTGAGATCTTCACTTGGGTTATAAGGAGGGAAGGCAGATAGGAAGAAGGTCAACAGCAGCTGAGAGTAAGCTCAATTCCTAAACCTGTCTTCATCAGGGAGAAATAAAAGAAAGAAGCTGGAGCAATTAAGAAAAGTAATGAAATTCTTATCCAAACTACTATTGTCAAAACCGAGATAAAAGCAAGGTTGTGTGTGAATGTGTACAAATCCTGACAACACAGCTCTAGGATATTAAGGAAATTAGCAGACATACTGAACCACTTACAGTGATCTCAGTTACAAATTATTAGTTTTTTAAAACAAAAACCGTAGAGAATGATGAATCTTGCCAGAGGTATGGCACTGGGGGGCGGGCGGGAATAAAGAACAAAAGCAGCAATAGTTACTGAAATGACAAAGGCACCATTGCTGAAATCACTTGCCAGTTTCTCACAGCCATCTCTAGGTGTCATATCATTATTTTGGGCAAAGATAATTCAGTCTAAAGAGGACAGGGAAATGAGATGTAAATAGAATGATTAACTGTAGAAGATTTCATTTCCTTTCCAAATTCGTACCTTCGGGGACATTTAAATAGACTAGTGAGGCTTCTGCTGGGAACTTCATAGGTAAGTGTCTAAGTTTACAGTACTGACATGACCTCCAAAGAGGCAAGGATTCCAAAGAATTAGAAGATAGATCTACTAGTGGGAGGGAGATGACAAAATGGGGCCTTTGAGGGCACAACATCTCAGAATGTTCTGGCATCTTGCACTCCGCATCTGGCCACCTTGCTTCCTGAAAGAGAAGGGTTTAATCACAGTCACAACTCAAATGAGACAAGTGGAAGAAGTCTGGCCAATATCCACAGTGCATAAAAGAGGTTCTCAGGTTTCGTGGGAATCCAAAAGCACTGCTAGGTCAGCCACAGAGCAGCAGCACGGAGCCCCTGGGCACTCACCAAGGAGCAGGGGTACAGACCCCGTGGGCACTTCTCTAACAGCCCAATTAAGGCTGTCTCTGTGTGGCACAATTATGCAGCTTCAGGGGTGTCAGGAACACTGCCTCACACTGTCCCAGAGCTGTACAGAGAGAAACTTCATCAGGGGCATTAAGGAGAATTTGCAGAAATAGGATGGCTATGGTCACTTCAGAACAATAGGCATCCATGCTGAAATTTTAGTTCATCTTGCCTTGTAATTACTCTGATCCTCAATGTTTTCATCTGTAAAATGGATATATTGATCTCTGCATTGTACAAGTAATAAATTGCAATAAACAGAGATAATGTGATATATATACTTAATAGATATCCAATAAACCTGAATTTTACTAGATTCTAACCTCGACACTTTAGAGAACTGGATTAGAAGATAGTCAACTGTAGATATCCTAGATGAGGTAACATTAATACTGACTTTTAATATTAAACTATTTAGGAAATTGAAATGATCTTTGCCTAAACATAACTGCATAAAGAAAGGACCTACTGAAAGGAGCAAACAGATGAAACATTTTGTTTTCCAAAATGTTTCAAAAACAGGAACATTTCATTGCTTCATCACTGGTTTACAGTCAGAAAAGATTTTTTTCAGTATCACCATGTGATATATGGTCATGTCTGGAGTCATTTTGATTCATCCTAATTGGAAGTTACTCCTGGTACCTAACACACAGAGACCAGAGATGAGAGTAGAAGCATGTAGGCCTCCTGCAGAGTAAAGATTCCAGATGCTCAACAGATAACTGAATAAAGGTTCAAAAATTCTACAGGAAAGAGGGTTGGAAGGTCTCTGTTATAAGAAATCCTTCTGATAGTCAAGAATTCTGAAAGAATGGCCGAGATCAGACTCAGATCACTCAGGAAAAGCGGGATAGTCATACATCCTAAAATCTTTTGGAGCTGGGATCGAGATACTTACACTGTGAAGAGAAAAGTATGTTCTCTGTGCATTGGCCTGACATTACTTACCTGGCTAGTGTCCCCACAATCCTCCAGTCTCCCTTCTATCTAAAGGTACCTGAACTTCAGAAGTGTGCTGTCCAGCAGACTGACTTAGTACCCTTTACCCGCTGTCACTGTACATGGACTACATGATCTTTACAGTCAGAAGTTGATACAATTCTCCAAGTAGAATCATCATTACTCCCATGACTAATACCAGGGGCAGCCATTTCTCTAGGCCTTGAGAACAGAGTCTGTAGACTGGCATCTTATTCCCTGTTCTGGCTGCCTCTCTACAGCATGAACCTGGACTGCAGAGCTTTGGGTGACAGCCCAAGAATATCGTGTGGATAAACATTCAGCCCTCGGTCCAGGCCCAGTGAAACCTTACTATTCCTCTGACGCCCATTCTGAGTTTTGTTAGTGCTTCATTAAAGGGAAAATACTCCTAGTGCCTTGATAACCTGCTATTAGCAATCTTGACCAACTCATAAGTGTTCCTGCAGTGAAACGCTTAGAAAATTTACCTAACTCAGTAATAATAAAATTAGTCCATGAACTCAGCGCATAAAGAATGGAATTCCTGTACAAAATTTGCACCCACTCAGTGAAATGACCTAAATGTAGGAGACTTCTAATCCAGGATATTGATTTTCAATGGAAACACCAAGAGAGACAGCCACAAAGAAAGTGGATGCTTAGAATCTGGAGACATTTGATAGGAAGAATCAGTGGATATTTATATTTTTCTCCTTTACCCCAGACACACTAAAATATGGAGAGACATAAACCAAGACTATATTCCTTATGCTCTGAACTTTTACATGATGATAAAATCAAAACAAGATCGTAAATCAAATACAAACAAAGCCAGTAATATTTAAATTAATGGCATGAACTTAATGTAATAAATAAAATTATTTTGCTAAAAAACTAAATTTCAGTTTGCAATATAAATGTGATCCTGATGGCAGTGGAATAAATTATTTCGATTTTAGCATGCTGATACTGATGCGGACTCTGTGATGATTCAATCTTTCCATTATTTGTGCTTTCTTTTTTTTTTTTTTTTGAAAACTACTGTAAGACCATTCCTAATGCACAGGGCAGTGACATCACTTGGATGAGAAACATCTTTCATGCTTTAATCTACTACTATTCTTTCTTCCTTTGCCCTGATAATTACTGGTTGGCTTTGATGTGATCATAAGCCAACCATAAAAGTGGTCACTGCAATTGTGGCAGTCTTCCATAAATGTTGGTCCTGATAAAGGTCTTGAAATGACCTATGAGAATATATGATTTGGCACGTATGTAAAATTGCAAATCCAAAATAATCACCATGGAAATCAGCACAGCTAATTTGTCTTGAACCACTTCTCAGACCAAGGTCCTTAAATATGTCTGAGAAACAACACAAGCAACCCAAGAATCAAAATAACCATAGTACATTAGTATCAAGACACCTACTAGATATGAATTTCAGTGGCATCCATTTCAGAAAATAACTATAAAGGACAGAATGGGTCAGAACAAAACATGTTTCCCATCTAGCAAGATAAAAGTGCCAATCAGATGGCTCCAACGAAAAACAGTTGAGGCCAGATAACCATTTTAGGTATACAAAAACAAATCAACATCATTGATTCATAAAAGAATGAATACTTACAAGCTCCCTAGAAAAATGGTGAAACTTGTATGGGGGGTCAGAGGTGAAGAAAATATTTTTTATTTGTTCATGAGAGTGTACTGGTGGCCTTTTATAAACATCAAAGACTGACCCAAGTGGTGTCTTCCTTCAGTAAGGACATACCTTGTAAGGTTCCCAAAACAATGTCACCAAGTGGGGACCAAGTATTTAAATGCTCAAGGGTATAGGACACATCTCATTCAAATCACCATACCCAGCCAGCCCGGCAGAGGTTCAGGAAGAAGAATGTGTAGATGGGTGTAGGAGGAACAGGTGTGGCTGCCCCCACATAAATGTCAGGGGCTACACAGCCCTGGAGGTAACTCCTGCATGAGAACCTAATTGAAGACTGCCTGAAAACCTAAAGTTTGGTGATTCAGACAATGCCAGCCAATCAGGAACAGTCACGTGGAAGACATGCTTACTTGGGACCAATGGGATGAAGGTGGAAGATATAAAGAACACCCATAGAAGATTAATAAAATAGCTTGTGGCAGCATTCTTATGAGCTTGTTGTGGTGTTCTCACCTGCTCTCAGAGTTGATTCCGTGCCACCTCATCTCCAAGACCCAAGGGTGAGTGAGTACAGTTGGGCAGCAGGCAGTCCAGGGCAAAAGCAGAAGTTGGGGACCTAAAGTCTAAATCATCTAAGGCATAGGAGTACCAGGTTTAGGGAAACAATATGAAATATGATTCCACCCTCCACATCCTGGTAATACTGGCTCATGAGAGAAGATATTTCCAGCTTTACATTCACAGGTTCAGAAACTACCTGGCTACTTCAGTGACCTTTGAATCTTCTTTACTGGAGGTAAAGCAACATGAAAACAAGCTCTTAACACGCTCTGCTCCCATTTTTATGATTGGTAACATACTGGTGGGTTGATTTCTAATAAGACCTTTCTCCCATAAATAACACATGTAGCTTATTCCTTCACCTTAAGCACATCCAAAAATCTCTGAATTGGTCCAGCCCAGAGAGTATAGCCAAGAGAATGGGATCTTCACTCCCATGACTAGGTTATAATACCCAGGTGGTCTTTAAGTTTCACTTGGTGACTGTATAAAAGTGACATGTCATAAAACCTTATGTTGAATGGTGTTTTCTCTTGTCCCAGGTTGGTGGGGAATACAGTAGGGTGACCTTTCAAGATGCTAAGCAATGGGCTCTTAGTTCCAGACAGCCATATGTGAAGTTGAAGAGCTGATACTCCAGAGTGCTATGTTGTGGGTTAGCACATCTGGAAGGTCAGGTGTATCTAATGTTCTTTCAGCTGATAATGTTGGGGTTAGGAAAATGGCTAAGTAGGCAAAGTACTTGTTCCATCAGTATGAGGATCTGCATTCCTATCTCCAGGACACACAAAAGCCAAACCTGACAGACTTCATCTGAATCCCCAGAATTTGAAAGACAAAAACAGGCAGGTCCCAGCATCTCATTGGCCAGGTAGTTTATAAGAGAGAGAGAGAGAGAGAGAGAGAGAGAGAGAGAGAGAGAGAGAGAGAAGTAACAGAAGAACATTCCTGATATCAACCTCTGATTTCTACTTATGCATGCATGAGCACCCGCACCTCCCCCTGCTCGTGATGCGCACACACACACACACACACACACCATATTACCTAACAATAGCATAGGTAGATTGGCCAGATTCCTTCACATTTTGGAAGATCAGGAAGCTGAGAGCTCAACCCAGATCTAGAAGCAGACATCACCTTCAAAATCTACCCACAGTATTCCATTTCTACCAGCTAAGCTACAGTGGCACACATTCCACCCCTCCTCAAACAGTGCCACCATCTGGGGAACAAGTGTTCAAATGTAAGATCCTGTGAGGAAAATGTCACATTCAAACCATGACATTAGCTGGGTAGTGACTCGGCATTTTGGGTGGTTGAACATAAAATTCTTTATATGTAAATATAAGCCTTTCTTCAGAGTTCAGATATTTTCTCCAGATGTGTTCAGATGACTCCATCTATTGCTGGTCCACTGATTGTAAACCCATGTCTACCAATCAGCGATAATCCTCTACTCACTGCTTGCCAGCTCACATCCTGCTCTCTTGCTTGCCTTCCTTTGCATGATGTCAGCAGATATTTATAAGAACTCATTGCCTATCTACCCCGATTCTCCAGACATAATCTCCAGTTTCAAGGCTGCATAGTTTATTATGACTGGCTTGACTCTTCCTGGATTAGCCTGGTGCTATCACACAAATATCTAGCCTGGGATACTTGTGCTTATTACACTCGTAAGCAACTTGGAATATCAACTGTGCTAGAAAGACTTTGCATAGGCCAAGAGCACCAATAAGACAAATTCAAGCCCAGATTCTAATTTATATAATTGGCTTGCCCTTATAATCAACTCTTAGTTAAAGAGAAGTTAAAATGGTGAAAGTGACTGGGAACCCCACTTTCTGTCATTGAGAGACTTCAGTGAAACAGTATTGGGAAAGAAGTGATCATTTAGAGTGAGTGGGGCCTGGAGTGGCTATGCTTCAAACCAGCCATTTTATAAGGATGTCTTCAAATTTAAGACCCTGCCCCAAGCCTTGAACAATATAGAGCACAGAGTTGATACTTTGTTTTCTTTGTTGGAAGAAGTAAATAAATATCACAAGTCATGCCTCCTCTCTTGGCTCAGTTTGCATCTGGAAAATGAAGTTAATAATCCTATACCCCAAAGCTGCTGTGAGTATTAAAATTTATACTCCCTGTATTTGTGGTACTGCATTAATAACATAGCATCAGCACTTAGGTAAACAGTAGCTATTTAATGAGAGTTAACTGGAATTTTAGAGTTTGCATCAATAGAGTCCAATAAAAACAGTGTGCCTTTAAGCATGAGTCACACCTATAGTTTTTAAATTTCAACTATCAACATTAAAGAAGTCTGGAGATGTAACTCGATGGGCAGTCTGTTTTGCTTAACATGAATGAAGCTCTGAGTTCACTCTTCAGCACTGCAGAAAACTGGGCATGACAGACATGCCTGCCATCCAGAAATAGAGACAAAAAGAAAAAGATCAGAAGTTCAAGATCACCTTGAGAACATAGAGAGTTTGAAGCCAACCTGGGCTACAAAGAGAGACTGTGTCACAAACAGAAAGAAAAAGTGGAAAGGACAAAGAAAGAGGAAAAAGGGAGGGGGGAAGTGAAGAAGAAAAAAGAGAGGGGGGAATGGAGAAAGGGATCAAGAGAGGGAAGGAGGGAAGAGTAAAAGAGGAGTCAAGTGAATACTTGCAGTGTCACACTAATTCAATATAATCAAGAGGGTTAACTCATTCTTTATCTCTGATAACTTATAGCTAGAGTACATTTGGATCATAACCACCTAGATCCTTCTCTTGCCTCTCCTCTTCACTGAGCCCATTCTTTGTCTCAACTCAGTTCCCCTCTATTTTCATGTTCTTTTTGGAAACAAGGAAAGCACTGCTATGCAATTAATATAATAAGATTATGGAGTGATTTTGTAATTTTGTACAATGTTTTGAAATCCAATGTGCACTTCCCCCCATGCAGTGCTTCTGAATTCACACGAGCCACATTTCAAGTTACTACCATATTGACCAATGTGGATCTACAAAATGAATCATCAAGTCAGTGACTAGTGTAAAGTGTTTTGTTGAAGTATTTATGTCTACACTATATTCTGAGTCTTGTTCTTGGAAGCTGGCGTGGAAAACAAACATTTTTAAATCGAGTGACTCAGACACAGGATCATATGTTGGTAGAGATGTTGCCCCACATTTGTAGTATTTCTTTAAGAGGAGAAGCTATGTTAAAGCTAGAGATAATCTACAAGTGAAGAGAAGTCTTCATTCTGACAGTCTTCTCTTGCATCAATATGAAAACACCATTTCATTCTACAACCCACTGTCTTGTGCCAGAGAGAGCAGAGACTCCCACATGGCCACTGGAGGGAGATTCCGCATGCATTCTGCAGCAATGCTCCTGTTCCTGTTTTCTAGCACTTCCTCCCAGAGAATGTTGACAGTCTCAGAAGAGCACTGATAAGGTGCCAAGGGCACCTTATCACCTCCTCTTCATCACTCCCCCTTAAAACAGCTGAGGAGTGCTCCTCTAAAATGAACAACAGAGTTGGGAAAGCACTGCCACCTTCAGAGAACAGAGATGTAGCAAGGGACACCTTGGAGGAGCGCCGTTTGACAAAATACTAATCAGCATAACAGCTAGTTCTGGACAATTGATTTCCAGCTCCAGATGTTCTCATTCTAACTAAAAGTCATGTGGAAAACAACCCAAAAAGCTAATTGGATAGTATCTTGTTCATTTTTGGTGTCATGCAGTGAAATAATCTAGGGCTGCTGAGCTGATGGATTTCACTGTGTTCATCTGGACTTTCAATACTATTTTAATGCACTTTCTCATTCCATCCTTTGCATGCCCATAGGGTATGTTTTTCCTTCTCTGTCCTTCATATGCCACTGTGCTCTGTTACTTTCCAACACAATGTCCATTCTCAGAGAGTAAAACAAGATAGAATGAAAAGAACTCGTGTTTGTGTGCCTCAGAGTGAGAAGGGGAGGGCTTGAATTCTTATATAAGCCACTAATGGAAGTATTTGAAAGTTGTTTTCTATAAAGAATAATGGACTGTGGGGGTACTAGAGAGGGTAATAACAGGATACAAGAGATATAAAGGAGAAAATTGAAAAAAAATGGGGAGAGTATATGACTTGGATAGAGGTGGAAGGTCAATACAGAAGAAGGGGAAAGGAGGGAAAAATAACACTAAAGATATTTGGAAAAGGCATCAAAAAATGTATATTTACATAAAGTATATATTTATTGTATGTATAAACACATACACACATGTAGTTCTTTAAAGTTATGGGCTAAAAACACTCCCCACTAGAGTCATAGACTATCTAACAAAAAGCATTACCAGGCACAAGAAACC
The DNA here is from genome assembly GCA_019843965.1 of Rhynchomys soricoides. Classification (NCBI taxonomy): domain Eukaryota; kingdom Metazoa; phylum Chordata; class Mammalia; order Rodentia; family Muridae; genus Rhynchomys; species Rhynchomys soricoides. The sequence continues at coordinate 15,565,718 of JADRCH010000016.1, forward strand.
TTTTTTCAAGTTGATCGTCAGGAGAGTCCAGGAGATTCCCAAAACATCTGTTATTATTGTTCCCCTTAGTTGCCTCCCAGAGGTGGAAGGTAGGTCACTATTGCTGAAAACAATATGTACTTCATACAGGACTCAGAGCACCTAAGCTGGATCTTGCCTGAAAGCTCTCTCTTTGTGAGGACTAGCTTTCATAATACTAAAAGGGCTATGTAAGCTTTCAAGAAAGGGTACTCAAATTTGATGCCCATGACCCACAACAGTGACCATCATGGCAAGATATCTCCAAAGTTGTAATAATGGCATTTATAAAGGCAGAGGACCAGGACATCTACTTCAAGATAGTGTCTTTGGAAGAGAGAGAGAGAGAGAGAAAGAGAGAGAGAGAGAGAGAGAGAGGAAACAAAGCAGGGAAGGGAAGGATAGGGCAGAAGGGTGGGTCTTGGTCAAGTTGGAGATTAATATAATCAAGATATATTGTATGAAATTCTCAAATAATTAATAAATAAAAATATTGTTATTTTAAGACAAAAAATAATGGCATTTATATCTTGTAATAACCAACAGTTCTATAATTCCACTTAAGGCCACTCAATTGGAATGAAATCATGTCTGATATTAGAAACCTAACCCAAGGTATTGATTATAGAGGAGAACTTACTACCACCGTTTTACTCAACCAGCATAATTCCTAACTGCACTCTGGATGTTTATCATAGCCACATATATAGCTCTCACACAGAAGAAAGACAAGGCTCTTCACTACAGACAGAAACTGTATTAGTTACTTTTCTATTGATGTGATAAAACACCATGATCAAGGCAACTATTGAAGAAAGAGTTTATTTGGGATAAGAATGCATCATGATAAGGAATCATAGTGGCAGGAGGCAGAGATGGTGGCAGGCACAGCTGAGAGCTGTAGTGCAAGTATCAAGAAGAAAATAGAGTGCACTAGGAAGGGTGTGAGATTTTGAAACCTCAAAGCCTGCCCCCTGTTACAGTAAACCTCCACCCCCAATAAGCCTGTGCAAAAACACACAACTCAGTTACAATATTTATAAACTGCACACCTAGATTGGGCAGATTTACCACTACACTACTCTATTTCCCAGCTATGAGATTCCTTGCTACTTGCAGCTTCCCTGGGCCGTGTGGTTCTGTTCCACCTTCCTCCCACCTCTATCATCTCCTCTTCTTTCTCCCTCTCTTCCCCCACTCTCTAAAACCTCCAGTCCCCCGTTTTCCTTCCCCTGCCCAAACACAGGCTCTAGTCTTTATTTGTTCAGTTAAAATGGAGAGAAGGTTTACATGAAATCAGCTGAGTACTGTGATTCACTCCTTCTCAGGGAAGCTCCTCTTGAGGAAACAAAATTAAAGTCAAAACACAAACATTGGGGCAGCTCACAACAGCCGCCAATGACATAGTTCATATAGCAAGCGCACAGTCCTGAACTGACCAAACATTATCTGTGGACTAAGTATTCAAATGCTACAGATTGTGGTACAACTCAGGCTAAGGACACAACTTTACTCCCTTTGGCTGGAGTACAGAAATACCCTTAGTATGCACCGTTAATCCCAAACATTGAAGGTAAAATTAGTTTTTAGAAGGAAGCAACCAAGTCTAAAAGTGATCTCTAATTAAGTGGCATACAAAGTGATGAATCAGAGAAAGATTTGAAATAGTAAGATATGCTCAACTTTCATGAGAACAGAGAAAAAAGAGAGGCTATTTAAGAGAGGAATGAACACAGAGAAGGAGGAGAGAAGGCAGTTTTACCAGGATAGTTTTACAAAGACAGGTTGCAGAGACAGAGCAAACTAAACACAGGTAAAAAACAGAACAAGCCAGATAATGAGAAGGAGCCAGAAGATTATAACTTAGAATGTATTGTATCGCCAAAGTCAGTATGAGGCCAAGCAGAGTAATTCAAGAAAGACTGAAAGAGAGAAGCCAGTTTGAATCAGTCATCATGAAGAGGAGTTTTGAGCCAGAACAGCTGAGTTAAACAGCTAGCCAGAGTTCAGAAAGAATGAGGAAAGGTTGAGCTTATTCAGCAGTAAGTCTCAGAGGCTGAAAACATTCTAAGCCTAGATAAGATTTTAAAGAGGCTAGAAGTTTCCAGGAGTAGACCTAGGTTAACAGACAGAGGCTGTAAACCTCCAAGAAGAAAATTACATCCAGAGTTTAAGATTCTTTTATAGTGGGGTGCCAAGTCCCAGTCAATACATTTACAATACAACTCCTGCACTTAAGAATCAAAGAACATCATAGAGGAAGGGGTGCAAAGATCATATTAGTCAGGGATTTACAAAACCTGCTATAGGATTTTTGTCTCTTAGAAATGACAAAGAAGCTTCACCCAGGACACCTTAACAGTGGTTGCATAAACAAGACCTGAGCAAGTGCATCACAAAGAGACATGCCAACATAGAAACATGGAAGGGAGAAATTTCACAGGACCCACCCCTAAACCAAGAACTATAAACAACTACACAATGATAAAAACAGAAGTAATTGTCTTTTCCAGGATAAATTCTGAAACTGGTTATCTAATACTTAATGATCAGCCTTGAAATCACATAAGAAAGTAACGGTAAATAGATTGAACAAAAAGGTGTATGTGTGTGCATGTGTGTGCGAGTGTGTGTATTTGCATATTTGTGGGGAGGAGTTTTGTCTGTGTAGTAGCAACAATTAAAGAAATAGAGGCCATGAATTTGAGAGCAAGTAAGAGGAATATGGGAAGGGCTGAGGGAGGAAAGAGAAGGGGGGTAATGTAATTATATGTTAATTTCATAAAACATAACAAAAAGAAGGATGAAAAGTGAAGCCCAGCCCTGATCAAAGAATTTCTCTGGATTAAATTTAATATCATGTCTAGTTTTTGACATTTTCTAAGGGCCTGGCAGTCATTATTATTGATTCAGTTATGACAGGAAACTCCAATTAGTCACAGATAAAAAGAAACGGAGAGAGAACATAAAAGTGGTAGCCATGGGTCACTCAGACAATGTCCCTATGAAATTTTGGCAATAGTTTCAGAATTGGAGTTTCAAACATTTTCTCAGTTTTCACCTGTCGACTGAAGTCACAGAATGAGCAGGACGTTGACAATGGAGCAAGAAGAAACTGGCTATCCGTGTGGATTAGTCCTTACTCTTTGATAGTTCTTACATGCTTATTGATCACAGCTTGACATATATTTGTCCCTAATGAACATACTCTGAGTCACATTGGACTCTGGAGCAGTGTTCCACACAGAAGATTGAGAGGTCAAGATGAATTACATCACTACATACAAAAGTAGAGTTAGGAGGGAGTCAGGGCTGACTGTTCAATAGGAGATGCAGGTACTCATTGAGGTGGTAGAGAAGGCTGTACAACGGGAAAGAGACAGCAATGTGGCAACTTGCTGGGAGCTTCCTGCAAGACAGTGGCCATAGGATTCAAAGTATGCAGACAAAATATTATAAAGTAAAATCATAAAAGGAGAAAAAATTATATAGGAGACAATTGGAGCAAATGATTTTGCAAGAGGTCTATCTATACCCCCATGAAAGAAAAGAATAGTAATCATGTCACAAGAACTGTCTAATTGGTGCAACCAAGCTGACAATACTGGAGTCCATGAGCAAACCAAATATAACTAAAAATACATGCGTGTGCGCGAGCACACACACACACACACACACACACACATACACACACACACACAAAACCAGATTCTTTTCCTTTTTTACCTCCTCCTTGACTTAAAATCTCTACATATCAGTCAATATTACCTCCATCAGTCCTAGAGTAAATACAGAGACACTCCACCTACTGACCATATAGTTCTGTCCATTTCCCTTCCCACACATGTATTCATGTTTCTCTACCTTCACAATCACTGATACGCATACACTAAGGTTCTGCGCCTAGCTAAAAATACAGCTCAGTGATGGAGACTTGGCCTGGCTTGCAGAAGATTATCATCTCCATTAACAAAAACCAAATCCAAGAATGAGCCAGAAACTCAAGATTCTCCCAGTCGGGATGCAATGCTCTCATAATTTGCCTCCTTTTTGGACCTGTCTGATAAATTCTTTACACTGCAATCACAATGACTCTCAAGAAGTGGAAATCCAGTCGTATTCTTTACTGGGACAATGGTGGTATCCAATATTTTTTTCCAGCTGGGACATCCTAGTTTTTTACATTGGCCAAGAAGGTCTGTGTGGGTTTCAATTGTCACTTATTCCATTCTTCAGACTCACACTAGACTAGATCCCTTATTTTCAGTTCCAATACGGGAGAAGCTCCTTCCTGCCTACATCTTTCACAATTCTTTTTCTTGTGCTTCACAACCCAATTCATCCCTTCACTTACTGCTTCACAGCTTCATACTTAACAAGGCTATTCTCACCATGCCCTCTAACAAATTATGGAGACCCTCCCTCCATTTTTGGTTAAAGAATGATAATTTTTAAATGTCACTTTTAAATGACATTTAAAAAATGTATGCCAATTATTAAATATGCAAATATATGGCTAAGCTGTTCACAAAGAGTAGACTCTTGTGCCTCATTGACTTGGCACTGTCACCGTACAATACTGATTCTGGATATTTGTTGATGGAATAATGATTCAATGATTGAATAGATGAAGACAATCAGGTAGAAGATGTTGACCCATAGCAAGCTATAGGTTTAAGGGCAGGTTTCCTTGTATAAACTGATCCAACCCAAAAGGATGAGACAGCCCTTGCTAGTGATATATGCCTCTAGCTCTAAAAAAACAAACAAACAAACAAAAAAAAACAGAAAAAAACAAAAAAAACCCTTCAAAACATGAGAAATAAAGATTATAAAATTACAATTAAATGCGGAATTTAGCATTGGCATTCCATTAAAAGATCTGGATTACAATCAATGTAAGATAATTCAATCCTTCTTACACACGACCCAGATTTCTTTGGAGGCTATCAACAAAGGCTCAGTGGAAGGCTTAGTTTCTAATGATGAGCAAAGAGAAACTGGGCCCAAGAATCAGAGCCTCAGGCAGCCAAGGAAGAGTCTGGTTAGGATCTGAAGCTGTCCCTGTCCCCAGTCAATTTCCATGGAGTTCTGCTGCTGCTGCTGCTGTAAACAATCTTTCTGACAACCTTTTGCCTCGTTCTCATTCCTAGAAATTCATGATTAACAATGAGATGGGAACATTTTCTTTGTTTGAACTGTATGCCAGGGTCTGGGGCACAATGTAGACCATGACAGGGTTTGAAACCCCACATACTAAGTCACCAAACAGTTATGGCACAGGGTTTTCATATTCAGAAATAAAATGGTAGAATGTGGCCCCAGAAGCTTCCTCCCTCATATTATGCCCCCAAGGATTAATTTGCTCACAAGGTCCATGCTGGTCTCTCACACATCCATCTAAAGCACAAATACACAAATAAATGATGGGAGACAAGGAAGGTACATGCATTTTCTATACATCCTGGAAACAGCCTTAAAGAACTTGTGATATGACCCTCCTTTTATTTCTTAAGAATTCTAAGAGACTTAATTCTAAGTAGCTTTCTTGAGCCTCGCTGTGGTCCAGTGTACCAGAAATATAACCCAGTTTCCATGACAGCCAATTTTATGTTTTGTTTGTTTTCTCATAGTAACATGCTGAGCCTAGGTCTCTATCTATGGCCAAGTTTGACCAAAGTGCTAGATTTGTTTTTAGCATATTTTTTGAGCTTACCAAGGTCTAGCTGGGAGGTAGTAACTATGTTGCCTGGGGAATACCCTGCTTGCCACCTGTTTCTGTAAGTTAAGTTGCATGGGACCTAGCAATGCCCATTAGAATTGGATTATCTGTGGCTGCTTTTATGCTCCTACAGCAGAGCAGAGTGATAGCAACAGAGACCTCCTGGTCTGCAAAATTGAAAATATTTACCTTCTTGGCCTTTGCAGAAAGCATGTGCTGACTCCTGGCATAGTTTCAGATAATTACACTCCTATGATCTTGCGTACTTCAATGTACTTCAACAGGAAAAACATCTGAGTCTGAGTACATTTGAGTGATCCCATGACAATATGATGTTGGATTAGCTTAAAGAGTCCCAGCAGCCCTCCTGCCATGCTCAGTCATCACCAGTAGTTAGAAGTTTTGTGAAATGAACCCATTAAGCTTGATTTCATGTAACATAAGCACAAATCTGTATTCAGGTGTCACATATAAATGAAATACTTAGGAGACTCAGACCAATTGTGCTATCAATCTCTTAAATTGTCTATTTTCTTCCCATCCCCTAGAACAGAAAATGGAGTTGAGTGCAAAGGTATAAGTTTCCCTGAGTTTTACACATGAAAATCAATATAAATATCAGATCTGATTACTTTCCCCTGACAACCATCTGTATCTTTTCTCATCCTTAGGAGACACCAACATCACCCTTGCTAAATCAATGTCTCTCTCTTCAAACCACTCCTACCATGCTGACCTCACATGCGTAGTCTGCCAAAATTATGCACCATAAATGGAGGTGTAGAAGCTCCAGTCAATTTCATTGACAAAAAGGGAAGAGAAATCCTGGAGCTGAGGAACCGGTACAGTTTTCTTGGTTACTCAGAAAATAAGCAACCAAGCCATATGTTCATTCTCCATTTTCCAGACACACTCACTCCTCCCAGTACCACGTCTTTGAACAACAGCTATGACATCCCTGTGTTTCATCAGCTTGGCCTAGAATAGAAAGGCAAGTTCCCTTCCGCCGGGTTATTCATGTGGGCAGGATGTTGGAACTCAGTTTCTCTTTCCTGTGCAAGATTTCTCTTTTGATGGAATCCAAGTTCCAGTAGCAGATTCCAGCTGTGGAGAAGTTCTTGAGCACGGAGGCTGTAATGAGCTACTCTTCGTCTGGAAGATAGCAGGACAGCTCTTTGGCATGATAAAAACACAAGTACCAGCAAGAAGATGCATTTCTCCCCAAGGATGAAAAGCCAGCGTGGAGGTAGGATGAACGCTTTGGAAACCAAAAATAGGAAATAAGGCATGCTCTGAGCACAGAAAACTGACCCTCCCTTTGTCCTTGGCAGACCCTGCATAATAAGATTATTGGGTAATCCTTGTTGCTTGTCCTAGGAGCTGCCTTATCAGAGAGACAGGGAGACATTTTACATTTGAATCTAGTGAATGCATTATCTTCTAGCTGCTTTTTTAAATTTTCATTTTCAGAGACAGGGATTTGTGGCTGTCTGAAGAGAATAAAGACCCAGGACCAACTCCCATGACACTACACAGCACCTTCTCATCATCCCCTCTTCAGGCCCCCACTAACCACAGAACTTCTGAATGCCTGAATTAATGCACAAAACATGCTGGGCACAGAAATGTCACCCAGCATCTCACCTGTTGTCAGAAGCTCTAAAGAGCTTTGAGGTCCCTTGAGAGATAGTGAGAACACAGAGGTCACTGTCACTGCAGTCTGCTAGTCTCCTCTGAGCCTTCTCTGGGTCAATTGTGGTCATTTTGGGGATCAATTGTTGTACCTCTCATGGTTGAGTTCTGGAAGGACATGGCCAGGGTTATATCTATACTCCTGGCTCTGTAGGGCCAACACCATGTCATTCTTTCAATGACCTCATCAATAAGAATATGAGACAGAAAAAACAAAAAACAAAACAAAGAAACTCTTGACATTCTTGGCATCCTGGACCATAATATAATTCACCTCCTTTGACCATAGCTTGCACAAAACAGAGAGCATGATTATATCAGACTTTTATAGGAGGTGGTTGTTTTTATTTCTTTGATATCTGGAGCCCAGGCTGTCTGCCTCCTGACTCAGTCTACTGAGAAATAAATAGGGTTATAGTCATTTCCTGTTATATACCAGGGTGGAGTAAAGAAATCAAGAGAAAATAAAAACAGGGAATCAAAAACAGGCATGGCACTGGCAAGGTAACTTAGGGGTAAGGGCACTTACTAGGAAACTAGGGGCAATGGGGCTTAGGGTGCAATGCAAAGGGAATCCCAGCACATATTATCCAGAGAGGTGATGGTAAAATGTCCATCAACATTGCCACGCTTGAGATTCTCTAAGAGAAACTAGACATCCGGGAAGATGTCTTAGTTTTCAAATGTCAGTATCATTCATTTAAATGATCTTTTTTTCTTTGATAACTACAGCTAATTTTGTTGAGTTTTCATGTGTTCAAGGAATTCATCTATGTTATTTCACTAAATCCTGCAAAAAGCCCCGAGACATAGATACTATCAATATCTCCAGTTTGAAGCAGGGAACTGAGGCTCAAAGAAACCAAACATCACCCACAAAGCCATGTACCTTGAAGGGGGTAGAGCCAGTGTTTGAATAGTACTAGAGCCTTGCTCTTTGCCCCTGTCCTTCTCCAAGGGACAAAGGGCCTTTGGTGCATAATTCTCAGAGAGATATATAAGTGGTAAGGTTCAGGTGTCTTGATCGTTTTTGTTTTATCTGATTGTATATTATTTATCTCCTAGAAGCCTGTCTTTTTCTGGTGAGAGACAGGAAGTGAGTAGATCTGAATGGGAGGGGGGACTGGTGAAAGTGGAGGGAAAACTATAATCAGGATATATTACATAAGAAAAGTTGTTGTTGTTTTGTTTTGTTTTGTTTTTTAAAGTAAACACAGGAACAAAAGAGAAGAAAGGAAAATATTTTAAAAAGTGATATCTTAGAATTTCCATTGCTATGACAAAATACCATGACTATGCTGCCTAGTCTTAGGTCAAGTTGACACACAAACTAGAATTATCTGCAAGGAGGGAACCTCAGTTGAGAAAATGCCTCTATAGGATCTTCCTGTAAGGCATTCTCTTAATCAGTGATTGATGGGAGAGGGCCCAGCCCTTTGTGAGTGGGGCCATCTCTGGACTGGTGGTTCTGCATTCTATAAAAAGTAAGGCTGAGCAAGCCAGGGGAAGAAAGCCAGTAAGCAGCACCCCTCCATGGTTTCTGTATCAACTTCTGCTTCCAGGTTCCTACAGTGTTTGAGTTCTGTCCTGCGTTCCTTTGATTATGAACAATGCCTTAGAAGTATAAGCTAAATAAATCCTTTCTTCTACAAAGCTTGCTTTTTGGTCATGGAGTTTCATTGCAATGATAGAAAACTTAACTAAGACAATGACCTAAAGTAACTTGGCTTATGCTTCTAAATCACAGTCCATCATTGAAGGAAATCAAGGCAGGAAGTCAAGTAGGATAGAAACCAAGAGATCAGAATGGAAGCAGAAGCCATGGAGGAATGCTACATGGTGGCTTACTCAGGTTGCTTTCTTACACACGCTAAGGTTACCTGCTTAGGAGTGGCACAGCCCACAGTCAGCTGGGTTCTCCCATATCAGTCATCAAGAAAATACTCTACAGACTTGTATACAGGCAAATCCCATAGAGATATTTTTTTTTTCAATTAAGATTCCTTCTTCCTGAGTTGGTAGAAGGACTGAGGAAACTGGAGGGGATTGGGACTCCACAGGAAGACCAAAAAAGTCAACTGACCTGAACTCTTTGGGGCTCCCAAAGACTGAACCACCAACTAAAAAGCATACCAGGGCTGGACCTAGTCCCTACCCCCACCCCAGCACATATGAAGCAAATGTGCAGCGTGGTTTTCATGCAGGTCTCCTAACAACTGGTGTGGGGCTTACTGTGACTCTGTTGCCTGCCTATGGATCCATTTCCCTAACTGGGCTGCCTTGTCTGGCCTCAGTGGGAAAGGATATGCCTAGCCCTGCAGTGACTTGAGGTGCTAAGAGGGTTGGCACCCAGGGGGGAACTCTACACTCAAAGAAGGAGAAGGGGAAAGGCACTGTGGGAGGAGAGAACTGGAAGGAGAAGGGTGGCTATGATTGGGATGGGAAGAAAGAAAGAAAGAAAGAGAGAGGGAGAGAGAGAGAGAGAGAGAGAGAGAGAGAGAGAGAGAGAGAGAAAGGAAAGAAAGATTCCTTCTTCCCAAATACCATGTACCAATTTAACATTAAAAATGGCCAGATGGCAAACCAGTGTGGGTGAAACAATACACTAGAGTCAGATTTACCAGAGTTATGGCTTTACAGTATATAGAGATGATCACTAAGAACATTTCTGGTTTAACTGTCTTGATATTTTATACCATTCCAAAGAATTCTTGAAAATGAAGAATCCTAAGGTTCCATAAAATAAAATTTGGTTAGGATCTAGTAGGGTGCATCTTAAAGAGCTTGAAGCATCATGGAGCTGAGAATCTACAGGACAGTAGCAATCCTACCTCTTGAGCCCATGGGCAGACACTTGACACTTGCTCGGGGTATTATTGTTGTTAATATAAAATAGCACACAAGATTTGCTTACAGGCTGGGGCAGCCATGTTGAAAGTGAGGAATGAGTTCAGGGAGGTGCTATAGAAATTGGGTTCTAGTTTCTTGTTGGAGCGGCGCCCACCAGAAAGCCCTTCAGTGCATCCAGTGACAGTGCTAGAAAGCCTGGTTCCCTCCTGTTTTTCATTATGAGCTTTTTTTGTTCCTTCTGAATGTCCTTCCCTGGGTCACCCCAACTGAACTATCTTCAAGGACACTACGCTAGGAATCTCAAAACTATCCTAACTGTATCATTCATTGACTAGTTCCCGTAAGGGAACTCACTGTACAATGAATGGAAGTTCATCATAATGGATAGACTTTGGGTCTCGTTGTTTCTGTGTGAGATTGATTTTGTTTGCAACTTTTATTTAATGAGGTTTCGAAAAAATGAATCCTCAGGTTCTAACACAATACAAGCCTCTTACGCCATCACCTTATACTTCCAATCTTCCCTTGCCTGCTCTAAACTTACACTGGTTCAAATGCCCTTTCATCCAGTGAGTCAGTTTGTTTTATATCTTTTGTGGGGGGAGGGGGGGGAGGGGGGCGAAGTACTTATATGTTTGTGTGTCTATGAATGCACCTGTACATGTGTGGATGTGTACACAGACGCCAGGGTTGTTGTTAGGCATCTTCCTCAGTCACTGTTTCAGTTGTTGTTGCTGTTGTTGTTGTTGCTGTTATTGTTGTTGTTGTTGCTTTGAAACAAAGTCTTTTACTGAACATAGTTTTTGCTGACTGGAGCTTCCTTATTTAGCTAAATTGGCTTTCCAGCTGCCTCAGCTTCCCCTGTGTATTATATATATACTCAATGTAGATGCTCAACATTTTTTTCATTTGGTGCTAGGGGATGAACTCAGGTTCTTATGCTTGAGTGGCAAGGACTTTACCAATTGAACCATGTCTCCAGCTCCAAATAACTGGTTCAACAAGTCTCTAAAGAACGTGCTGTCCTTTTGAAGTTTTATAGCTGGGATAACTGAGACTGAGAGATATTGAACAGTTTGTTCAGGATTCATTGGCAAATATCACAGACACAGATCCGGGCCATGTCAGAAGCTACAATTCCCAGACAGACACTGAATATGTCCCAAGCAGAAAGAACATGTATGCCTCTGGTCCCCTCAAGTAACCCAGCTATTGCCCCCAGCCATCCAATACAGGCACACTTATCCTCAGCTACACCTTTCCTTCTGACTTACCTGCAATGTGGACAAGGGCTTGGGATGAAGGCAGAGAGATTGAGCGTGGTCTAACCACCACCTAGTAGGGAAAGAGATGGAAGTAATCAGATCAGAATGAAGGCATCCTCCTTATCTTGAAAGCTGTCTTGGGTCTAGGGTATGGAGTACTGTTGGATCAGCAGTCATAGCCAAAGACGCATGAATCCAGCCCAGGTCTGGATTTGCAGAGAAGAATCTAGTTGAATCTTTCTTTTAAATAATCACATGCAATAAATTTTAGGGAATTACAGAAATTTCTTTGATCTTTGGTTCTTGCTATTCACTCGGCAGAGAATCCAAATGACAGAAGCCTGTGTATACTGAAGGTGCCCCATGTGCTAGACTCTATGGAGTCCCTCACTGATACCAAGTCTGGTTTCCTATCATAGCAACCCAGAATTCAAATGCCATCCTTACAGTCCTCCCACTAACAGGCACTCTTCCCTTAGAGAGGAAAGATGACTTTGATGATTTTGGTCCAGCTATTGTACAACAAAACAGGGATTCAGACTCAGCCTGATCCCTAATACAACCTTACATGCAATACCACAAGCTCTGAGATAATAAAGCTAGTATTTGCCAAGTATTTGCTATGTGCAAACACAGGACTGAATTTTTCAATCTCAGTGCAGCAATTAACCTATAATACCACCTATGAGGCTGACATACGATTAGCCTTAATTTACAGATGGTCAAGACACTGCTTCCAAGGTTAAAGTGATTTGCCCAGAGGCACCAGTTTGAAAGAAAGTTGAACCAAGGAGTAGAAAATAGATAGTTTGATTTCAAACAACCCCTTCTTGATATCATATTTTCTCTCTTAAATTCTTAGGTGAAATTCCCAGGTCCAGGAGAGTAAGAGATAACAGTGCAGGAAGTGAAGGGCTAGGAGCCAAAGGAGATGGAGGGCAGAGTAGGGCAGCAAGAGAAGAATCCAGAAAATAGGGATTCGAGAGGAGATTACTATAACTGACAACAGATAGGCTAAAGGAATAGCAGGACAGTTGAGTTAGCCTTCACAGGCGTATCCACTTATCTTCCTATGACCCATATTGCTCTAAGCCAGAGGACAGAGCCCTTTCTACAATGGAAAGAGAAATATTTGATGAAGAGACAGGGGCAGAAAGTTGTGCATCTCTGTGTGCCTGCCCTGAACCTTTTCTGCATGCCTTTTGCATTTTGCAGTAAGATTCAAAACCATAAATTATGTACAGCCAGAAAGCTAAAAGGGCAGGACCTTTCTGGAGTTCAAGTCTGAAGTTCAGAACACTTTTAATGACATAATTGTAAAACTCTACCGGAGTGAAAGCTTCTTTTTGAGTAAGAAACGCATTCTCAGACAGTGGCACAGTGTTTCTGTGTAGCCACAGCTCAAGGATCTGTGGGAGGAAGGAGAGGGAAGCCACAATGGCCTTGGAAAGGACAGATTTGCTAAGAGCCTGCAGCTTCCTCTCACCATCCTGAGAATGAGTCAGCAAGGCTTTTTCTCAGCATCAGGAGCCAGTTGGACCTAAAAACCTGCTCTCTGTCAGACATAATGTTAAAATTCAGATGATCTGTTATCTTAGCCCTCTTTTAAAAAAAAAAAAAATCTGTTTGCAAATACATGATTTCACACAATTAAATAAATCAGCCAGTACTAAATTGCATTCATTGAAAAACAAATCATGTCCCCAATCTTATTCTACCTTTTCAGGTCCCTCGAAAGAGACACCTGTTTCTGGAAAATTCTTATGTTTCCTCCCAAAGACAGCATCTGCTTAGAGAAGCTTCCCAATCTCTGTCTTGACTTGAGTTAGTTAGGAATAGTTCTAAAGCATCTTCTGTCCCTGATCTAACGTGCCCTAACGACATCACCTCAGCTGGGTCATTTGACTGCTCTAGGGCTTATCTTGATTGGTGAAATAGGGTGACCCACCTTTGTAGAGAGTTCTTATAAGAACTAATTGAGTTATTCAATGAAAATCTTTAAAGTGCCAGATGGCATAGTAACCTAAAGCATGGTAACAGCTCCTATACATGAATTTCTCCTTTTCTCATTCAAATAACAAAATACTCCGTGCTCTCTACTGAAGCTTGCATATTTTAACTAAGTGAAATTTACAAGGTCCCATGTGGTGGCAGGATGTGAGTACACTATGGATGCAGACATACCTGCTGAACACATTTACCACAGGTTAAAGTTGGGATTAGGGTTATGGTTGGGGTTAGGGAATAGGGGTTGGGATTTAGGGAGCTTCCATTTCCTAGTTATCATAACACAAAGAAGATATCAGTCATTGTATATGCCTGTATATGCAGTATTGCTGCAGTAGGTAAATTCTAAAAGCTTAGTGGCCTTTTAAAACAAAAGACTGTACCATGATAATAATTCTCCATGAAATCCAGATCATGTCAAACTTGCTTGAGACTTCTTCTTCCAGTCTTGACTCTAGGATCTTCCTATACTGAAGCTAAAAGTCTACATTCAGGACCTCTTCATTGCCAGCCTATAGGGAAATGAGGATTTTAGCAGCAACAGAGCACATGCCTGTCACTATTTCTTAAGCAAGGAAAGGCACCTCACATCTGCTCAGTCTATTGATGAGAACTCAATCATATAATGTCATCCTGACCACAAGTATGGCTAGAAAATATATTCTTGTAGAGTCTCCAGGAAAAGGAAACAGTGTGGTGAGGCCATAGGGTTCCCTGGGTCAAGGATAAATGCTAGACATTGATTGACCCAGAAGAAAATATTTTAAATCTGAAACATTTTACAGATTTGATACTCATAGAAGGATTCATGTATTATAGATGGATAATTTACATAAAGGAGATAATATAAAGTTCTTGTAAATTTGTTACTACTTTTAAAAGGATGGTTGTACTTTTTCAAATCACAATAATATATATAATATAAAATAATAATTGTGAATAATTACAGGATATAGAACGTTATCTATCAGTCAGTAGCAAATGGTACACATATAGATCCTAAGACTTATTAAGACAACCTCAGTGTCAACAAGAGCTTGCATGCCAAATGGCAGGGCATAGATAGTTGTCAAGATACTCAGGAGTTAGCGAAGGTCATTAGAGAAGTGGGTCATTAACAGGCATAGGATTGAATTTTTTGGGAGCTCCAAACTTGTCTTCTGCCTCACAGCCATATTCCTTCAGCTCTCTGCTGTCAGTGTGTCCTAAGCATCAGTGATCTACAAATGCAGCCCACTCCTGGCAGGAGTTCTTATTACTCTCAGCCTTCTCAGCCCACTCCTTCCCTCCCTACTGCTCCAATATCATTCATTTCACATGAAAGCCTCTTTACTTGCTTTGATCAGATCGACCTATTTTCTGCACATTTCACTTACCATGACCTTTTCCTTTGAATGGTTTTTACTCTGCCTGGAACACCCATCCAACCATTCTTCTTACATGTGCCCTCCTGTCCTTACTGTCTAGACTCCCCTCAAAAGGTGGGTCTCCCCACCTCCTTACTACAGGGCCACCCCAGCTACTCCCCATGGCCTTGATGCATCTCCCTCCAGATATGTTTCCCACTGTGTGTGTCAACTTTATTTCTTAACTGTGGGTTTATTCTCTGGCTCCCACAGCCAGAATACAAATTCTAGGATGACAAGGATAACATTTGTCATCTTTACCAATATGTTCACATTACCCAAAACCAAACCTTATATCTTCAACATTGCTCTCATGCTAAATAATTCAAGCCACGAATTTGAATTTGCTTCCTATCGTATGATACATACTATGACCCAAAGCAACATCTGTAAGAAAGGGTTTATTTTGTCTTACATTTCCTAGTCAAAATCTATTATTGAGGCAACTCAGGGAAGAAACTCAAAGCAGGAACCTAGAGCAGGAACCATAAAGGAGTACAGCTGACTGGCTTACACTTTGGGTCATGCGTAGTCAGCCTTCTTTATACAGTTCATGCCCACCTGCTGAGAGACAGCACTGTCCTCAGTGGGGTAGGACCTTGTACATCAATCATAAATCAAGACAATTCCCCACAGACATTGTCCATAGATCAATCTGATCAAGACAATTCTTCATTGAGTTCTCTTTTCGCAGAAAACTCTAGCTTGAGCCAAGTTGACAATAGAAGCTTACCAGCAGAGACATGGGTAATACCCCTCATCTATACAAAAAGGAATATAGAAATAAACAGTTTATTGGTTTACTGAAACCAATGGTTCCTAGCTAGAAATGAGTACCTTTGGCTAAAGTCATCACTACTGCTATCTAGCCTGCTAAAGGAACACGTATAGTATTATTTATTTGTAACTTCCACAGGAAATGTTTTGTTGAGAGAAGGTAAAGAAAGGGAAGAAAATGACATCTGTTTGGAAATAAAAAATATGTGAAAAAAACAGGCATCTCTAAAGGAAAAATGGTATAGGCTTGAGAAACTCTGAGAGCGTATTTTCTGAATGTGTGAAAGGCTACTGGCAAGTGTCCAACACAGGAAGGAGCCTGAGAAGGACAGATGGGCACTCCCTTCCCTGCATTGGAGCTTTGTCCATTCCATACACAGCAGCTGGAAGCAGAGGAAACGAACTGTTGAAAATATGGAACATCCTGACATATCATGGAGAGGGAACAACCACCTGTGGTGTTGGTTGAACTTAGCCAATTAAAATATGACATATGGTAACAAAATGCCTATCTTGTTGGTGAGCCCAAAGAAAATGACCAGTTAAAGTTGAAAAACTAACGTAGTACCTTGTGAGCACAGAGGATGAATACCAAGTTTAACTGAGGTACTGGTATGGGAAGGCTTCCTAGAAAGAGTATTTACACTGAGCCTTAAAAGAATTTGATCTGAAGAAATCAGATGCCATGGTGCTATCTATACTAATCAAGGTCTAACAGAACAGGCCTGAATACAGTAGTGCAAATGGATTTATTAGGAGGCTAACAAGATACAGTCTGGGTAGTCCAACAATGGCTGTCTCACAATAGTGAAGCCAAGAATCTAAGTCAGTTCCTGAGGCTGAATATCCCAGCAGTGCCTGCCTGGTGCTGAAGGTCTGGTGGCAGGGGGGTTCCTGGAGAGCTGCTAGTCATCATGTAAAGGTCAATGATTCATGAAGAATGATACCCCAGACTCAAATAGTATGTAAATGCAAAGAGTGCTTTTCCCCCCTGCAGAAGTCCAGCATGCTGGGGTCTCCCATTACCAAGATAGAGAGACAACTAAATGATTTTGCAGGCCTGACTTAAAGCACATTAGGGAATTCTGTGATAGGTGACCTCTATGTTAATCTATTGGGTCCATCTCTACAGACATTCCATTACTGGGATGTAGGAGGTAGAAACTTGCTGGGGAGGTCTGGAAACTTGCTGAGGAAGTCTGGAAACTGCTGCTGACCCATTGGCCTTGCCTCAGGACAGGTGGCAGGGCATATTCTGAGGCCTGAACTTGCCTGGACTTGCCCAGTTCTTAGAAACAGAGATTTAGGCCTAGTCTCCTTAACTACCAATTTGAAGCCTGTCACGGAATCAGTCTAGCCTTCTCAGTCAACCTGTGTGAGAAGGTTGTAGAAGTTGCTTCTAGTATTGGGGAAGAACCCTGCAGCAACAAGATAGTTGAACTTGCCAATGACATTGAAAGCAAGCAGACTGAAATTAAAGTTCCCTTCTTCTATGTCCTTTGATCTTGTCTGACTCCAAAAGTGCCAGCCATATTTAGGGTTAGTCTTCTTGCTTCACATATACGATCAAGAACAATCCCCCACAGGAGTAACTGGCAGCTTGTGTTTAGTTTATTCCAGATGCAGTGGAATTAACAACCAAGATTAGCAATTACAATGCCCCACTTTGGGGTATGACCTCAGGAGATAAAGCTGAGCACACATTGAAGAACAGAGATAGGTATCCCAGATATCTGGAAGTAGCATTTGGAGAAAAGCCACTCTGCTTGAACTCCCCTGGGCTTTACTCTCACTGCAGAGTGAAAACATTACAGTCAGTCAAAACATAAGAAAACTCAGCACAGCTGACATGAACACTAACATACATGACATAGTAGAGCTGATGTGGACATTAACATACTTTTAAGTGTTATTCTGTCTTTTGACACTGTTAAGCCATCACAAGCCATGTTTTTTCTCAAACAGAGAAGAGAAGGAAGATTATTAACACTCACTTATCACCTTGTCTACTGGGTATTGTTATACTAATTTTATTGACTTAACCTATTCCACAGTCATAGAAAACTGTAAGTGAATAATAATAATAACTTGCCTTCTGAGTCAAATACTTGCTAGAGAAAACTACAATTTTTTTCTCCACACTTCTCATAGGATTTAGAGAAATGCCCCTCAAAGTGTGGTGTGTTTGAGTCTCAGATGAAGTTTCTAAGATGAAACCAGATTCCGTATATCTGCGATTTGGCCTGAGACTGACTTCCGGAAGTCCTATGCCACTGGCTTAAGGACTACATTCTAAGTAGACAGATTTCCCTATGGCAGGAGAAACATTCTACTGGGAGGCTCATATGCTGCAGACTTCTGCTTCCTCAGATAGAAAAGTCATAGCTTAGAGAGTATACTGGCTTATCCATGGCACTGACCCTCACCAAGAACAAAGGTCAGAGCAATGTGACATAATGTGACATGATTAACTCCTGAGAAGGTTCTCTCTTTAGATCTGAAAGGGGAAGTCTCTTCAAAACCATCTTCCAGAGGCTGTGACTGTCTAGAAGGGGGCTGACTGGAAGGAGTAGCTTCATCATTCACAGGTTGCTAGAGATCAGCAGTTAGACCTCCAGGATTGCAGAGCTCACATCAGCCTGCTTCGTTACTATCTCAGACTCAGAGACAGTCTAGGGAAAGGAGTCGTACTGAATAAATACTATCTTAACATCCCTTTGAAATGAAACTCAATGAGGACAGTGAAGAGGCCCCAATATATATATTTAGGAACTTGAAACAATAAAGTACTCAGTAAGGAGAGAAGATGGTGAGACAAAGTCATATAGAGTCATCCACAAGGTCTTGGTTCTACCTGGCATATGTATGCCTGTCTATATTAAAACCCAGGATGTTGTCTATCCATTGGCTTTATATTTATTGGAGGGTTATAGCATGAGGGTACTGAGTTCCCCACACTGTAGACAGAAAGTAAAGGAAACATACCTATTTCATATGCAAAATAAACATGCAGCCAGAGAACATGAGAATACTCAGCCATGCTCCAAACCCTCAGTCATGAGATCTCTTCCCACTATAAAGTTACAAAGATCATTACTGCTTGAGAAACGAAATGGAGATGTGATTGGAAATATCATGCCTTGGGTGCGTGAGCATTATTCCTATGATCAATCACCCAGATTGAATTGCTTATCTGTACATCTGATTGTCTTTGCATTATTTAGAAGCTATTTAATGGCATCCCACCTGACAGCGTGCATCCAACACATGCCAGAGAGATTTAGGGGACTCAGAAACATCTCTTTCTAATTGTTTGGACAGGTGTATTGATTGTACTTTCCTCTTTCAAGGTTGTATACAGTGCTTTCTTTCTTTATATGCAACACACATACACTCCCTTGTATGTGTGTGTGTGTGTGTGTGTGTGTGTGTATGTGTGTGCGCATATGCTCATGCATGTAGAAAATAAGCTATGTCAAACACAGTAGTAGAATTTGCCCATTCTAAGCAGGGACTAGTTTCCAGAGCCAAGAAATCAAATGGCCATGTCCTGATTTCAACATGGCTGCTAAGCCTACTTCCCACATGAAAGTGGAAGGAATCTGCACTATTCAAGGTAAGTAAAATGTTTATAACATTTAGTTCCTCTGTCCCAGTCCTGGGAGCATGGACCCTAGTACTGAGACTGTGTTCTAGGCTTATAAGTGCTTAATATGCCTACCAAGAGGCTGATTGAACTTCCCAGAGAGAAACAGGTAATGAGGTTGCTTGTGGGTGCTTTAGCTTTTCTTTCTCCAGAACAGCAGGCAGGAGCTGAAAAGCCATGTCATTTGGCATGAGACCGTGACTAAGAGGCCTACTGTGGCAGAGTCCACCACTCAAAAGCCCTCTCTCTTTAGGTCCTCACCTTACCCACACTATTGCTTTAGTTACATTACTGGGCTTTCTCGAGTATTAACCACACAAACATGTTAAGTAAAAACATTAATACATGATGCCTTTTTGAGCTTATATTTGGTTCTTAAAAAAAAACAAAAAGGCTGTGATGCACTGTGTATCTTTTCCATGAGAACTATTTCTTTTTTTTCTTTTCCCTTATCAAAATTTATTTTCCTGTCCTCTTTTCTCTCCCAGCCTGCCCTTAAAGGAGATTTATGTGACAAGCTAATGCCTTGAGAGCAGCCCTACTGGATGTTTAAGCCTTGATAGGGAAGAGCAGCCATGGCTTCAGGGGTTCTGAGCAACCCCCTCCACACCCCCTGCTCCCACTCAGGCCATTTCGCTCAGAATGCCAAGCTTGTGTCTGTCACAGGGAGATCTCCAACTCAAAGCAAGGAAAGTTGGAAAGACTGGAGACTAGCAAACAGCTTTTTCAGAATGACATTTTGATGAGTAAATTAATCTGAAACCACTGACTCTATTCTCTGGATGGTTCCAAGGTAAAGCTCGGAGAAGGAGAATGACAGCCATTTTTCCAGCCAGGAAATCCTTTGTCAATAGTTACTGACATTTTGATGAACTCACAGGTTTCTTGACTTCAGGCCCACCCATGGCTGAACCAGTAGTCATGCTCCATTTCCACAGTTTTACTCCATACTGCAGTCACCACCCCTTGGCTGCTTTTCCCTAAGCTCAGCATTAGTGCTCTTTCTAGGACATGGCTGGAGGTGTCAGAAAGTGCAGGCTGAGCAAGAAGGTACCAGGGTCTCTGAGAGATTCCAGGGACTTTAGGGGAAGATAGCCAAGAAGGTGCAGGAGGTCAGGTCTGAGTTAACTGGGCACCAAAGCAGAGGATCAAGGAAGGATCAAAGGTGTTGGCCTTTGTAAAAGAGGAATAGGTGCCTGGGCAAGGCCATGAAGTGGGAAGCAGCAAGCAACTGACTCACAGGTCAGCTGGTACTCCAAGGCTCTACTTGATTTCATCTCTGAATATATTTACAAAGGTGTCTAGCATGTCCCTTGCTGGCTGGTCCTAATAAGGGGAAGATGGGCTATCTTAGCACTCACAGGGAGAAAAAGGATAGCCTGGTAGTGACAGATTACAGTATATGAGGGAAATGTGGCTAATAGAACACAACCCTCCAGAATAGCCACCTGTCTATTAGTCCCAGGCAGTTTTGTAGTAATTTACATTCCTCTTAGAGAGAGGAAGAGAATTGGGATGCTCCACTGGTCAAGGAGGAAGCTGAAGACACATAATCCTCTCCGTGAACAAAGAACTCCTTCTTCTACAAGCTTTTGCACACATAGACACACACGAGGGGGGGGGAGAAGAGAGAGAGAGAGAGAGAGAGACTCATTTTTCAGCCAGTGAGATGTTTTCGATCATAAAAATCTCCTCACCCTCTTAAAAGGTATCAAATGTTGTTGGAGATCATTGCAGTGGAAAGCATCCGTAAAGTATCAGTCCAACGCCCAAGGATGCAAAGCCCAAGTCTCCATTTGCCCCACCCACCCTACTCTTAGTCTTTCCTCCAACCCATCTCCTCAGGCCTATTTATTTTTAGTGGCAATAAAAACAGCTGTGATCTAGGGAGTTGATCTTTTGAATACATTTAATTAACTACATTTTTAACTACACTCTTCTAGACTTTGACTGGAGGGGATGGAACTATTTGTCTTGCAGATGACTATCCTGACTCCTGGAAAGGTGAAGAGAAGAGAAAAAAGGGGGATACCAATTCTTACAGCTCCCTATCTCCTTCCTTCATCTACTGCTGATGTTAACGGTACCATTCTGGACCATGGGAACTATTATACATACCAGATTGGTGGCCTAGAGAGGTGAGACATTGTGGAAAAAAGAAATCCAAGCCAGCTAATAGTGAAGTACAGATTCAGAAAGAGGCAAGTATGTGATTATTAGTGTGAGCGTATGTCTATTTATGTGATTATGTACACATGTATATCTATGGGTATACAAATGTGTATGTTTGTACATACATGCATTTGTGTATGCATCTGTGTGTATGGGCATGTACTGTGCTTGTGTGTGGACACATGTGGGCATGTATATGTTGATGAGTACATGGACACTTGTGAATGCAAAGATTTGAGCATGTGTACTGTATGTCTGCATGTGAATATGTGACATTATGTATATGGGTGTTTGTGGGTATATGGATGTGTATGGGTCTATATGTATGCACATTGTATGAGTATGTACATGCGTGTGAGTGTGTGGACTACGTGTGTACATATGAATGCGTGAGGTTACTGTGCATGTGTATGACTATATGTATATGTGTATTCATGTGTGTATGTGTGAGCATGTGTGTGTTTACTTTACATGTTTGTGTCTCTGGAAAAGGGCAGACAGTTCTGCCGTCACTGCTAGTTTGGCCTGTTGCCTCCTGCAGAGTGATAAATGAAAAGGGGACAAAGCAGTCTATTTTTCTGCCTGTATTTTTCCATCCATTGTTTTTTATTAAACACTGATTATTAATATTAGAAGTGGAACACTGCCACAAGAAGCCATTTGCAGTTAATAAGGCTGTCACCGCTGCCTGGGGAGTTAATAGAAGGCCAGCAAAGCCATGTGAGAACAACTTAAGTGCCACGTTCACTGAGTGAGTCAGAAGGAAGGGCAAAATGGGACACCTTGCCAGCTCAATTCTGCTCACACACACTGGCCAGGGATCCCCATTCCCTGCAGGGACTGGGATCATGCATGGATGCACACAGCTGCTGGGTCACAGGCCAACTGGGCGCACTGAAGTAGGGGAGCATCCCTTCCTGCCTGCAGCTGTAAAAACATTGGCCAGGCTTCCAGATAGGCCTAGCTGTTCTGCCCCCAAACACAAGGGCTGCAGTCCCCAGGCCTGACCTCACAGCAAATGGTGAGGATATCAGTACTATGGCTCCACCTCGCCCAGGGGTAATGTCCAGCTTCAGACTGGGAAGCTGATTACAAATGAGCTTATAGTGACAGGTCTTGAGATTTGGGGGCTGCCTACATCTCTCCTTCAGATGGAACAACACTAGGCAGTAAGGTGAAGTCCTACCTACTAGTCCTGATTGAAATGGCCTTTTCTGAACTAAAGGAAGAAGGACTGATCCTGTATATGTATTCATCCCTGGGCCAGGGACATATAAGACTGAGGAACAGTACTTCTCTCTCCCAAACAACAAAAGCAACACACACACACACACACACACACATGCATGCACACGACAAAGAAGCCATCTTCTTGGTGAACGGAATGGGAACATTTTTTAAGTCACTACCCTTGAGGTTAGTGTGAATGCCAATCATACAACTATCAAAAGATACAATGGCCATAGTGAAAGGGTAGGAACCATACTCTGAAGAATTGGAAGCATGAGATTGAAGGTGAGTGTGGTGTACATTCATGCCTGTGGAATCTGAGGGGTCATTTTCATATGTCTATGTGGGGGGGGGTATCTGTGTGTATATTATTGGTACAGAGTAACAGTGACATGAGTCTCTCTTTCTTGTCCTGTGCATATTTCCTTGCAATGAAAATCTAGCCTGAACCCTTCTGGGGTGGGCTCTGTCATGAGTGCTTCAGAGATGCAGAGTTCTGCAGGCCAAGGAGAAGAGAAGTCAATCCGATCTGAAGAATGTAAATGAAATGCACTCATCTTGACAACAGCAGCACTTCAAAGCTCCAGGGAAACCAGAAATCCGAGGATTCCATCTCATGTGAGCCATGGCTGACTGTTCTATGGAATGCACATTGACTTATCTTTCTCTCTACGAGATGATGTTCTGCCTGCTCTGTGAATCACCCAGACTCTATTAAACATATTCACAAGTTTTTCAAATGCCAAAAGGAAGTATTTGGATCACAGAGATCATTCCCTATGAAGTGCATTTCATAGACCTAGCAATGTACCAGCATGAAATATTGTCAGCACAACACCTGCTGGATGCCAGGTGAAGAGCTTATAGGAAGAGAGTAGCATATACCTTTTTGTTCTCTTTCTGTTCAGTCAAACAATGGATACTTTTCAGCCTATAGATGATACAAACTCAAAAACCAACCCTCTAATTCCCTAAAATCTGTGGTTCTTGACATTGCCAGCCAATCAATCTACTATGACTTTGCCTATCTGGGACATGGCAACAACCAGAACTGGACACTTAAAAGGATACAATGAAATCTTATAATGGAGAGAGAGAGAGAGAGAGAGAGAGAGAGAGAGAGAGAGAGAGAGAAACAGACAGAGAGACAGAGACAGAGACAGACAGAGACAGACAGAGAGAAAAAGAAGTTTCAATTACTTTAGGTTCCTTTCTGAAATGCACATTATATCAGTAAATTGCCATGTCCCAGACTCCAGTACATCTACTTTAAGTATCCAGCAATATCCCCCCCCCCAAACCCATGGATAGACTGGATCTATTAACTATATGATAAGGAGAGACAAGGACAGGAAACCAGTTCAAGAACAGAATCACAGTGTCCTTGAAAAGAGCTAGGAGATAAACAGATGTTAAAATATCTCATGATTGAAAAATGCACAGAATTAAAGCAGGAAGTAGGATGTATAAGCTATGGGAGATTATGAATGGAATGGACAGAGGAGCTCCTAGCCAAGACTCTCAATGGGAAGCTACAACTGACTGTCTCAGCTTCCAGAGTTGGTTTCTGTTGGGCAATTGTGAGTGCATGCTTTGATGTTGTTTTGCTATTAACTGCTTTTCTGTTCACGAATCACTATTGATTCTTTTATGTTTGCTTGATTTCTTTTACGTTTGCTTGATATATGCTTAATAAACTCACTGATTCAGAGCCCAGTAGTACAGATCACCTTCCCTAGGAAGCCAAACAAAGAATAACTTGGAAGGTAGAGCAAGCTTCCAATGGTAGTTCCAAGGATTAGCTCCAGAGTACACAACTCAAGTCACATCTCTGCTGTAGTTAATCTCTATGATCTTATATAAGTAGCCATATGGATTACTCTGTAGCCCAGTATCTTCCTTTAGAAATTCTTTGTGGGCCTGTAATAAGAATGATACAAAATAATATAAATCAATCAAGCCTAGATAATAAAGAGCTATTGCTACTGACTCACAGAGAAGGCTAGAGAAGATAATAAGTGTTTACCTTGAATACCTCAGGCAAGCAGGGATGATGAGTTGCTCTCCAGGGAATCTATGTCTCATATAATGAGAAAGCAAAGCATCATATTTTGATGAGGAAAGATCTGATCTGCTATGCTCTGAAGTCAGACTTTAGAGAAATAATGTTTCTGCTAATGTAGGGATGGGGCACTTGAGATATTTTCTGTGGTTCCCATCTGGGGAGGTGCTCCAGTACTTCAGGTCTACTCCAGGCAGTGCTGTCTTATAAATAGGATGAGAAAACCAAATCTTCACCAGGAAATTGACCATTGACTTTCAGAATCTCAAAGGCTTTTCTAATGACTACAGGCAAAACTTGGATATTGGAGAAGGAAGTCCTTGGCTACTTGAGAATCTAAGAATACGTGTCAGCCTAAGGTCTCCAGGGAACTCTGTCAGCCAGCTCATTTTGCATCTGATGGGTCTCAAGCACTGATCAAAACAAGTAACAGGGGCCAAGTGCTACTTGTCTAGATGGCTGACTTATCTGGTGCACTTGTGTTTTCTTCTTCATTGTCTTAATTTTCCATGCACACAATGTTGACCTTCTTGGAAATATGTTAGCCTGGCCATGCATTGTCTGTCAGTAATGCTGACCTAGGGAAGGCATGAAAAAATTAGCTCTGGATTGGTTCTGGAGAAAAGATAAAAATAAACAAGCAAAACTAGAGAACTGATCAGTATCTTCTGTATGGAGAGGGAACATAAAGTTCTGAGGTCATCCAAGCTATGATACTCTCAGAGTAGCCAGAGCTTCTGGGGAAGGCAATGAGTTCTGCTACCATGGCATCATCACCATAATGGACTATATTCTCTAAAACCATGACCCAAATAAATATTTACTCACTTAAGTTGTTTTGTAATAGACAACTTATACATTCCAAGTGTGTCAGTGTATGGATGTAACTGATCCTAGAACTAACTCTTCTGTAAAAACTGATAACCTGGTAGGGTCTGGCAATATTTTCTCCTTGGAGTAGGTCATACCCTCTTTAACCAGAAATGTCATTATGACCCAGTCGGATCTGTCTTGTCAGCTTCTTTGACACTCTCAGCCTTAGCTCCTATTCAAAATGGCTGCTAGCCTAGAGAGAGCCATGATCTGGAGAAGAGTGGTATGAAGAATTGCTGTGCTCAGTCTGGTTCAAAGTTCATTCAAGCATGGCCTCTGCTTTCTAAAAGCAAGCAATTCAGGTAAATGACTGAAATGCTTTCAGTTGCAAACTACCCCAATGCACTTTGTGAACCATTTTTAAGCACTAATACATTAAATCTGCAATAACCCAATAGACAGTTGGAGGGTAAATTAAATTATGATCTTTTTATATAACTAGTTCCTAGTTTAAACAGAAAGTAGAGAGAACCAAAATTTTAAGACAAAATGTATCTAAAGCTTACAGAGTTCTCTCAGATCTTCTCATTTTCCCCTGTTAGTTTGAAAGTACAAGGGATTATTTTGTTTCTGCTGGAGAGTGCCCTAGCCTGGCTCTCAGCATCTTAATAAACACACAAGCAAGGTTAAAGGCTCAGGACCCTAAAAGGACTCACATTAACACAGGATCAAAGTCATGAGTAGGGTCACCAGGGCAAGCAAATGGCAAAGCAGGAAGCCAGGCACCCTTGGTCTCCCCAGCAGAGCTCGGGAGCCAGCCTCCTGAAGACACTGAAGAAGCTCTCTGACAATAAAAAGACACAGAGAAAATACAAATTAAATAATATTGTAAAGATGGGGATGTATAGAACTAAACGAGAGGCTATAGAATGATTGGAGGGGCCACCATACTGATTCAGTCTAGAACTGGAGAATCTCTTTTAACTTTCATATATACTATTGGTTGAAGGAGGATGCCTGAAATTTTGTGATAAAAAGGAGTCTAAGGCCATTTGAGATGTGACAAAAGAATTAGGTCCTTGATTTCTACTTGGGCAAACACTGATTTTTCGCTGGCCTTGCATGGAGCAGGTGGTGGATTGACTTTAAGAAAGAAATCATTCTAGTTGAAGGTGGGCCTTGTGATTCTCACTTACAAATTAGATTTCATTTCAAGGCATACGTTGTGTCTTAGACCTGGAATATACTGGACTCCAGGGCTGCAAAAATCTTTTCATGCCTCATGCCCAGCTCACAAATATCCTGCTTAGAAATTTCTTGGTAATACGATAAATCCAATTGTTTTCCTATTGTCATCAACTTTTAAAATCTAAAGTATATAAACAAATAGCATGTCCAGTAGAAACCTCTCCAACGGTCATGCTGATCTCTAGCAAGGATCTGGAGTTACCTGTGCAGTATGATCCATGCAGTGTCTTTATCTGTTGGAAACCTTAGTGTCATCACACTGTTTATGAAAATGCATTCTCCCCATTAAAGTGGAGTTGGGCTTCCTTCACTTGTAAGTTGAATTTATAATCAAGGCTCCTACAGAGGTTTAAAAGTCAGATGTCTTTGCATTGGAAAAGTGGCTGTTTCTTGTCCTATGTCAGGGAGCTGTCTGGACTTAGATGAAGCAGGACCTATCTATCCCCATCCCTTCTATGGCAGTGAGGTCAAGGTCATCACTGTATTTTAATAGTACAAACAGCTCTGACACAGGAGGCTGGAACACATCCTCAAAGTTCATGGAGGACCCAGGAAGGCGGAGCAGGAATTTCTCAACAACCTTTCTGGTTTCTTCTTTGTTTACCCTGGCGGGAGTATGCCTGGTTTTAGGAAGCCTTGAACTAGTAATAACTCAATATATTGTTAATAAAAAATTACTATTAATTCCATAAAGAGCAGAGCCAAACCATGTAAGAGGAAACAAAGGAAAAAGAGATGGAAAGAAGGAAGGAAAAGATGGAAGCAGAGAAGAAGGGAGGGAGAGAAATATGAGCACAAACAATGGCTATGTAGATTGAGCTTAGTCCAGAAGAGAAATCCATTTCATAGACCATTTGGCTTCCTCTACCCTCCCGTCCTTCACCCACCACCTCAGTCATTGAGGCCAGAAAGGATGAAGATGAATCCCTGTCTTCAAAAAAGTCTTCTCAGAATGACATGAACTGGGTTCTGGACTGCAGCTGAAGAGTCTCCCTATCAGAGAACATTCTCCATGGGAACTTCCCAGGGAAGAGTCAGAGTCCTGATGTACCTGGAGGCCTGTAAGCATTTACACTCTCGCAAGGGTCTATTAGCCACCTTCTGAGCATCCCCAAACCAAAGTTAGCTCAATGTTTGAACCAAGGCTGCAGTAAGCTAAGGCAGAACTGTCCTGGGGAGCTACAAAGCCACTCAGCATAAAGTTTTGAAAAGTGTTTAAGGGTGAGGGCATTCTCATGCTGCAGTTACACAAATCAGCATGTACTGTGCTTTTCAACATAAGAAACATATACGTATTGCTAAATATTTATATTCAAATATTCTCAAATTTCCCCAGTTCATAAAGTAAACCTGGAAGTTTCCTATCTAAAAGGAATGTCATATTCGCCCTAGCTTATTCTTAGCATATTCAATCAAAGCTCTAAAATATGAAGATTATCACTTCCAAATTCTAATGCTTAAAGTCTCCAGTTACAGCTCTTAGATGCTATAGTCCAGAATGATAGGCAATGACTAAATGACTAAGAGGCTCAACCTCATGTTCAATTAAATTTGCTCTCACTACAACTTACATTATGTGATTATACACACACACACACATATATGTATATGTATATGTGGGAAAAACAAGCCTCTTAGGGATTTCGGAATCTTGCCTCTGTCTCTTTTTAAAAATAGATCTTTATTTTTATATTAAGGATTTCTTTTGTTTTTTTTCTAAGCTGTCTTCCTTTGCTATCTCTCCCTCTCCCCTTTTAAAATAGAGAATCAAGGGTAGAACTGGTGACATAGTTCATAAGAGGTTGCTTATTTATCAACACATACATGCTTGCCTGTCCATTCTTGCACAGGTTTAATCCATGAACAGAAAAATCATGGATAATTTTCTCAATAGAAAGTACTCAGACCTAAATGTTTTTCCATCTACTTAGTGTCTACTAATTTCCATTAATAAAATGCTCCTTCACCAACTGTGAATTCTCATTATGTAAAATTCTAGTATATATGACTTTAATTCTGTGTACTTTTAACACATTAATGAGAATTGTACTCTGAGCACATAAAAATGCAATCCATTCTGAGTTATTAAGTAAAAGTTCCCTGAAATATAGAGTGAAATTACATGTAGAAACAAATCCTGCCACTACATATTATTGGGTTGGGTTAAATGAAAGATTATCAGGTAGCACATAAAACAAATCATGCTTTTATAGATATAAAAAACATGGGAAAAGGAATAAAAGAACATAAACCAAAATGTATAATATTACATATCTGACAATAGTGGTAATAATTTTTCAGTGTTTCCAGTTTTTATTCATTTGCATGGAGAATATGTGAGTTATGTACAAGAGTAGCTGATGGGAACATTAGAAGCTTAGTGGGGAACCAAGCTATGTGAGCATGCTGGTCCTAATTTTGTCCCCGAGTACCCACCTGAAAGCCATGTTGTGGTGACATGTGTCTGTAATCCAATCCTGCACTGAGTAACTGAGAAACAAGCGAAGTCTACAGGGCTTTCTGTACACCAGCTGACTGTGCAAATCTCTCCTCAGTATTAATACATAAAATACACGGGGAAATCTGAAGTATTTGGGTAAATAATTCAAATACAGAGCCACTTCCTGCCACCTGGCCTGTGTAATGATCCCAGCCCTCATACTTTTGGAGAACCCCAGATGAGAGGGACCCCAGGAGCAGTGACTGGACCCATGGCACTTTTCAGACTTGGAATGAAAGAGACAACAAAACAACATTGTTCCCTTTCAAGAAGCATGACAATGTCAGTCTCCTAGACATCGTACACACAGCATTCATTTCTGTCCTTGCTGTTTGTACCTCCAGAAAAAATATCATTTTATTTTCTCTCTAAAGGCATCTATTTAGCAAACATTGTACATTTTGAAAACTAAACAAAAACAAAACAACTCCCAATGGGGAGCAGTTATAAAATGATTGAACAAAGTGAACCATGTTTGGGAAGAAGGGCTCCTTCTGGGTCCTGTGTACTTGACATGTTGGTGTGTAGTAAACACTTCTACTATGTACTGATGGCGAATGATCATAGTCAACCAGATGGCAGGAATCACTAGCAAAACATATCTGAGGAGAGATGCCTTACCCTCATCATATGAGCTAGGAATTGGAATTAAATAAAGAGGAAAATGGGTGAAAGCCAGTTGGGTACTAGCAGTCATCTTCCTCTCCTTCCTGCTCTGCTGAGGTATGAGCCAGCAGCTTCATCCATCTGCTGCTCCAGCTGCCATTCCTTTCCCCTATGTTGGACTGTGTCTTCAAACCAGGAGCCAAAATAACCCCCCCCCCCTTAAGTGGATGCTATTAGGTATTTTGTCACAGTAATGAATAAAGTAATACACAATCTTCCATCTTGGTCCCAAGTCTCATTAGATTTTTAGTGCAGTGCTAACCTCATCAGAAAGACCTCTCATGATATCACTTGTCTAAATAGTCCCCTGGTGACCAAGGTCCTAGTTTAGCTCTGGCTGAAGTTAAATATTGACTCATATAACTATTTTTCTGTCTCCTAAACTCATTTCTCCATCTTAAAAAAACTTCAGAGATTATGTTTTATGATCATCTCATCTTTGGTGCATAGAGGAGAGCATACAGTGAATTTTCTTAAAGTAAGTGGTTGACTTAATATCCAGTGAATATTAATTAGTGCTCACTGTATTCAGAAACAGCAATAACACATCTTTCTATTCGTAGCTTATGCCATGAATTTGGACACTGGAAACTGAGTAGAAGTTCTGAAGAAGAGTCAGAAATTATGTATTTTCCTCTAAATTATATTGTGGAAAAAAATAGGCAGAAAAGTTGCAAGAACAGCATAATGAAAACTTAGGTACCTTTAACCTAAATAATCTGCCAATTATTAAAATGATCTCTTTCTATTTCCATGGAAACACATGTACATATATAGGCAGAAGTAGATACATATAGTCACATACATACTTACATATAGATATATAGAGATATAGATATATACATAATATATATGTATGTATACACATACCTACTTGATGTTTAGTCATTGAGAAGTAGTTATAGGCACTGTGACATGAGGTTATTAAGGACTTAAATAGGTATCTCTAAAGAATAAGGATACAGTTACAAAAGCCCAGTACAGCTAATGCACTTGGAAAGTACAACACTACAAACGCCATTTCCTCCTAAGTTGTTAGGAGTCATGTCTCCCTGACTGTCCCAATGCTGCCCCTTATCATATGAATTCTCTTTGGCTAAGCTCAGTGCAGCTGGCTGACTTGACCCATCTGCCTCTTTTAATCCCGAGAGTCCCCAGCTCTTGGTCATTTATAACATCAATTCCTTCAAAACTGAATTCCAATCATCTTGTTGAGCATCTTCCAGCACATCTTGTTCTGGTGTCATGGCTTTGACCAGAATATTCACGAACTAACCATCATCTTCCTTGTCAAGCCACATCAGGTAACCCAGAAGCAGAATGGACTCTTGGCTTTACCATCATGCTTACCACGACTTTAGGCAATTATCACCATCACACCATAGAGACTTGATTTTTGCATTTATAAATGAAGATAATAATGTTATCTTCATTGTGAAATGTTTAGATTTAATAATTGAAGTTCTCAGGGAAAAGAGACAGGATGGTTGGGAGTTCAAGACCAGGTATCTAAGAAGAATTTGTTTCCAAGAAGTCAATAGATTAAAAAACCTAGATAAATAGATAAACCGTGAGTTTTAGGACAGAGACTAAGTCTAGCCCTATTTACCAGGTTTGTAACCTTCAACAAGTTCCTTGATCTCCTCATACCTCAATTTCCCCGTACATGTAGAATAGAGTGATAGTAACTCTCAGGGATTTCATGAGGATTGAAGAATTCACATGTGCAAGTAACTTGAGGGACTGCAGAGCAACAAATCAGTGAAGCAAACATTAGCCATTTTCCTTGTCATTGGCAAACTGCAGGTGATATCACAGAGTAAAGTTATCATGGTGTGACCTTTGAACTCTAAAGCTATTTCTGCTCTTTGTCCCTGAGATGCTTTGTAGTCTTCCTCTTACAGCGTTCCTACCTTTCCTTTCAACTGTCAGGAAAACAGTGTTTGTTTTGTTATGATTATCAGACAATCTATTATTGCCCCTGTGGATAACAAGGCCCCAGTCACAGAATCGAAATGCCATGCTTCATAGATTTGAGTATAATGGGTAAGGGGCTAGTTCTACTTTCTTGTTTCTTTTGATTTTTCTCCCTCAATTTAATGCTAGGCATCTGGGTAAACATTCATCTAAAGTATAATGAGCCAAAGACTCTGTCATCTGGTCAGCTAGCACAATGGCCCACAGAGTAGTCTAAAAGATGGTGAACATCTTCATAAGGCTTTATTGTAAGTAAAGAACATCCCCATCAATATCGCCAAGCACCAAGGAGTGTCCCTCAAATCAGTGTCCAACTTGACCTCAGATCCCTAAAGTCAACAACAGGTAATCAAGGATCTGTGGCCCCAGACTCAGGAGAAGTCCAGGTTCCGGTGACTCACCATTACCATACTTCCTATCCTACTGTGTCTTTGACCTTTGTCTGGCTGGGGCCCAGCAGCAGATGTAATTTACTGCCTTACCTGGTCTCCATAATATGTCTCTGTCTTTGGCCTTGGTTTGATTCCATCTGTGTTTGGTTGCCCAAGTTATTCTCACTCCATCTAGTCCATGCCCATCCCCTGAGCCAGCCAGTAACTGCTCCAGCCTTCCTTCAATTCCAGGAAGGAAAATGGATGAATGCTTCCTAGGAAAGAATTCACAGATGCTATGTTGCAGCTTCAGGGTCTTTGACACTACAAGTGGTCAATATTCAGCTTACTGTATCTACTTCAGTGCAATCCACATCTAACGATACTGAAAATGAATTTACAAGGGAAATAGGTCTGGGGTGGCTTGTTAAGCCTTTCAGTTTCTCAATCTTACCAGAGTCCAATGTGACTCTATCAGTAGCAGTCTTCCTTGTTAAACATTTTACTAAAGACATCACCACTAAAACACCTCTCTGTTGCACATGTGTCCCCTCCACAGGGTTGGTCACCCTTGCTGAGATGGACATTTCAATAAATTTTCCTCTGACTTTCTCTCCCTTTGTTTAGGAAACCTATAAAAATATTCCCATATTTCTTGTTCTTGGTGAGGCTGGAATGAACAGTTTAGAAGCCAAACTCTGAAAAGCAATGGCCAAAGCAGAAAAAGACAGGCAGAAATCTGGTAAGAGGGGAGAAAAACATAACAAAAAAGAGTCTAAAATGATAGACTACAACTAGGGTGACCAAACCGGTGGTGAGGAATGGGTTTGATCATAAAGTATACAATGAGAAGACCTTTCATATATCTAAAAGCTCCAATTCAATTAAAGCCCGCCTTTTATGTGTCAGACGCTGGCTGGCTGATGTAAGATAGAAAGATAAGACATAATTTCTGTGCCCTGGCATGGATGGGAGGCAGACATGTTATATTTATTTTTGAAAATGCTATGACTGTTTATTCCTTTGTTTGGCATTGCAGGCCCGAGAAACTAGCCTGCCAGAAACTGGAGGAGGACGTGAAGTTTGCGGCATCGGTTTGAGCAGCAGAGATGGTTGGACTAGCAAGAATCATGGTGGCTGCTGAGATGTGTCGCTAGATGATGGGCCTTAAGAAAACTTCGACAGGGACACACTGTGCGGTTTGGGTGAAACTTACATAGCCTCTACTTACCAACTTCTTACAGTCACTGGCCAGATGTCTCCTTTTGTCCTTGGACATGCTTTTTCTTCACACTGCAACAGGCTCATGCTGCCCAGTGTGACTTCTTAACATCTCTTTAAATACATTTCTAGCCTCCCTTTGAACGAGGACTTCACAGAAGAATGTCGTTCAGCCTTAGCCCTCCCCTACAGCATGGTAAAAAAAAGAGATTCATGTATACAGTCAGGAGCAATTAATAAAATTTAGCAAGCTCAATGAAAGCCAGGTTTAAAATCTAATTATGTCCCAGAAAACACTAGCGAATCCATTTAAAAGCTCTTATAATTTATTAGCATTCGCTGAGTGGCCGTATGTAATGTAAAAATGTGAAAAATGTGAAAAAAATCAGATTTCCTATATGCCAGAAAGAATCATTTAAAAGACATAATGGAAACAAAATTATATTTATAAAAGTAAGCAAAAAAAAAAAAAAAAAAAAAAAAAACAGCATCTACAATAATGACCCTAAAAAGATATGCAAAGGCTCATTATGAAAGAAACTACAGTCGGAAATGTATGAAGGTTTTAAGTAAATAATGATTCTGGATAAGAAGACCAAAAAACACTTCATAGGGTAGAGAATAACATTAAAATGACACAAACTTAAAATCTACTTAGCTACTTTTAGTATTTGTCAAAAACAATAGAAAATTTCTTCTAGAAAAAAAAGCAAAAAAGAGGTACCTTTAGTTGAGAAAAATATTACTTAGTACTACTGGATCTTTTTTTTTCCTTTAGTATAGAATAGAGTTTATTCAGGGCATGGGGAGGAGAGTTACGAGGGTAGTAGAGGGAGAGAGAGGGAGAGAGAGAGAGAGAGGGAGAGAGAGGGGGGGAGTGGAGAAGAATAGAGGCAGGCCACGAGCATGTAGAGAGTGGGGGAAGGGCTGGATCTTTCCATATAAAATTATATCATAAAACTGTGATAACTTGATAAACACACACAAAAAAATCTAAGAACCAATAGTCTCCCAAAACTACAGGATCATCTAGAAATAACCAGTAACTAGTTATTCCTTAGAAACCTGCAAGGCAGTGAGGGGAGGGGTTACCAGCCAATGAAAGATGATATAAAAATTACATGTAAAATTAAGGAAAACTTCAGAATGTGTGCACACGCAAATAAGCTGTCATTGTATTGAAGACTTAAATATAAAACTGAAAAAGAAAAAGATATCTTAAAGTCATCAAAGTTGGAAGATATAACAAAAGGGCAATGTAGGGGACACTATGAAGAAGATGTGAATAGATACAACTGTATTAAAATGTAACCATTCATATGCCAAAAAATAAGCAAAATAAATATTCATGTTAAAACAGGGAACAAATATTGCAACAGATTGAAAAAGAAAAACGTTAACCATATTCTGTACATGGGTAGTTCTTTGAAGAATGTAAAAGTGTTAAGGATAAAGAATGCTTAAAAATAATAAGCAAAACCATAAAAGCTTTACAGGAAACTAAAAATAGAAGATGCACTTCTCTGTGGGATTGAACTGATATGATAACCAGGGGCTCCAGAAGGGGCGGGAACCCATAGAGATGATGACCACATGGCACAACTCTCAGCAAATTCCCAGAACTTTGCCTAGGGATGTGGCCCTTCCATAACAGTGACTCAGTATACTGATGCTGAAGGATTACAAATTCTTGGCCAGCCTGGCCTACAGTGTGACTTCAAGACCGTCCTGACAACTTACTGAAATTCTATGTCAAAATAAAAGTTTAAAAGAGGGCTGGAAATATAGTTCAGTGGCAGAGCACTTGCCTAGCAAGTGAGAGGGCATGGTTTCAATCTTCTGAACTGCAGAACAGAACAGGGAAGAGGGAAGAGGAGAAGGAAGGAAAAGAGGTGAAGGAAGAAGCAAAGAAAATTTAAAAATAGAACTATTTTTGTTGCATACGGGTTGTCTCAGCAGTAATACAAGAAACAAAATGATGTCTATCAAATCAAATTGGTAAACATTTAAAATTATACTGATATTTAATGGTAGCATCAGGGAGATAAGACAGACATCTTGACATGCAGCTGCTCTGGGTGAGCATAGACCCAGCCTTGGTAGAAAGTAGTACATTGTGTCTAGGAGTATTCAAGATATAGCAAACAGTTAGCTTCCAAGGAGAGTGGCACAAGGCTTGTTCTGGCTGCTTAGCTTCTAGAGAATATTCTCCAAATGTGAAAAAATAAAACAGGACCACAATCTGCATTTTTTGTAAAACTAGGGAATTTCTTAAAATTTGATCATAATACATAAAATCCAATTTTAGGTGGAAAAAGAATGAATGACTAGCAAGGGATGAAAAGGGCAGCTGGGGCTGTGTGGGTAGAGATACCCACTGCAAAGCACAAGGCTAGTTTTCTACTTCCTGACCATTGTCTTCAGAGGAGGAACTCAACTTTCCAGTTTATGTTATGATCTTAGGACGACAGGTCAGACTGTAGCTGTTGCATCGGGAAAGAGGAAAAGTCAAGTCCACCTAGATGCCAACTGAATCACATCCTTTGAGTGAGTTCTGTGTTTAAATCATCACCCTACCCCCTCCATGTATGTGTGGGAGCAGTAACACTTCTTAAACAGTGCCATCACCTGATATAAAAGACGATGGTCACTATGCAAGAAAAACTTAGCAGCTTTGCCTCAGAAGTCACTAGAAAATACATTAAAATGAAGAGAGACTGTAAGAAAGCTCAGTTAGTAAATGATTGCCCTCCAAACATGAAGAACTGTGTTCACACTTCACAGTCTGTGTTATTCAAAAGAAATTACATGTAACGACAATTAATGAGAAAAAAAAAAAGGCCATAAATTTGAAAGAGATAAAGAAAGGGTACACACGCAGTAGGGTTCAGAGGGGGGAATGAGAAGGAGAAAATGATGTAATCATGTTATAATTTCACAAATAAAAATATGAATTAAATGATTGTTTTAAAATATGTACATGGTGGAGATGGGTAACTATAATCCCAATGCTTGGGAACAGAGACAAGAGAATCTCTGAGGCTTACCAACCAGTCAGCCTGCTATACTTTGCAAATTCTAGACTGGTAAGGAACCCTGTCTCAAAGTAAGCAAAGTGGACATCTGGGGAAGGATGTCTGAGTTGTTTTCCGGCCTTCCTATGGCTTCATGGCCATCATGAGGACCAGGTCCTGGGAGAGACCTTTTCTCAAATACATACATACATACATACATACATACGGTGAAAAGTGGTGGAGAAAAGCATGCAATCAACCACATGCTCATGCTAGGGCAAGCATGCCTACATACACCGTGTATCATGAATGCATAATAACACACGTGCCTTCCACACACATACCCTCATACACAAATATGAATGAATCTTAGTGTGGGGGCTAGAAAATGATGCAACCAGGGATTGAACTCGGGGTCTTGTGTGTGCTAACCCAACTTTTGAAAACCAAATTACATGCTCAGGCCTCCTCTGACATTCACGTTTGAAACAGAAACGTGCTGAGTTGTCTAAACTGGCTCTGACATCACTGTAGTCCAAAAGAACCCTAAACTTTTGATCCTCCTGCCTCAGCCTGCCAAGTAGTCGGAATTGCAGGCTGGCACCATTTGGCCCCGCTTAGGTAGTCTTTTAATTGAACGTAGTACTTTCTTGATATTGGAGAAGACAGGAAAGAATATCCATAAGTTACCACAGAGGCCCGGTCTTTCAAGAGCTTGGTTCTCAACATATCACTTGCTTGTGAATATATTAAAAACTTAAGAACCAGGTCATGGAGTCAGTCTTCTGAGAAAGAAAGACCAGTTGCTGTTGATAAATGTCCATCCACCAGGCCCAGGTGGTGCTCTGTTCCCTTCTGCTTCCTTCTGGTTCCAAGGAACCAGTCTCTCTTAAGAAGGTCACATTATTCATGAACCAGTCTGCAGTAGTATAATGAAAACAACCTGGTTTCCACTTTATCTATTTTTGAAATGTTTGTTTTAACTGGGTGATTAGCCAGTTTTGTTAAGGATGTGCTGACAGACATAAATTAGCTTTTGAAAGCACTACTTGAAAAAAATACAAATGTAAACAAAACCAAACATAAAAAACCGTCTGCATCTGACTGGCTGGCGTGGTTATTTTAAGACTACAATGCAGTCTCTCTGATGGGAGCCCCGAGGAGAGCTGTGCTTTTCTTTAACAGATTGTTACCTCTCCTTTTTTTCAGCCAGTTGGTATCTGACTTGAAAAATCGCAATAGTTACATCTGGACATGTGCTCTGTCAACACCTACACTGGGGTCCTGAGTCCCAGCTTGTGTTCCGGGCATGCAAGATTGCACTAACAAAACCAGGGTGCTGTTGATTTGCAAGACTCAGATTTGTTCCGTTCAAGAGAGCGCACCTAGAAGCAGATGCAGCAGATGCAGCAGATGGCCTGAATCCCTGCGCCTTACAGAGAACTAAACTGCTAGTGTGGAAACCAGCTGCCTTAGCAGGATGAGATAAATAAAATGAAAAGTCCCCTCCAATCCAGCTGGAGGTGCCTCAGTGAATACAGAAAGCATGGCACCCACCAGGCCATGCTAAAGACAGGGCAAATTTCAGGTCAGAATATAATCATATGGTTCAGAATGGCCTCCTTCCAAGCCATGAGGGAAGAAAACCCGACTCATACCACGTCCCATCAAATACTGGAAACGTTTTGGACGGGATCCAGGATGCTGACTGGTATCCTCTTTCGAACTCAGAGCTGGTAAGGCAATTTCACAAGACAAGTTGAGTGTGGGTGGCATTCTAGAGCAAGGTATCTGCAGCACTTGCAGGTTGGTCTGGAGTCACTTTCTGCTACCTATGCAGAGTTTGCACAGGAGGAAACGGGATCAGCTCCTTTCTTCTTAATAAAAGTTCACCCATTGTAAATTACCCCAAAAACATCACAAGAGAATTTTTTGAAGTAAAGGAGCACTCTTAAATTTCTATTGTCCTCAGCAAGTTCAATAGCCCCAAATTAATTTTGCAAATACTTACTGCTTATAAAGGGAATCCAAGTAAACCAAGAGGCACAAACGCCAGCATGCAGTGAAGGAAAATCTGAGATGAGCAATGATGATCTCTCTTGCTGCCCTGCTGATATAGCAGGGACCAGTACTGAGGCAAGAGCAGTAGGGATCTATGCATGGTTCTCAGTCTCATGTTGATCACAATGACAGCACAAAGAGCTATCATTTTCATGTTTTCCCCGGACGCCGTTAAAGAATAAACAGGACACATGACAGTGACTCAACCATCACACACAAATTGTTAAATGTGCATGTCCCTGTTTTGTTTACCTGATTCCTTCTAGCAAATGTTATGATCTGCATGTCACCAAATGTTTAAGAGGCTGGAATAGAACACAAGGTTTGCAGGTCTTAGGGACTCTGTCTGTTTGCAAGTGTTACCAGGTCTTCCCAGGTTGAAAAGGCTGGGGAGAAGTTGCCAAATGTGAAAAGGAGAGGTACCAAAGATGATACTTCCCTCCATCCAGGACCTGCTGGACAATACCACAATCAGAATCCTGGCTTCAGATGCACTTTCTGACACCTGCTCTCTATGACTTCTACATTTCCTGCTACCAGGAATTTTTCTACCCTTAAGTCCAGCACTGTCCCTGATCTGCCCAAACCAATCCAGATAAGATCCTGTTCACTCAGCATTTCTCATCCAAGCAATGGGCATACTGTGCTTCCTCGAGTTGCTTGGCACTGGCACTATGAGGCCAGCCTATTCAGTGTCATAATTTACTTGAAGTTCTGTAGCCCCTCCTCCTGAAATATTCGTCATGTCAACGGAGGCCCTTTAACGGACAAGTTCCACATACGAAACCTCAGTGACTTCTACAATGGGTCTGCAATTAATGTTGAGACTCACTGAGTTGAATTCCATTCAAAGAGTAGAAGGAAACTTAAGTAATAGCATGGTTTCTATGCTTTATATCCAGCTTGCAATTCCACCACCAATGGGGGAGTGTTCCTCTTTCTCCACATCCTTGCCAGCATCTGCTGTCACCTGAGTTTTTAATCTTAGCCATTATGACTGGTATGAGGTGGAATCTCCGGGTTGTTTTGATTTGCATTTCCCTGATGACGAAGGATGTTGAACATTTCTTTAGGTGCTTCTCAGCCATTCGAGTTTCCTCAGTTGAGAATTCTCTGTTTAGCTCTCTTCCCCATTTTTTGATAGGGTTATTTGGATCTCTGGAGTCTAGCTTCTTGAGTTCTTTGTATACATTGGATATTAGCCCTCTATCAGACGTAGGATTGGTAAAGATCTTTTCCCAATCTGTAGGTTGTCCTTTTGTCTATTGACAGTGTCCTTTGCCTTACAAAAGCTTTGCAATTTCATGAGGTCCCATTTGTTGATTCTTGATCTTAGAGCATAAGCCATTGGTGTTCTGTTCAGGAACTTTTCCCCCTGTGCTCATGTATTCGAGACTTGTCCCCACTTTCTCATCTATTAGACTCAGTGTATCTGGTTTTATGTGGAGGGCCTTGATCCACTTGGACTTGAGCTTTATCTCTATAGAGGCCGTCTTAAAAACACTTTTCATGTCCTATGTCATTTAACCCTTACAACAGAGAGAGGAGCTCTCAAATTATGACCTAGGAGAACCTCCAAACTATTTAAAGAAGTAATACTGCGGCCAGATCCAACCCCAGATCACAAAATTTGTGTGCACAACTCCCTTTTTTCTCAAGCTGCACTTATTTTCTTGAAGCAAACAGACATATCTTCCACCCTTTCCCCTGTGCCCAACCTCCTTTTGATGCAGTCAGCAGAAGCAGGCCAGAGTCTTGCTGCTTTCACTCCCTATGCTTGCTTCCCTATCTCCTTCCTTGAGATGATAACCAGGGTGATCAGCTGTTCATGGGAACTGAGTTATCCTGCTATGGCATTTACACATACTAGGAAGGAAAAGCAAAATGCATGTGGCCAAAACCATTTTCTCTCTAATCACAATCTTCAATTCTAATAACTGTCTTGTTCCATGCTACATGTGTGTTCTGGAGGGGGATGGGTCTGGAATTTGTTATGACTTCCTCTGGCACGTGTACTATCCTTTCACCTTTTCTGGTTTATATTCTCATATTTCCTGTTCTCCTCCTCTACTTCCTCCTTCCCTTCCTCCTCTACTTCCTCCTTCCCTTCCTCTCTTCTTCTTCCTTCTCCTCCTCCTCCTCCTCCTCCTCCTCCTCCTCCTCCTCCTCCTCCTTTTTTGTAGAGGGGGTTGCAAGGGCAGAAGGCAAATTTGAAGGGATAGGAAAATGAGTGGGATTGGTCTGCATGCTATGAAATTCACAAAAAAATCAATAAAGAGAAAAAGGAGAAGAAGAAATAACACCCAAAAGGAGTAGGTGGCAACAATGGCAAGACTAATCAAGCTTGGGACTAAAAATCAATAAAATAGTAACAACAACCAAAAAGTGAAACAAACAAAGGAGAGAGAGAAAGAAGAAGAAGAAGAAGAAGAAGAAGAAGAAGAAGAAGAAGAAGAA